>CM042050.1:1220000-1695000 GCA_023525745.1 Arctium lappa
TTGCAAGTCAAAATTTGATGCCACCTATGATTTCACTTGCAAAATATGCAAGTCTCTTTGCAAGCCATGTCATCATCTTCCTTCTCACTTTTTTTTCTTTTTTCTTAATTTTTTAGATAAACTACATTTTTATATAAAATAATATATATTTTTTTATATTTTAATTATCATTAAATTAAAATAAAGAATTATATATCATGTTATTAACTAAAAAAATATAAATGTATATAATAATTTATAAAATAATTAATAAATGTTATAGTGGGGACCACTTTTAAAAGTGTAGATGGATTGCATGTGTGTAGAAGGTAACTGTAAAAGCTGATTTGATACAATTGAAAGTGTAAATGAATTGCTGGGATGTGGATGATCTAAGGATGTTGCCTCTCTAACTCTCCCCAATCCTAGTGCACTAATACCTAGCTGTCGACTCTCTAACCCTATCCCCACCCACCCTCTACTTCTCCACCCCCTCCCTTGTCGTCATCAATCCACAAGTCCTTACACACAATCTGCTATCCACAAACTTCTATCTGAGGTCATGTCTTCTGAAATATCTATAGCTGCCATGTCCTGTCTTAGTTGCTCGTCCCGTGTCCTCCTCTTACCAGCCCTCCTCCTCACACCCTTTATGCTAACGCTCTCCACCCTCCTCACCAGTGGCAACAACTGTCTCCTACAAACGTGCCCAAACCATAGCAGTCTTCCCTCTCACTTTATCTGTAATAGGCGCTACTCCCAACCCTGCTCGAAAGACCTCAACTTTTGGTATTTTTTCGTCAGTACATAATTAAGTATCTTTAGTCCACCTATTCAGTTCCTATTGGTCGTGGTCAAATCCAATTGCTTCTGTTCATTACTAGAGTTCATTGAATGCATAATTTACTGACTCAGGTCACTATTTAACGAGACGGAGATGCTTCCTTTTGGGTTTTAGATGATAAGAGCATCTCCAATGGTAAATGTAATGACTTGATGAAAGACTTGATAAAGACTTAATGTCAAATTTCATTGTTGGAGCAAAAGCTTGAAGAATAGCTTGACATGGGAAGACTTGGTGGATGTCAAGTCTTTGAGCAAAAGAAGACTTATATCTATGATCCTTGGGATTTATCTCAAGGTTTTATGACATCTATAACTCCATACTAGCAATTGTGAGAATATTGAAGGTGGAATGATGCATTTTAGACTGAGATTAGCAAGATGGATGCTTGAGGTTTAGAGTTCTTTTCCACATTCCATCTCTCATCTAAAAACAAAGTGAGACATCCTTGAATTCTTGGTCGAATAGACTAATCATCGTGCAAAAGTTGACATGGCATCAGTGCATCAAAACACTTGTCGAATAGTTGGGTTTGTTTTAAGAAGTTGCTGGATGTGTCAATAAAATGTTAAATGACGGAGAGAAAGGCAAAATATGAAATTATAAAATAGAAAAGTTAAGGAGAAACTTGGTGCCATATCATTAAATATATAAAAAACATGTTGACCCTGTATATACATTAAATATGACCCTTGTTCAGTTATCAAAGTTTATGTTAGTCTTGCTCTCACCATGGTATGTTTTCCATTTGCATCAGAAATTAAGGATCTGAGGAAATTTTTTGATGTGATCATTGTTTTGTCTTATTTACATTAGTAGGAAATTCCCCCGGCAACATCTTAACATGTTCTGTTCCTATAATGGTGTGTTTTTTCTTTGAATTACGCAGGAACTTGCGGATCAAGCCCGGTTCTGGGGAGCATTTGGCTTATATGCTTTCATTAGCATGGTGTGTATTGTTATGATTATTTGAATTCTACAGCATCAATTTTTTTGTTTTAACAGACTGGCTTGATGCACAATTTAGTTAATTTTTAATTCGTAATACTAGCATTTGAATTACAAGTGAAGCTAATGCAGATTTCTAAAAGCAGGCTTATTTTTCGGCTGGATTAAGTGGAGGTTTCTTGACTTTGTCGTTGGCTGCTTTTATGCTTCCTGCATGGATTTTCTTCCGTTTATCTGTCAAGTATTATGGTCGTGAATCACTAATGTAAGTATATGTGGCTTCTTGAATCTCATCTCTTTGTTTTTATTTAAATTAGTCATCTATTTGCAATTTGAATAAATATCAAAGAATTGTTGCTTATGTCAATCTTCAACCCTATATTCTGCTGATGATTTTTTTGTTGGGGGGTTTTATATTTCTTTTTTTGACTTTGATGTCTAACTTGAAGTTGTTTCCCAGGTCAGCAGCATGTTTTTTGCTACCTTCGTTACCTTGCCTCTTGCATTCTGTCTATTTTTCTGGGTTTCTAGCTCAGTTTTTAATTGAGAAAATGGGTATGATGGGATCTCTTCCACTTCCTCATGGTTAGTACCAAATAGCTGGTAAAATTAGTTTTGTTATCTCAATGGTGTACATATAGAAGTTAAGTCAAATTTGGTGTCATCTATTCACTATATTTTCTCAAAAGTCAGAAGTGAATTTCATACACTCTGAACGGTAAAGAACATTTTGCTTTTATTTGTGCTAATTGCATTTCGTATCTCAAGTTCTTGGTGATACTGATACCTATAACTATAGTCCCCCGGTATTAACACCATAAGCATTTATCCAAAGATTACTGAGATATTATGTTTTGATGTTGATCACAGGGTACTTCATTCCTGATGTTATTGTGGCAGCGACTATTGGAGCAGTGACTGGTGTGTGTGTGGGACCTATTTTACCAGTTACTGGTCATTGGTTAGCCAGATCATCTATTATGCAGTTCTTGCTGCATACCAGTGTGATTGCCTTGGCCCTGACATCACAATTTTTTCCATACAGCACAGATGCGCCGAAAAGGGTCGTTTTACAGCATACTGTCGTTACTTCAGGTATAGTAAGCAAACTGGTTCAAATGCATTCCCTATGCATTCCAACCTTGTTATGTAGATGTCTGTTGATATCTTATCCCTAATTGTAATATTTAGTATGATTATGCCTTGAAGCTATTATTCTTATCCATATCGTTTGTGTATTAATATCCACTTTTGGATGTTCCATGAAAAATGCAACATTTTCTTTTCTTGAAAGTCCGAAGTTAAATGACCTATCCCATTATGGGACAAGTAACTTGATGATATTCATTTCCTTCTTGTGATAATATTAGAATTTATGTACACTTCAAAATTTGATTAGCTTAGTATCTTCTAATCAACTTTTAACCTCTGTGATCGATAGATGCAAGACAAATTGACGATACCAGCTATGATTTGTCTGTACTGGACTCCAATGCATTACCTTTCCTTTTCAAGCATGCTCCTCAAGTAGCGAGGGAGCTTTATGTAGATTCAAAATTTTCATTTGAAACAGCTAATCAGTCTAGCCGAGAGGCATGGATGGTAAATGATTTAAAACATCAATTCAAAATATTCGAGCCATTTTAGAGAACAATAAGCTCTTTGAAGCATTCATTCCGGTATTGATTACTTATCGAGGTTGTTTCTTTTGTCAGGCAATATATCCCCTGTCGAACTTGTTTTCGGGAAGCTTAAAGTTCCCTGCAAGAAGTGATGAAATCTCGAAGAATTATAGATATTTTCCTCATATCTCAACTACGAAGCAAGAGACTACCTCAGTTGATGGTTCCCGCAGAATTTACTTGGAATTTTCGTTGGGGTAAGTCAAAACGATCAATAGGCACTTGTTATACTTGAATCTTGTGCTTCTTTTTCTCCCTTCTATTTCTCCACCTGCTCTGGTTTTAGTGTTAGTGTGTAAAATTTCCACACAAGTCCTCTACTACGGACGTAGTACAAATACATCCCTTTGTTAATCAAATGATGTGAATGCCATCGTAGTCCAGACAGTGTCTAAACTTAGCAACAGGAAGAGGCTTCATAAGCATCTGCATATCTGTAAGCTTTTCTGATGTGTGAACTTACTTCATAATAATATATCCTGAAACAACTATATCTGATAAAGTTATACTTGACCCTCTGGCTATCACAAAGCACAACAATAGACTTTTGTGTCAAGCAATTATAGAGGTCAAAATCTAAAAATAGAGGTAGAACCGTAATTTGATATAGCAGTTATCGCGATTTGTGTATATGTATATATACAGAAGTTAAGATATTGGTTGCTGTTGATGTTCAGTTCATTGAAGGAGGTATGGGTTGCAGTCCTGAACATTACAGGCCCAATTTCTGGTTGGTCGTTTGCAGACGGAATCCTTCCAGGTGAAACAGAAAAACTCTCTTTCCTTCAATTCCTTCCCTAGGTTATTTTGAAAACCCATCAATGGAATGGGTTAAAGGTGTTTGGAAAATAAAGATTGTAATTGATGTGTTGTTGGTATATGCAATGCAGGTCCTGAAATTGTGAAAGTTGGTCCTCCATCGTACATATGTAGATTAAGTGGTGTTGGTCAGGAAAACTGGACCTTTTGGTTGGAGGTATGAAAGACTACTCTTCCTTCTTCTAGCAGTAGCCTTAAAACATCAGCTTTAGGTGCCGTTTGTTTTCTAAGAGGTCTAAAGTCTGAAGTCTTATTTTAGTTATGATTAATAAGAGGTGGTGTATAAAAATGTCTGAATAATTCCATTAAGAGGTTTTTAGAAAAAAAAAACAAACAACCCCTTACTCTCTCTATATATAGAGATTCGTAATAACTCGTACGATCTTATAAACCCGTTTCCATGTGTTGTTTCACAGATTAAACAATACGTGTGAAAATGCAGTGTTTATACAATGTTGTTTCATATATGAAACAACACATGAAAAATGGTTTTAGAATAATTGGTATCCAATGTATGTTGGTCCTAGAAAAGGACAGTATCCCCGTTTGGATGAATTCTGAGATGTATGTGCGTTAATTTGCAGACAAATAGTTCGGGAGCTATACATATTGATGTTGGCGTTGTAGAACAATACTTGATGGAATCATTGAAGAAATTGAAGGATAGTTTTCCAACGTGGGTGGATGTGATCGCGTTTTCAAGTTTTTTATCAACATATAACGTCTAGATACAGAAGTTAGATTTTTATTTATTCAAGTTGTGTTGCTTATGTAACAGTGTGCCAAGATTAGTATTTTAGCAATATTATAGGTTTTGTGTTTCTTTGTAAACTTTATTTATTTTTTTGTTATGTTAGAGCATCTCCAACAGCTTCTTCAAAATTAGACCTGGCAAAAACTGACTCGACACGCTAACCCGACACGAACTCGACATGAAATAAACGGGTTTGGGTAATACATTTACGAAAATTAAACGGGTAAGGTCAGGGTCAAAAATTTCAACTCGAAAATGACCCGAATAACTCGTTTATATATATGTATATATATGTATATAAAATAAGTTTTATTTTTAATGCTTTGGATTTTTAATTCTTTTGATTTGGTTAGAATTTATAAGTTTGAACTACAAAAAATGGATTATTAATGCTTTCATTTGAATTTTGTATTTGTATTTTTTTTGTGAATTTTTTATTTTTAATTTTCTGTTTTATAAATGTTAAACGGGTTAGGCGGGTCATGTCGGGTTAGGGTTGAGATTTTCTGACCCGTTTATTAAACGGGTCGGGTTAGGGTTAGACACTTTCAACCCGTTTAACTTTGAACCCGACACGACACGTTTGCCAGGTCTATCCAAAATAGAGAAAATGGAGATTTTAAGCTATAATTTTGCTCCAACAGCTTCTCCATAACTATCCCCAAAATGGAGAAAGTAAGAGAGAGGAGTTTTTCTCCAAATATGGAGATAACCCCAAAAATGATTACTAGTTAGAGCATCTACAATCATAGACCTTATCAAAAGTCCATAACTTTGTCACATCATCTTTCTCTCTCTGCCACATCAGTTTTCTCTTTCCTACATATTTTATATAATAAAAAACTATAATAATTAAGATTTACTTATTTTAATTAAAAAATAATTATTAAAACTTACATATGATAATTAAAATATAATAATTAAAAAGTAATTATAATTTAAAGTAAAATAAAAACTACAATAATTAAAAATTAAAAACTACAAAAATTATGGATGTCTTGCTAATTAATTATTTAATTTTATTAATTAATTCTAATTGCTTATATGTTTATACAATAAAAAATCACAGTTAAAGCATTTAATAATTGAAGTAGGTAAAGGTTTAATTATTTAAATATAAAAAGTTGGTGGGACCCACAGTTTAATCCTCAAGAAGCAGTTCCTCAGTGAGGACCGCTTCGCTGAGGTGGCAAAGGATGGCGCTGAGGTGGCAAAGGATGGACCAATGACTTGGACAAAAAAACCTCCCATTGGAGGTGCTGTTAGGAGCACCAATAAAAACTTGGAAAGTAGATATTTAAGAGAGAGAAATAATATTTTAATATATCAATGTAATATTTTAATATTATAATTTTTTTGGAGATTTTGACTTTTGGTTCTCCATTTTGGAGAAATTTTGGGGAAGTTGTTAGAGATGCTCTTAGCCATAGCTTTGCGGTTATGACCAGTTCCGCTCAAAAAGTGTCATCATGTTATGAGTTACGGAATAATCAATCTTAGAGGTTGTTTACCGATGCTGACTGAAAGGTCTGTTTGTTAGCAACTTACTGAGTTTAGTGAGACTTGCACATTATTCCGTACATGATTGTTTGGTATTGCTTAATGATATAGAAAATGATTTATTCAATAAATTTAAGTTTTTTTAAGAAAATTAAATTTAAGTGTTTTTCAAACCTGCTTCTCCCAATTGATAAAGACCGCTCCTTCTGTCTATGAAAAATCTTTTTCAAACAAAAACCTTTTCGATCTATATAGACAAGTTAATTTACATAAACAATTTTATCTATACATAATATAAAATCAATCAAACAACCCCTAAAATAGTCATAAATCCTACAAAAAGTAATAAAATAAATATGTATTAAAAAATAATTACTTCAAATATAAATATAAATATAATAATAGGCGAATAATCGTGTGAGAATTGAGTTAACGTTGAGAAGCGTAAGAAGTGGATCTGAACCATTGATATTTTTTAATCTCAAGTCCTTCCATGGATTGCGGCTTAGAAGGGAAATAATTCGGGAACTATCTGGTCATCTCGGTGCATCTCATTCTAATGTGTGTCAATTTCTCATCTAACGATTGATAATCACTTCTCACGCTTCTCACTGTTAAGTCAACTTCTCATCGGAACCCAACACTATCAAGAAAGAACTCGGTTATCTGTGATAACCGTGAGATCCAATCTTAACCACAAATCAGAGGATAAATTAGGAAATCAATAATTTTGTTAATTTTTAATTAAAATATTAACTAAAAGGTATTTTAGGTTATATGAAATCCTACGAAATCCTTTGAAATCTTAGTCACCCCCTTGGGATTTCAAAATCCTATGTTGGAGTGATTTCAAATCCATCATGGATTTGAAATCCAGAAAATCCTGCAAACCAAACACGGAAATGGAATGGATTTGAAATCCAAATCCCTCCAATTACGATCCATTCGGCCAAATCAAACGCGACCTTAGTGAATTGTACTTGATCAGACCATAAAAATCACATCAATACGTGTACCACCCAAATATAATAAAACTGTTGAACCAAAAAATGAATTTTTTTTGTACATCGAAGGATAATAATAAATTTTCATTCGACTAAATACAAGGTGCAAAATGACATGGGGCGTAGTGTGACAACGAGGTCAAGCCTTAAGCCTTACACGCCACGTCGATGACGCTGCATTTTTCAAGGCTTGACAATCCAACGGTTAAGATGTGAGTTGCATAGGTTGTAAGATTTACATCGGTTGTAAATTAAACTATTTTAATCAAATAATGATATTAAAAATGTAAATTCATATTGGAAGAAAGAAAAATCATATAAATTACTAGTATAAAAATAGTTTTGATTGAATATTTAAGAGTAAATTACAAATTTCGTCCTTGTGGTTTGGTGAAATTTTGGATTGGATCCCTCAAATGAAATAATTACAGAGATGGTCATTGTGGTTTTGTTTTTGTTATGGATCAGGTCCCTCATGTTAACAGTCGTTTAAAATCTCTGTTAACTTAGAGGTATTTTCATGTTTTTGCTATTTTATGAAAGTTTTAATTGCTTGAAGAACTTGTTTTATCAAATTCTAAAACTCAAGAAACTACGTCTCTCTCTCCAACCTCGTTACCATGAACAAAAACAAACCCAAAAAACATATATAAAATCAAACAAAAACAAACATTCAAAACCTAGAAAAAATATAAATTACTATAATTTTTTGTTTCAAGATCAGTATCTGAATACAGAAAAAAACACAATAATATCAATATCTCTCATCAACTCTTTTGGTTTCTACTGGCTTATTGGCAAAATTTATAGGCATAAAACATACAAGAGTTCTCATTTCTTTCAAGATCAGTTCTCATGATTGCATGCATATTTTTACTAAACGTGTCGTGTCGGGTTCAAAGTTAAACTGGTTTGAAAAAATATTTTTTCTAGGTTTGAATGTTTGTATATATGGTTTTTGGGTTTGTTTTTGTTCATGGTAACAAGGTTGGAGAGAGAGAGATGTAGGTGGCGTTTGTTTTTTAAGTGGTGTTGAAGTCTGAAATCTGATTTCACTTCTGATTTTTAAGTGGTGGTGCTGAAGTCTGAATAAAAAAGACTGTTTGTTTTTTGGTGATGAAGTCTGAAATCTAAATAATATATCAAATACCAAACAATATATCCACTATAAAATCCACCATCACTTTATATATCATTGTTGCTGATTGTGTTTGAGATTGAGGGGTCTGTAGCTAATATCTGTATCCCCTGCCAGAAACTTCATTCCTTGTCAAACCCATGAATCTGATGCAAAAGAGGCAACCAAATGTATGTATTTCTTTTCACATATTTACTTATCATCGTTACAAAATATTTGAACTTCCAGATGAGGATTGATGCAATACGTATTGGAATTTGAGGACCCACCATTTAAGCAACTTCTTGAGTGCATTAAAACCCTAAAAATTGAACTTTTACAAGAATTCAAGAAATCCATATGAGATTTAATACAAAATATATAGGAATTGGAAGAAAATATGTGAAATATTGAGATGAATTAGTTTTATAATCAGATAAGAAGTAGAGTGAGCGCATTAAAACCCTAAAAACAAGAACTCGGTTTGATGAGCAACAGAAGTGTATTTCGAGTGCAGAAGTGTACTTGGAGTGCATTAAAAATCCTAAAAAACATGAATCAGAGTTGATGAGTTCAAATAACTACCTCAATCCAGCAGATGGAATGATCCAATAAACTGAAATTGTAAAAAGAGTTCAATAAATTAATTTGCCACAGGGACGAAATCAAAACAGGAGGTGAAAGAACATGAGTTTAATTGGGAAGATCGACTAGCTTTGCACTCGATTTAGGTCAAAAAGTTTAATTGGACTCTTGCAGATTTGGGTTAGAGAGACTCTTCATAAGAACAGGAGGCGAGTGAAGGAATAAGAAGGAATAAGAGGTTACCTTACCACTTTTTTGTCCAGATCACTTTAAGTGATAAGTGGGGCTGAAAAAATAGAAAAAACAAACAATCTGAATTTATAAACGTCTGACCGAATAAGTGATAAGCGGTATTAAGTGCTGAAATTGAAAAAACAAACAAGGCCGTAGTTTCTTGAGCCTTAGAATTTGACAAAACAGGTCCTTCAAACAATTAAAACTTTGTATTTGAGGAACCCAATCCAAAATTTCACCAAACCACACGGACGAAATTTGTAATTTACTCGATATTTAAAATAGAACTTAGAAAGGTAATTTTACAACTTCGTTTTAATCGTGAGTGTACAACTTCATGAAACTGTGAGCCAAACCGAACATAATTAGTATATCTCAACCAAAATAGAGTCTAGGGGTATGAATTACGAAGTACAAATATCGTTCATAACACAAAACGATCGCAGCTAAGGACAAAAATGCATGTCATTCAAACATCCATCCAGAAAGGACGATAAACATATGACAAGATCAACAACTTAAAATGTCAATGAAAACGCAAATATAACCTACAAAAGTCGTCAAAACATAGAACGGTAATCCAAACCCTGCAAACGAATAGACCACACCAATCACAGCCTCCTTCCCCTTCTACCACCCTTTCGGCGAGTGCTATCTGTTGGAATTGGTGTCACATCCTCTGCAAAAATCATACCATTAACCAATGAATAACGACACTTGTAAACATCAGAAATAACTTTGAGATAAGAAAAAACATTTGTAATTACAGTAACATGTAAAGAAATGATTTGAGAAGGTATACGGTATACCTATGCGACCAATTTTCATGCCAGAACGAGCAAGAGCTCTGAGAGCAGACTGGGCACCTGGACCAGGTGTCTTGGTCTTGTTTCCTCCAGTTGCCCGCAACTTTATGTGAAGAGCATTGATGCCAAGTTCCTGCCATTCGAACACTACAACATTACCCACATGCTCAAACCATGATGCTCAACAAACATACACAAGCATGTAACATATTTCAACGTATTTCTGTTATTTGGTGGAACAAATTCATTTCAGTCTTAGCAGCTCACTAGTTCTGTTTTAATGATCTTCAATCCAAGCCTTAAAGCTTACGGCATACATATAACTTGCAACCAATGGGTTGGTTGAAGCATGGGAAGGATATATAGTTAAAATAGCCTTCTATGAAAGTCACTTTTACAAACTAACCTTCTAGTGAACTTTCAATTTAAGATCTTAAAGGGGCAAGTGGTTTGAACCAAGAGGTAAAGACAATCATTTGGAGAACATTGAGCTAAAAAAAAAAATCAACTTCGAGGTCCGAGAGGCATAATATAACGCCTTCCTCCAATTATAAACACATTCACCTCTATGAGGTACCAACAAATAAAATTTCAATGTTTTTAGAAAAAATATAATGTATCTGCAATTTGCGTTTTCTCAAAGTGTCCAAGATAGGGGAAGTAAAACACACATGCACGACAATTATCATTATCTCTGCAAATCAAACTAGAGTAAAAGAAAAAGAAATTAAAAACCTTGCATCGCTGAGAAACATCTTGTGCAGCAAGCATAGCTGCATAGGGAGATGATTCATCTCTGTCAGCCTTCACCTTCATCCCACCTACATATGTAAGAAAATGTTAAGGGATAAGCATAATAACAATTGAAACCGAAGACCAAAATCAAATACGTCAAATTATTCCCTCTTTCGTCTAGGAAAAATGCAAGGTGGGCTTAGCAGTGATTCAATGAATGTTTTTAATAGTTATATTCCTAATCTACCTCCTACCTAACAAAACAAAGTTCATAAATCATCTGGATCACAATACAACTCATTAATACTAAGTAATGATTGTTAATTGGCAAATAAAAAAATGCAAAAATTAACATGATGAATTTTTATATGAAGGGAGTAGTAAGGTAAATAAGCTTCTTGAAATAGCTGAAGATCATACCAGTAATCCGAACCATGGTTTCTCTTCCAGAGATATCAGTCACATGCTGCAGTAGATATAATAAAACAGTCATTAAAACGCATGATAAAACTACTACCAATTTCGATGCAAAGAAATATCGCTTTCTTTCAACTTACGATGAAAGTATCATTGAAGGATGCAAAGATGTGTGCCACACCAAATACTAGCTCTCCTTCACGGGTAGCAGGTCCAAGAGTGACATTTTCTTCCTTTGGCTCTCTAACCTTTCTCTTCGACTGTTGGACCAACCAAACAAGCTTAGTGATAATAAAATAATCTAGTTACCATGAAAAAACTATGGAAGAACATATGCAATCTCACTAGAAAATTATTATCCAAACAGCCATATATAGAATCATTGTTACATAACACAAACAGTTGCTCAACAAATTATAGTGTAAGGCCTACAAATTTTAACACATGATATTTCACAAATATAATCGTATTGCCAATCGAATCCAAAACTTGAATGTACTTATGACAATTCATAGATCAAGGGGAAATACAAACAAATCAAATTCGCAAACGCCATTACATCAAATCATGCAAGTATTCTCATGAAAAACAAAGCTCGCTCGAGGGCTTGGAAAAAACATCAAATCAAATCAATCAATTTTCTAAAATATACAAATGTTAGAATTCTCCGATAACAACAAATACATAGATTCAACCATACCAATTAAGACATGAACAAAAGACTGTTAAATACAAAATAAACATCATAATATCAAACTCTCCTACACATTTCTCAAATAAAATCGTACGTACCATGGTTGCTACTGTGCGTCAAAAGTGATTTGGTGTTTGATCTGCTGCGGCACCGTGTTGCAATATAAAACCCTAAACTTCTATAAAATGAAGGTGATCTTGACCTCGGGTTTGTTGGGCTGGACTGGGCTTTTATTGTTGTTCTCTCAAAAGCCCAATCATAAACTTTTGGGTTTGAAAAATTAATAAAGGGGAGGCTAAATGCACCTAAAAATGTGCTAAATGCACCAAAAATCATTGGATAATTATTGTTTTTTTTTGTTTTTTTGTTTTTTTGTTGTCTTTTTTCTTTTTCTTATTTTTATTATATATTTCTTTTTTTTATTTTTATTATATAGTTTTGTAATAAATATTTATAAAAGAAATAAATATTTATATAAATATTTTTGTTTATTTGTTTTTTCTTTTTTAATATTACTATTTTTATTTGATTTGAAAAGAAATAAATATTTATAAATATAAATATTACTAATTTTTTTAATTATATAATTATAAAAATAAAACATAAAAATGTGATTTAACATTTAAATAGAACATCAAATAATCTATAATACATTCGATTATTCTAAAATAACATTATATGTAGTACAATTAACACGTAAAAGTTGCATGTATTTCTTTATTCGCTCTGAATACGGGGTAGCCCATCCAGCAGCGCACGGATAATTGTAATGGATAAAATGTCCTACAATTTGTGAAAACGGGTATCCTTATTTCATATCTAATTTCAAATAATGGTTACCATTAACGTACCCGATTGTAAAAATAACATGCTCATACCACACTGGCGGAGTGGACCTAAGCGGCAAGTACGTCCCACTGTCGGTCATACTTATAACATGTAATATCACATTATATTTTGAAGCAATCAAGACACCTATTTCAGGCATTGTCATTCAGTGTTCAAATGATGCATCTTGATCTGATCGAAAGAAGTTTAAAGTGTTATAAGTAATATCCCAATGTTCACGTCAAAAAACGTTGATGTACTCTGTCTTGTATGTATCTAACTATTATCGTCCCTAGTCTTTAAATTTTGCTTTTTTCGTCACTGTGGTTTGTATTTCCTTTCGTTTTTCGTCCCTCACATTAATTTTGTTAAAAAAAATCAATTAAAGGGAGGGTTCTTTTGTCATTTTGCATTTTTTTTAAAAATGATTTTACTATTATAGGTACGTAATATATATATATATATATATATATATATATATATATATATATATATATATATATATATATATATAGGGTGCGTTTCATTTGAAAACCAATCAATTCGTGGAAACTTTGCAAACCACTATTTTAGGAAATATTTTGTTAAGTTTCCTAATCTAAAGTCATGATTATAATAAATGAATCTTATCATCTTCCATATATATCACAATCATTATTAATGAATCATAATAGTTTTCCATAAATATATATATTGTTTCCTAAAACAATGGTTTGCAGAGTTTCCACGAATTAATTGGTTTTCAAATGAAACGCACCCTATATATATATATATATATATATATATGTATGTATAAAAAGTTTAGGTTAATGACAGTTTTAACCCTTAACTATCTTTAGTTGTCATTTTTATTTACGTTTTAATTTGGGTAAGAATAATTATATGTTTTTAAAAAAAACTGAGTCTTACAGAGTAAGTTACAGATTTTGTCCCTAACGTTTGGCGTTTGTTACCGAATTGGTCCCTAAAAGAAAAATACATTTTACAAAGTTATGAAAAAATTTAATTGTTACAAAAAGAAAAATACATTTTACAAATTTATAACAAAATCAAAAGTTACAAATTTATAAAATAAAATAAAATCAAAAGTTACAAATTTTATAAAATCAAAACACACACACACATATATATCCCGTTTGGTTTTCTTTGTGAAAATAAATGACCTACTTAACTCAGCGGTTAGAGTATTGTTTTCATACGGCGGGAGTCATTGGTTCAAATCCAATAGTAGGTAGAACTTATTAGATACCATTGACCGCGGTATCTAATAAGTTTTTATACACATTTTCTTTTAGTGATATTGATTTTGTATCTTTTCTATTTCTTTTTCGTTGCATCAAATATATATATATATATATATATATATATATATATATAAATAATAATAATAATAATGATTTGACTATTTATAACTTTTAATGATTGGATCGGAAAACAATATTTGACTATTTGCACCTTCTTGGTGCAAATAGCACCCCCTTAATAAAAAGGCAATTGCAGCCTTTTCAGTTATATGTTTAAAAAAGAATTGTTAAATTATATGTTTTTTTTAATTAATCACTCATGTTAATTAATCCATTATAATTTGACAAAAATTATACAATCGATATCATTCTAAAAATTAACATACACACAGGTTGGATGAGAAATCGACGCACATTAGAATGAGACATACCGACATAAAATGCACCGAGATGAAAAATAGTCGGTGATGGTCTGATCCATTTATTTGATTTCAACGGTCTACTCGGAGCTTTTGGCGTGATGTTTTCAACTAATTAAATTATTATCATATTTTTCTTAAAAAGTTATAGCTAAAAAATTTAAAAATATATACATTTTACAAATGTAAAATATCATAGACGAATTTATACATATAGGATTATTTAAACTCATTGTGTAGTCCTTTTAGAATGCCTAACTATAAAGGTATGTTTAAATCATGTTTATTTTCCACAGGTGGAGTGTTACATTCTTAACCGAATCCAAATAAAAAATAAAAAATAAAAATATAACTTATATAGACCTAACTAATTTTAAGGTTCTCAAATGATTAAACTCATATGTATGTATGTATATATATATACATATGTGTGTGTGAGAGAGAGAAGTATAAAATTATTGTGTTATTAATTTCAATTTTAAGTTTGATAAAATCTTGATAAAAATTGTAAAAACGATTTTTTCTTTTTTTGCAACAACTACAAACATAGATGAAAATTTAATTATGAATTTTAAATTTTAAATCAACCTAATAAGGCTTGTAGTAGTTAAATAGTTTGTGGTACACAAACTTTTAAAAGAATAAGAGCAACTCCAATGCAAGGTTTTTGTAAACAAAAAGTGAATTGTCTTGTAAGAACTATCATTGTGGAGAGTTCTTATAATAACCTAACCCCTTTTGAGTTCTTTTTTTTTTTTTTTTGAAAAGGAGTTCTTATTTAAGAACCTTAATTTTACATGAAGTTAGTGTAAAATGACAATTTCCTCATTTTTATTGATAGTTAAATTAAGTATTTGATATTTATTTATAAATGTATAATAATTTATGATGTTGACATGAGGTTCTTATAAGAATTATCATTGTGAACGTTTATATAAATTTTTAAATTGATAAGTTGAAAATTAGGTGGCACCAAAAAGTGTAAAAAAGAGGTTGAGTAAAATACGATTTTAGTCCATGTCGTTTGATGCTTATAACGGTTTTCGTTCTTGGTATTTCAAAACTGTTTTTTTAGTCATTGTGGCATTATTTGCTTCTATTTTCATCCATCCCTCCAATTTTATTAATATTAAATGTTAATTTATTTAAAAATTAAATAAACAAATTACATATTTGGTCCTTGTGTATATAAACTTTTACATTTTTATCATAATTTATATTTTTTTTACTTTTTCTTTATTTATTGTATTTCATCATGACATTTATTTTTCTATTAATTATATTGTATATTTTTATAATTATTATAACTTTAATTATAAAAATAATCAAATAATTTCATTAAAAATATTGATAAATACATGATATTTTTTTCAAAGTTTTAGGTTTAAATCTCCTAAAATTAATATTTTTTTATCTATTGATTTATTAAAGCTATTTCTTATTTTAAATTATCACTGAAAAATGTTTAATAAAATTCGAGAAAAAAATAGTATTATTTTATAACATCCGGTTGTTTTTTGTAAATGCAATTTACTACACTATTCTAAATTATCATTTAATCTTTATTTTTTATTAATTAATAAAATTTGTTTAATATTTAAATAAGTCATACACACATAAACACACACCATTTTAAATTAGGTTATATATTAAAAACAAAAAATAATAAAATAAAAAGATAAGAAGATTTCAATATGTTGTTATAAAAAGCATGCAATGGGTCATGACGTATCTCAAAATTAACGTGACGTCAAACACAAACATTATTTAAAATCTTTATATATATATACATATAGATATATATATATATATATATATATATAGATAGATAGATAGATAGATAGATAGATAGAGAGAGAGAGAGAGAGAGGAGGATAAAACCATAGACGGACTTACAGTTGTGGCAACGGTGGCACGTTGTAACACCCCGAATTTCGTTGTGTTGCGGCGATGTAAAGAAAAGGAGGTTTATGAAGCTGTCTACAGGACGCACGGGTCGTGCGTCCTCCTTCAGAGAAAGCGCACGGGTCGTGCGTAGGATCCAGGGATGAGGGCTAGTGCTAGCGCACGGGTCGTGCGCATTTCCTTCTTTGAGGGCGCACGTCTTGAGTTTTGAGATATTTCATAATATCTCAAACTCAGTTCTCTCTCTCTCTTCTTTTCTTTTTTTTTCTTTTGATCTTCAAGGCTAGTTAAGTTGCTAGTTTCCGGTGTTTCTAGCAAGGGGTCGGTGTTTTAAGCTTCACCTCTACGTCGTGGTCATTATCTGGTTTTCCGGGTTTTATTCCGAAAACCTATCGGTGAGTTCCTACTATCATTTTACAAACTTTATACATGTCAAAACTCTTATTTGCGAAATCTGAAGTATTTCTACGGTATGATTTTATGATCTCTACATTTTGTTATAAATGAAGTTTTTTGGTGATTCTCGGGGTTCCCGGTCAGTTTTGACCAAAATGACGGGTTCCGCCCTATTGAAGTAAAATGATGTTTTACTTGCACATTACGTGATTATGTAAAAGAATGTTTATGAACTCTTTTTAATGATTTTCATTCTTACCAGAAGTTGAACTGGAAGTAGCATTTTGTTTATAAAATGTACTTGTAACCATATGTTTATTTATGGTTGGTCACATATGTTGTTGTGCCGAGTCCGTACCATTTCTAGTGGATCCCTAGGTTTTGGAGTAGACTGTTTTGTTGGGATGTTACATTCCCCAAATTTGTAGCTATGGATCACATGTTCCTCGGGGGCAACTTGGTACGGTTATGTGAGGTCGGATACTAGCCATGGTTCATGGTGATCCTAGCGAAGGAGTATACCTTGGTTTTGCGCTTGGGGCTTGATCTCACGTTGAAGCACGGACTTTGTGATTCGTATCCGCGGATTCCAATTGGTTTAGCTCGTAACTCGGTTTGTTGGCCTAACTTTGTGTTTCATCACTCTCCTTGGTAAAATGGTCCTTTTATCACTGTTTAAGAGTTTTGGACCGAAGAGGCCCGGTTGTGGCGAAATGTTATCTTTACAAATTAAACCTTTATGAAAAGATTTCTTTATGATACTGACGTTTATATCTTTTGAGCTTTATAAACTGTATGTTCTCACCAGGCTTTATAGTCTGACACTTTTTCTCAAATGATATGTATAACAGGTTTCCATTAGCGGTGGGTGCCGGGGTTTTTGGAGAGACGAGTTTTGAGTCTCGAGGTTTTTGGAGATAATTTAGTATTGATGTTGGGCATTGTTAAGTCCCATTCTTTTGATGCAATCCCTGTATAAAATTGTAAAGTCTTAAGGACTGATCCCATTTATGGGAAGTTAATGGATTTATCTTTGTCAATTGTCAGGTTTTAAATGTTTTATTTTACTCTGATTTTTTAGGTGTTTCAAGTTGGTATCAGAGCTCTAGTTTAAGCGAACTATGCATGAATGTAAGATGTCTAGACTTAGACTGCGTATGCTAAGAATTGATCCGCGAGATTTGGGTAGAGCTCTTAAGATGGGTTAGTCTTAGAGTTGACGGAAAGTACGTTTATCAGGCGTTGTAGTAGTGGTGACAAGAACCGTTATGTGTTGTATGTTCATAATTTCACTTAGCTAATGTTATTATGAGGATACTGTACGTAAGAGTGCTTGAATTACTGTTAATATGACAATTGGTAATGTGGTAGTACGTTTCCTTTGTGGTAGACCGCGTACTCGTGTTGATGGACTAGAAGCGATAGCCTCCACAGCTGATCAGCCGGAAGGAGTTGAGGTTGTCGTGCGTCCGCCAGTGCAGCAAATACTAGGTGGGGGGCCAGAGGTCATTCCGCGTGTGGACCTGGCTTCGTCCCACCCAGTAATCAGGGATGCTAGTTCCCCTTCTGAGATGATGGCCAGCATGATGTTGGCAATGAGGGAAGAGATGGCAAAACAGCAAGAGTTTCTGCTAAAAGTGATTGAGGACCGTGATGTGAACAATCGTAGAAGTGAGACGGTTGTGAAAACATCATAGCAGGTTCTGGAGGCGTTGGGCTGAGGAGAACAGGATTGTTGGTGCTCCGGGAGGTAGGAAAAGTTGTTCCTACAAATCCTTTTTGGGTTGCGGACCGCCAGAGTTCTCTGGTTCTGACGACCCAATCTTGTGTGTGAAGTGGATCCGAGCGGTTGAGCAAGTTTTTGGCTCTTCCGAATGTGGTGATGATCAGAGGGTGTGGTTCGGTACCCAATTGCTGAGGGACACTGCACTTATCTGGTGGAATATCATCCAATCCACTCTATCTCCTGAAGTGTTGGCCCAGTTGTCTTGGGCCGAGTTCAAGAAGAAGCTGTTGGAAGAGTTTTGCAATGAGAGAACAATGGACCGAATTGAGAAAGAGTTCCGGTCCTTGGTAAAGGGAATCCTGACGGTGAGGGAGTGTACCCGTCAGTTCATGGAGAAGCTTGGTCTGGTGGGGCACGCTGCCCCAACAGAGAAGGATAAGATGAAGACCTATCTGAATGGCCTACCTGCGGACATGCAATCGATGGTCCATAATTCCAAAGCTTCTAACCTCCGAGAGATGGTGGAGGAAGCTCAATTCATGGAAGAGATGTTCGCAAAGAGCAAATCTGAGAAGACAGTGGTGGTGTCTGAAAAGAGAAAGTGGGAGAACAGTTCAGTACCTCCCAAGCGGACCCGACCTTTTGTCGGAAACCGCAACTTCAGCAGTTATCAGGAAGCTAAGTGGTGCCCGAGGTGTCGAACCAAGCATCACGGTAACTGTTACAACAATTCTCAAGTTTGCTATAAGTGTGGGAAGCCCGGTCATACTGTCAGAGATTGCCCGGTCAGTGGAATCGTCTGTTACGAGTGTAAGGCACCGGGGCATGTAAAGAGAGATTGCCCGAAGCTTGTGTCGGGTAGCGCGCCAGCAAGGAAGGAGAACCCTCCTACGGTTCAGAGTCGAGCTTTTCAAATGACGGTTGAAGAGGCTAGAGCATCAGCTGATGTGGTATCGGGTACTTTTCTTATAAACTCTGTACCTGTCGTATTTTGTTCGATACGGGTGCTAGTTTCTCTTTCGTATCTGAATTGTTTCGTCAGAAAATTGCTATGGCCACTACTAGTCTTGAGGATGCATTAGTGGTAGAAATAGCCGATAGTAGTCAAGTTCTGATCCGCGAAGTTCTGAGGCAGTGTACTCTTAGTATCGAAGGGAAAGAATTCTCGATCGATCTATTAGCGATGTTAATCGGGGGTTTTGATGTGGTAATCGGTATGGATTGGTTGTCAAACAATCAGGCCGAGTTCGTGTGTTCCAAGAAGTTGATTCGACTTCCCGACCCCTCTGGTGAAGTCGTGGTCATCTATGGTGAAAAGAGGAAGGGTGAAGTAGCAATAATCACAATGGCAAGAGCACGCAAGTGTCTAATAAAAGGATGTTCGTCTTTCCTAGCCTATGTGATCGATGCTAAGTCGGAGAAATCAAAGCTGGAGGATGTGAAGATCGTGCGTGAGTTTCCAGATATCTTTCCGGACGACTTGCCCGGGTTGCCACCCGGTCGTTAGGTAGAGTTTCGGATTGATCTTGTGCCTGGCGCTGCACCGATCGCTAAAGCACCTTATCGTTTAGCGCCATCGGAGATGCAAGAGATGGTAGCACAACTCCAGGAGCTATTTGAGAAGGGATTCATAAGACCGAGTTCGTCACCTTGGGGAGCTCCGGTCTTATTTGTCAAGAAGAAGGATGGCACAATGAGAATGTGCATTGACTATCGTGAGTTGAACAAAGCTACAGTGAAGAACAGGTATCCGCTTCCGAGAATAGACGACTTGTTCGATCAACTTCAAGGAGCGGGTTGTTTCTCCAAAATCGACTTACGATCAGGTTATCACCAAGTGAAGGTAAGAGAAGAAGATGTTCCGAAGACGGCTTTCAGAACGCGTTACGGCCATTACGAGTTCCTTGTAATGCCTTTTGGCCTGACAAACGCACCAGCAGTGTTTATGGATTTGATGAATAGAGTGTGCCGACCTTTCATTGACAAGTCGGTCATTGTATTCATTGATGACATACTCGTGTACTCCAAGAGCGAGTTGGAACACGAACAACATCTACGTGAGGTTCTGGAAGTGTTGAGAAGAGAAAGATTGTACGCCAAGTTTTCCAAGTGCGACTTTTGGCTTAAAGAAGTACAATTTCTGGGGCACGTAGTCACTCGAGAAGGAGTGAAAGTAAATCCCTCAAAGATTGAAGCTATGATGAATTGGGAGCCTCCTAAGAGTCCGTCCGAGATCCGAAGTTTCTTGGGTCTGGCAGGATACTACAGGAGATTCATTCAAGACTTTTCCAAGATCGCTTCTTCCCTGACAGTTCTGACTCGGAAGAATGTGAAGTTTGAATGGACCGAAACCCAAGAGAAGGAGTTCTGAATCCTTCAAAAGAAGTTGTGTGAAGCTCCGATCTTGACATTACCTGAAGGGTCGGAAGATTTCGTGGTTTACAGCGACGCTTCAAAGATGGGATTGGGTTGTGTGTTGATGCAACGAGGCAAGGTGATCACTTATGCCTCGAGACAGCTTAAGATACACCAGCAGAATTATCCAACTCATGATCTGGAGTTAGCAGCGGTGGTGCTCGCCTTGAATCTTTGGCGACATTACCTCTACGGCACGAAATGTACTCTGTATACGGATCACAAGAGCCTGAAGTATGTCTTTGATCAGAAAGAGCTGAATATGAGGCAAAGGAGGTGGCTTGAGTTGCTGAAAGATTTCGACTGTGAATTGCTTTACCATCCAGGTAAGGCGAACGTGGCGGCCGATGCGCTAAGTCGGAAGGACTATAGCGGGAGTATTCGAGCTACCCATTCGAGAATCGAGCTAGTATCTAGCCTTGTTGAGAAGATCAAGGCATCACAGGTGGAAACACTGTTAGAAGAGAATCTCAAAGAAGAAGTCATGACCAAACAGCGTTTACTCTTGACGGAAGATAGCCGTGAAGTGAAACTGTTCAGCGGTCGTGTGTGGGTGCCCAAGATTGGGGGTAACCGTGAGCTGTTACTAGAAGATGCACACAAGTCCAGGTATTCCATACATCCGGGAAGCACAAAGATGTACAGGGACTTGAAGTTGCATTATTGGTGGCCGGTAATGAAGCTTGATGTGGCACGTTACGTTGAGCATTGTGTGACGTGTTCGCAAGTTAAGGCCGAACATCAGAGACCGTACGGGAGTCTTCAGTCTTTAGAGATTCCCGAATGGAAATGGGAGCACATCACCATGGACTTCGTGACGAAGTTGCCTAAAACTCTTCGAGGTCACGATACCATTTGGGTGATAGTTGACAGATTGACGAAGAGCGCTCATTTCTTGGCTATGCGCGAGACTCTACCGATGGATAAGTTAGCGAAGCTTTATATCGATGAGGTGGTCTCGAGGCACGGCATACCGTTGTCGATCGTGTCGGATCGCGACAGTCGGTTCACTTCGAACTTTTGGGATGGATTTCAGAAAGAGCTTGGTACTCGAGTGAAATTGAGTACGGCTTACCATCCGCAAACCGACGGGCAGAGCGAGCGGACGATCCAAACTTTGGAAGACATGTTGAGGTCTTGTGTCATCGATTTCGGGGGCGGTTGGGACTCTCACCTGCCTTTGGTAGAATTTGCCTACAACAACAGCTACCACTCGAGTATCGGCATGGCACCCTTTGAGGCTTTGTATGGGCGAAAGTGCCGGACACCCGTGTGTTGGCTTGAAGCGGGAGAAAAGCAGTTCGCTGGACCTGAGATCGTGCAAGAGACTGCCGATAAGGTCAAGTGCATTCGTGAAAGAATGAAAGCGGCTCAAGATCGTCAGAAGAGTTATGCCGATAAGAAGAGACGGCCGATGGAATTCCAAGTGGGCGACCGCGTTATGCTCAAGGTGTCGCCGTGGAAAGGTATTATACGGTTCGGAAAGTGTGGGAAGTTGAGTCCCCGTTTCCTCGGACCTTTCAAAGTGCTTAAACGGGTGGGTTTGCAGGCCTACCAGTTGGAACTGCCACCGGAGTTGAGTAGAATACACAACACGTTTCATGTTTGCTACCTCCGGAAGTGTTTGGCGGTGGAAGACAGCGTCATTCCCTTTTCAGAGTTAAGGGTTGACGAAGGTAACCGTTGTGTGGAAGAACCCGACGCCATCTTAGAGAGAAAGTCTAAGAAGTTGCGTCATAAAGAAGTCACCTTGGTCAAGGTGCAGTGGAAACATCATCGGGGGGCGAATGTGACGTGGGAAGCCGAGGAGGATATGAAGCGAAGATATCCTCACCTTTTTGAGTAGTTGGGATTTCGGGGACGAAATCATTCCCAAGTTGGGGAGGATTGTAACACCCCGAATTTCGTTGTGTTGCGGCGATGTAAAGAAAAGGAGGTTTATGAAGCTGTCTACAGGACGCACGGGTCGTGCGTCCTCCTTCAGAGAAAGCGCACGGGTCGTGCGTAGGATCCAGGGATGAGGGCTAGTGCTAGCGCACGGGTCGTGCGCATTTCCTTCTTTGAGGGCGCACGTCTTGAGTTTTGAGATATTTCATAATATCTCAAACTCAATTCTCTCTCTCTCTTCTTTTCTTTTTTTTTCTTTTGATCTTCAAGGCTAGTTAAGTTGCTAGTTTCCGGTGTTTCTAGCAAGGGGTCGGTGTTTTAAGCTTCACCTCTACGTCGTGGTCATTATCTGGTTTTCCGGGTTTTATTCCGAAAACCTATCGGTGAGTTCCTACTATCATTTTACAAACTTTATACATGTCAAAACTCTTATTTGCGAAATCTGAAGTATTTCTACGGTATGATTTTATGATCTCTACATTTTGTTATAAATGAAGTTTTTTGGTGATTCTCGGGGTTCCCGGTCAGTTTTGACCAAAATGACGGGTTCCGCCCTATTGAAGTAAAATGATGTTTTACTTGCACATTACGTGATTATGTAAAAGAATGTTTATGAACTCTTTTTAATGATTTTCATTCTTACCAGAAGTTGAACTGGAAGTAGCATTTTGTTTATAAAATGTACTTGTAACCATATGTTTATTTATGGTTGGTCACATATGTTGTTGTGCCGAGTCCGTACCATTTCTAGTGGATCCCTAGGTTTTGGAGTAGACTGTTTTGTTGGGATGTTACATTCCCCAAATTTGTAGCTATGGATCACATGTTCCTCGGGGGCAACTTGGTACGGTTATGTGAGGTCGGATACTAGCCATGGTTCATGGTGATCCTAGCGAAGGAGTATACCTTGGTTTTGCGCTTGGGGCTTGATCTCACGTTGAAGCACGGACTTTGTGATTCGTATCCGCGGATTCCAATTGGTTTAGCTCGTAACTCGGTTTGTTGGCCTAACTTTGTGTTTCATCACTCTCCTTGGTAAAATGGTCCTTTTATCACTGTTTAAGAGTTTTGGACCGAAGAGGCCCGGTTGTGGCGAAATGTTATCTTTACAAATTAAACCTTTATGAAAAGATTTCTTTATGGTACTGACGTTTATATCTTTTGAGCTTTATAAACTGTATGTTCTCACCAGGCTTTATAGTCTGACACTTTTTCTCAAATGATATGTATAACAGGTTTCCATTAGCGGTGGGTGCCGGGGTTTTTGGAGAGACGAGTTTTGAGTCTCGAGGTTTTTGGAGATAATTTAGTATTGATGTTGGGCATTGTTAAGTCTCATTCTTTTGATGCAATCCCTGTATAGAATTGTAAAGTCTTAAGGACTGATCCCATTTATGGGAAGTTAATGGATTTATCTTTGTCAGTTGTCAGGTTTTAAATGTTTTATTTTACTCTGATTTTTGAGGTGTTTCACACGTGCCACTGTATCATTTCTTCGACGAAGGGTAAAATTTTTACGTTTGTGAAATGTGCAACCGTATCGTTTTTTAGTGTGCTACCGTATTTATTTTCAAAACTTCAAAGGTGCACCAAATCCTAATCTGAAAGCCCAATTCTTCACTTCTATTTTAGCCCAACTCTTGAAAATCAACAAAAAAACCGTAAAAATCTCTTGAAATCAACCAAAAAAATCGAAAAAAACTCTTAAAATCAACCAAAAATACCGAAAAAGTATCACAAAATCGATAAAAAAAAACTTTAAAATGTCTCGAAATCAAGCAGAAAACTTTAGAAATCCCTCGAAATGGTGGAATTTGGCTAAAAATACATCGGACGATATTGATCGCCGGTAAAAAAAATTAAGACATGTTGATAAAAATCGTATGAAAAATATGGTGTCACCGTATGAAAAAGTTGTTGCGTCCGTCCCTGGATAAAACGAGAACGATACATATTTAAAATGAACACGACAACGACAAATCACATACAAAATATAAGTGATTTTACATGTGATTCCCGCGACCTTAAGTCGCGGCAAAAGTCGACCACATACTGTGATTTTGTACGACTTCCCCGCTAATGTAAAATCACTTATGATTTTGTATGTGCTTTACATTTCTCGTGTTCTTTTAAATAAGTATCGTTTTCGTTTGAACCATATTCTCTCTCTCTCTATATATATATAGATATAGATATAGATATAGATATATATGTGTGTGTGTGTTGTTTATTTTAAATATTAACAAATTTGATTAATTAATAAAAATAAAGTTTAAATGAAAATATAAAATAATGAGAGTAAGTGAATTTACCAGTAAACAACCGGTTGTTATAAAATAAGATTTTTTTTCCTCGAAATTTATTAAACTTTTTTCAATGTTAATTTAAAATATATAAAAAACTTTAATAAACCAACAGGAAAAAATATTAGTTTTAAGAGATTTAAACCTAAAGCTTTGAAAAAAAAATTATGTATTTATTAGTATTTTTAATAAAATTATTTGATTATTTTTATAATTAAAATAATAATAATTATGAAAATATACAATATAATTAATATAAAAATAAATGTCATGATGAAATACAATAAATAAAGAAAAAGTAAAAAAAAATGTAAATTAAGATAAAAATGTAAAATTTTATATACAATAAGGACCAAATATGTAATTTGTTTATTTAATTTTTAAATGAATTAACATTTAATATTAATAAAATTGGAGGGAGGAATGAAAATTAAAGCAAATAGAAACCACAAGAATTAAAAAAACAGTTTTAAAATACCAGGGACGAAAATCGTTATAAACATCAAACCCTAGGGACTAAAATCGTAGTTTACTCTATTTATTTTGTGTTCCATTTTCTGGTCTGATCCTTGGCCTTCGCAAATCTCATTGGCTATTCACCAATAAACAACTCACACGACAAGATCCTTTTTTCGTTAATGGCGGATCCGCAGGAAACCACCGTGAGCTCGTCAACACATATTTCGAAGTCTTCCACTTTTCTCCACTACTTTCCTTCTTCGTGAAACCTTCGTTTCCTTCAAAAACACACACACACACAAAGTCACAAACCCTGTCATTTTTATTCAAATATACAGAATTGGAGATGTATATATGCAAACGACCAAAACGTTTGAATTTTAGCTACGAAAATAGTTGGTAAATCAGTTGTATCACTCGTTATCTTCATAATCATCGTCTTCACTACGTATTTGATCCTATCTGGAGGTTTAGGAGCAGGAGGAATCGGAACAGTTGATCTTATATCTCAGCTTTCTTTCCTATCACCATCGAGGAATGACACTCTTATACCTTGCCGCACCGGATCGCCGCTTAGAGTTTTCATGTATGGTTTGCCGAAGAGGTTTAATGTTGCTATCAGGCCCGGCCCTGGCCCTGTGCGGCAAAGTCTATAGGGGCATCAAATTTTTATATATTATTAGTATAGGTCTAAAATTTTAGGTTTGGGATGAAAAAAATATTAAAACCCATGGTGTATATTTCATATTTGGTAGGCTTGTTTTTTTATATCAAAGCCCAAGCCTGGATAACTAAACTCGGGATAATGAAAAAAGTACGTTCCAATTGATCGACTCTTCCATTTTTCAAAACGGCGTTCCACTTCCAGAGGGGCCGATTGCCGATTAGTGTCAACGTTTAATGGTAATGAAGCCAGTAGGCCGATTGCAATCGACGACTATATATATATATACCAGTATACGACCGTCGACCGATTCACAGCCTCACCAGTCACCACCAATTGCGATTTCTTCTCAAATCTTAATATTTCATTGTTTGTTCTTCACTTCTTCTCAATTTGTGCGGCTGTGCTTCTGTCACCAATTGCGATTTCAGATTTCTTGATTTTCTTCTCAAATCTCCCACTGTCCCACATATGCTTTTTGTTTCTAAACTCTAAATTCATTGTATTTCCAATTCCAATTTCCAATTTCTTGTGTGGTTACTGTGAATGTGATAATCAATTTCATGGTGTTTAAATTTGGGAAAAAAAACCTAGTTTTAGAATGGTGTTGTAGAACCTGATGATGCAGAACAATAACTTAGAAAGCTTCACATACTAGTTCAACAAGGCCAAATCCAAACTGCCAAAAATTTAATTAAATCTCTCATCACTTCAAAGTTGATATTCACTACGCCTTCTGATATTTACGCTCAGTGTAAAGTTTTTTCAAGTATGGTTTTATTGGTTTGTGCTGAAGAAAACCTCTCCAACGAAGCCATTGATTTTTTTCAAGTTTGGTTTTAACGGTTTCCTTTCTCTTGTTCTTTTAATTTACTACTGGAATGTTTGGTTTTTTCTGGTTATTTTAGAGTGTTGGATTTATTTAATCATGTTCTTGGTTCCAATATTAGGGTCGATAAGTTTACAGTTTATCTTTGGTAAGGCTGATCTGCTGATTTTGCCCCCTCATGGATATGTTTCCAAATGTGTTGCTTGCGTATAGGATTTTGTTGACTTTACCCATCATGGTAGCATCTGCGGAAAGAAGTTTTTCAAAGTTAAAGTTATTGAAGTCGTATCTACGATCAACCATGAGTCAATAAAGGCTAAACAGGTTAGCAATTTTTAGTATTAAAAGAAATTTTTTAGCGAATGTCGAATATGAAAAATTGATTGATATTTTTGCTTCAAGAAATGCACGAAGATATCGTTTTAGGTGATGTAGGTTTATATTTTGTAATTTGGGGTTTTTGTTTTATGTCCCCTTTTGTACTTTTTATTTTAATTAATAAAAATTGGCGTATGGATGAGCCGCCTAGTTTGACTGGGTTCCAAACCCTTTAAAAATTGTATATTTTGTTGTTTCATTTACTTAAAACCGTATAGTTGTATAGTGACATTTTTTTAGCATATTCGCACAGGGCATCAAAATCCTTATAACGGCCCTAATTGCTATGTTGAGTAAGAAATTCACTGGAGAAGATGATAATTCTCCGGTGACAGCCAGGAATTTGCCGCCATGGCCGCGGAATTCGGAATTGAAGCAGCAACATAGTGTGGAGTATTGGACGATGGCTTCACTATTGTGTGGAAACTGTAGTGATTCTGATAGTAATGAGGCGGTTAGGGTTTCAGATTCAGAGGCAGCGGACGTGTTCAATTCGTACCTTTTTTTCTTCATTGAGTTTTAATACGCATGGGAGGAACATGACGGATCCGCATACTGAGTTTGATAGGCAATTGCAGGTAAGGATTCGTCGATAAATTTTAACTGTAGCTGTCGATCTTACTATTTGACTTTTTGCACATCATGATCTACTTATCCGTAATCGAAAGAGCTGTATATTTGATTTTAAATGTCATTTGCAATACATTTCAGTCTCAATTCCACAAGGAATTAATCTTCTATACAGAAAATTTCAAATTAATAGAACAATCTTAGTGGTTGACATTTAGTATACTTCACTCTTTGAACGTAGTTGATTTGACATCAGAAACTGCAACTCTTCTACTGAAAAGAGGGAATCGTGGCTGAATGATCCTTCAATGGCCAGTTTGGTGGTCTAATTCATTTTAATTTGTGTTGATGTTTTATGACATGACATCATTTACCAATTGGGTGTTCATAATATGATTTACTATCAGTTTAGTGATGTTTAGGCTCAACACATCAGTAGGGACAAAATACAAAGTATGAGTCGGACCAGTGTTATTGCCACTCTAGTGAGAAAAATAGATAATATTGTTGGTGGCAATTAAAGAACACTATAGAGAATCCTAGGAAAAATTACGCATCTTGTCTTTTTGAGAGATAACATTTCTTAAAAAAATGGTGGATCATTGCCGATCAGAACTACAAAGTATGAGTCTGACCGGTGGGTTATTACCACTCTAGTGAGAAAAAGAGATAATATTGTTGGTGGCAATTGAAGAATACTATAGAGAATCCTAGGAAAAATTACGCATCTTGTCTTTTTGAGAGACATCATTTCTTCAAAAAATGGTGGATCATTGCCGATCTCCCATTTATGGTTGGATTGGAGGTGTTGAACATTTTAATTGTTAGCTTTAAGGTTTTTCTAAAGCTGATTAGTGTAGGATGATGCAGTTTATATCTAAAGAAGTTTTCAACATTGTTGGGTTATGCTTGTGGGTGCCCCCAACTAATAAAAACAAAATACTTTTCCCTGCATAAAAAAAAGATGGGAAACATCAACGGCAACCTCTGTGAACCACATATAGGTTAACGATTTCCATAGTATTCCAGAAGTAAAGAACTTAACAGTTGTTGACTCTACTAATTTTGGTCAATAACTTGACATGTAGAAGGTATCTGCTCAAACCAAGATACAAAAACTACAAGAGAGTGTACATATTTTACTTAGGCGGTCAGACATCCTTTTGGTAGGACACCAGAGTTTATGCATATTGTATCTTGGATCATTTGCAGTGACCATCAGGCTATTATAAACTTTGTAATGATGTAGTGTTGATGATGAGGGAAGGCGGTATCTAAATTTCCCACATTTCACTCAAGCATTGTACCTTTGAAATTGTTTCTCTCTTAAGGTTGAACAACTCGCTATACTAATACATCAAAGACTGCAACAGGTTAATAAGGTGTAAATTAGGAATTACTCTGAATATGGTTGTTGGCTATAACCCATGTAAGTGGTTAAATAACTAAGATGACCTATTGGAGCAAAAGTTGAAAATAACATGTGAATATTAGATGGTGAATTATATTCACAAGGCTATATTCTACATGGTATGATGTCGTCCTGTCAGTTTCTTTGTTCAGGTAAGGAAAGGGATTACAGAGACAACTTTAAGTACACTCGGGAAGAAACTTGAGGAAAACTGTATTCAAAGTGATTTGGGGAATTCTCGTGGTGTCCCTCTCTGGTCCTGGTGTTGGCCCAATAATTTCGTTTTTCAATCTTCTGATCTCAAGAACTGCCCCAAAACTTAATACACCTCCTAAAATCATCTGTTAAGCACTTCAAAGAATTGACAACTATATCTTCACGAATTCAAGAAATAGTTTGGCATCCAACATTTCCTGTAGACGGGGAAACAAGAACAACTCCACTTAATCGTACTTAGATTTGCATTCTCTCAAATTTCTTTAAGAATCCGATTGTTTACTTGAACTCCTTCTAATGTAACTATATAAGGCCATTGGTAGAAGTATTTCATCAGCTCGAATCTTAGTTTCTCCATCCATAGTAATACTGTTGTAGGCAAATAAATACACAACCAACTTTGGGTTTTGATCGCTATTTTCTACCATGGTTTTCTCAATGAACTGCTTTAAAGGAAAACAAGACGTCCAAATCCTGTAGAGACTATTTACACTTCCCTTTGTGCCCACCTGATCGAGCATCAGATAGTGTTGAACTGGACTTTTCCAATACATTTGGTCCACTTCCGGCGCACCCTAGCCATGGAAATTCTGAGATTCTCTACGATGATCGAGTGGTCATTTACAGCCGATCACATTCTTTAGGGGGCCCATTGCCACATGTAAGCCACTTGCTAAATCTAAGGAACCTAACCATACGTCAAACAGAAGAATCATTGGAGCTCATAGAGGACTTAAGTGATGTGATTGCCGAAAGAGTTGAGGAAGGTTCTGAAAATGGTTATGCTTTTGATGGAAGTGTGTGAAGGTTCACATCATAGAGATTTTGAGGTCATGAAAGTTGTCAGGCAAGGAGCCTCTGGAAAAGTATATCAAGCGAGAAGGAGAGACTTTAGAAACACGTGCAATGAAGGTTGTGAGGAAGGATAAGGTTGTGGAGAAAAATTATGCTGAATTTATGAAAGCAGAGAGGGATATTTTTCCTAAGGTTGATCATCCCTTTGTAGTCCAAAAAAGTTGTTGGATGTGGCAATAAAGTTTAAATGATGGAGAGAAAGGTAAAATATGAAATTATTAAATAGAAAAGTAGAGGGGAAACTTGTATCATTAAATATATAAAATACAGGTCGACTCTGGATATACATTAAATATGACCCTTGTTCAGTTCTGAAAGTTTATGTTAATCTGGCTCTCACCACGGTCTGTTTTTCCACTTGCATCAGAAACTAAGGATCTGAGGAATTTTTTTATGTGATCATTGTTTTGTCTTCCCTCGGCAACATCTTAACATGATCTGTTTTTATAATGGTGTGTTTTTCTTTGAATTACGCAGGAACTTGCTGATCAGGCCCGGTTCTGGGGAGCATTTGGCTTATATGCTTTCGTTAGTATGGTGTGTATTGTTATAATTATTTGAATTATACGACATCAAATTTCTTGTTTTAACTGAATGGCTTGGTGCACGATCTGGTTAGTTTTCAATTCGTAATACTAGATAGAATTTGAATTACAAGTGAAGTTAATGCATATTTCTAAATGCAGGCTCATTTTTCCGCACAAGTCCTCCTATTATGGACATAGTACAAATATATCCCTTTGTTAATCAAATGATGTGAATGCCAACGTAGTCCAGACGGTGTCTAAACTTAGCAACAGGAAGAGGCTTCATAAGCATCTGCATATTTGTAGGTCTTTCTGATGTGTGATATAATAATATGTCCTGCAAAAATTATATCTCTGATAAAGTTATACTTGACCCTCTGGTTATCATAAGACACAACCATAGACTTTTGTGCCAAGCAGTTATAGCGGTCATAATCTAAAATAGAGGTAGGACAGTAATTTGATATAGCAGTTATCGTGATATTATATATATATACATGTGTGTGTGTGTGTGTGTAATATAAGAAGTTAAGATATTTGTTGTTGTTGATGTTCAGTTCATTGAAAGAGGTATGGGTTGCAGTCTTGAACATTACAGGCCCAATTTCTGGTTGGTCGTTTGCAGACGGAATCCTTCCAGGTGAAACAGAAAAACTATGTTTCCCTTAATTCCTTCCTTAGATTATTTTGAAAAGTCATTAATGGAATGGGTTAAAGGTGTTTGCAAAATAAAGATTGTAATTAATGTGTTGTTGGTTTATGCGGTACCTGAAATTGTGAAAGGTGGTTCTCCTTCATACATATGTAGACAAAGGTGCCGTTTGTTTTTTAAGAGATCTAAAGTCTGAATTTTTATTTTAATTATGATTAATAAGAGGTGGTGTGTAAAAAGTTCTGAACGATTCAGACTTAAGAGCCGGTAAGAGGTTTTCTGAAAAAAACAAACAACCCCTAAGTGGTGTTGGTCAGGAAAACTGGACCTTTTGGTTGGAGGTATGAAAGACTACTCTTCCTTTTTCTAGAAGTAGCCTTAAAATATCACCTTCTACATAATATATAGGGTCAGATTCAGTGTGCATATAAGTAATTTGTTCCGTATACACATGTGCATAATATGCACACGTGCATAGAAACCAAGAAACATCTTCGATTACTTGTATGCACATGTGCATACCATACAAATGAATGATTATTAGGGCGAAACTCATTTTTTTTTTCATTTTTTTGGGGTTCCCCTGAACCTCACTCACTCTCTCTCTATATACATATATATAAACTCATAATCATTTACAAACCCAATAGTTCGTACATACTTACATACCATTTTTCATGTGTTGTTTCACGTATTAAACAACACGTATGAAAATGCAATGTTTATACAAACAATACTGAAAAGTGGTTTTAGAATAATTGGTATCCAATGCATGTTGGTCCTAGAAAAGGACATAATATCCCCGTTTGAATGAATTCTGAGATGTACGTGCGTTAATTTGCAGACAAATAGTTCGGGAGCTATACATATTGATGTTGGCGTTGTAGAACAATACTTGATGGAATCAATGAAGAAATTGAAGGATAGTTTTCCAATGTGGGTGGACGTGATTCCGTTTTCAAGTTTTTTTTTATCAACATATAACATCTAGATACACAAGTTAGATTTTTATTTATTTAAGGCGTGTTGCTTATATAACTATGTTCCAAGATTAGTATTTAGTAATATTACTAGGCATATACCCGCACGATGCAGCGGAATGTAAGTAAAGAACGAACAATTAATGCTATTTTCTTATATACATTTCATCAATAATCAACCATGACCTAAAAATCACAACTTATGAAACCTAAAGCCATAAAGATATTCAATAATTAGTTTATATTACAATTATTGACGAAAAAAATTATAATGATATTATTTATAATAAGAATGAAACGTATTTTACGATTATGTATTTTTAACGTGCTAACGGTGGAAAAAAAAATAAAACGTATGGACAGAAAAACAAATTATTTCGTAGATATTCATGATATTTAATAGTACGGTTAAATTAAAAAATATTCAATATTTGGCTCGTTTTGAAGATATTGAGGAGACGCTTATAATGATATAATTTGTAGAAAAATGAACGTATTTTTTCATTGCATTTTTGTTAATATATAATTATTTGTGTTAATATGTGTAAAATGAAAAAAATAAGGGATATAAAGTAAATTAAATAAGTAATTATAAGGGTGATAAATGTAACAATGTAAGGGTGGTAAATGTAATTGTACAACCGTTTGTACAATAACCGTTTTAGTAGTATAGATAATTCGTATATATTCTGATATTTAATAGTATGGTTAAATTAAAAAATATTCAATATTGGGCTCGTTTTGAAGGTATTGACGAGACGATTATAATGGTATAATTTGTAAAAAAATGAACGTATTTTTTCATTGCATTTTTGTTCATATACGATTATTTGTGTTAATATGATAACGGTGTAAAATGTAAAATGAAAAAGTAAGGGATACAAAATAAATTAAATAAGTAATTGTAAGGGTGATAAATATAACATTATAAGGGTAGTAAATGTTATTGTATAAAAGATTAAGGATGATAAATGTAATTGTACAATAGTTTGTACCGTATTAGACTTTTCATTATATAGTATAGATAGGTTTTGGGTTTCTTTGTAATTTTTTTTTTGGTATGTTAGTCATAACTTTGGGGTTATGATCAGTTCCGGTAAAAAAAAGTCATAATTTTATGAGTTACGGAATAATCAATCTTAGGTGCCGTTTGTTTTTTAAGAGGTCTAAAGTCTGAAGTCTTAATTTAGTTATAATTAATAAGAGGTGATGTGTAAAAAAAGTCTAAATGATTCAGATTTAAGAGCGATTAAGAGATTTAAAACAAACAAACAAACAACCCCTTAGAGTCTGTTTACGAATGCTAATCGAAAGGTCTGTTTGTTAGTAACTTACTAACTTATTCAGTCAAATATACATGACTGTTTTGTATTGCCTTAACAATATGGAAAGTAACTTATTCAATAAGTTTTTTAAGAAAATTAAATTTAAGTTTTATTCAAACCTGCTTCTCCTAATTGATAATTGATAAAGACATCTTCTTTTGTCTATGAAACATCTTTCTCAAACAAAAACCTTTTCGATCTATAGAGACAGGTTAATTTACATAAACAATTTTACTTATACATAATATAAAACCAATCAAACAACCCCTAAAATAAAGTCATAAATCCTACGAAAAGTAAAAAAATAAACATGTATTAAAAATAATGACTTCAAATATAAATATAAATATAAAAATAGGCCCTAGATCGTTTGAGAAATTGAGTTAAGAGTGAGAAGCGTGAGAGGTGGATCTGAATCATTGATCTTTTTTAATCTCAAGTCCTCTCATGAATTGTGGCTTAGAAGGGATTTGATCTGGTCATCTTATCTCGGTGCATCTTATGTCGGTACGTCTCATCTTAATGTACGTCGATTTCTCATCCAACCTGTGTATATGTTAATTTTTAGAATGATATCGACCGTATAATTTTTATCAAATTATAATGAATTAATTAACATGAGTGATTAATTAAAAAAACATATAATTTAACAATTCTTTTTTAAACATATGCAATTACCTTTTTATTAATTTTTCAAACCCAAAAGTTTATGATTGGGCTTTTGAGAGAACAACAATAAAAGCCCAGTCCAGCCCAACAAACAGACCCGAGGTTAAGATCACCTTCATTTTATAAAAGTTTAGGGTTTTATATTGACACGGTGCCGCAGCAGATCAAACTACACCAAATCACTTTTGACGAAGTAGCAGCCATGGTACGTACGATTTTATTTGAGAAATGTGTAGGAGAGTTTGATATTATGATGTTTATTTTGTATTTAACAGTCTTTTGTTCATGTCTTAATTGGTATGGTTGAATCTATGTATTTGTTGTTATCGGAGGGTTCCAACATTTGTATATTTTAGAAAATTGATTGATTTGATTTGATGTTCTTTCCAAGCCCTCGAGCGAGCTTTGTTTTTCATGAGAATACTTGCATGATTTGATGTAATGGCGTTTGCGAATTTGATTTGTTTGTATTTCCCCTTGATCTATGAATTGTCATAAGTACATTCAAGTTTTGGATTCGATTGGCGGCGAATTTGAATACGATTATATTTGTTAAATATCATGTGTTAATTGTTCAATTTGTAGGCCTTACACTGTAATTTGTTGAGCAACTGTTTCTGTTATGTAACAATGATACTATATAGGGAAATTGACCGAAATGGGCCAAACCGGGAGAGGGATTGGCCTCTTAGCCATCCCTCTCCCTGACTTGCAAAAATGTCCAAAGGGACGCACCATGAGTCCAAAGGGACGCACCATGAGTCCAAAGGGGCGCACCATGAGTCCTAGGGCGCACCATGAATCCAAAGGGGCGCACCATGAGCCCCTACACATAGTCTTAATGAAAACAAGTAATTTCTCCTAGGGGCTCATGGTGCGCCCTAGGACTCATGGTGCGTCCCTTTGGACTCATGGTGCATCCCTTTGGACATTTTTGCAAATCAGGGAGAGGGATGGCTAAGAGGCCAATCCTTCTCCTGGTTTGGCCCATTTCGGTCAATTTCCCTACTATATATGGCTGTTTGGATAATAATTTTCTAGTGAGATTGCATATGTTCTTCCATAGTTTTTTCATGGTAACTAGATTATTTTATTATCACTAAGCTTGTTTGGTTGGTCCAACAGTCGAAGAGAAAGGTTAGAGAGCCAAAGGAAGAAAATGTCACTCTTGGACCTGCTACCCGTGAAGGAGAGCTAGTATTTGGTGTGGCACACATCTTTGCATCCTTCAATGATACTTTCATCGTAAGTTGAAAGAAAGCGATATTTCTTTGCATCGAAATTGGTAGTAGTTTTATCATGCGTTTTAATGACTGTTTCATCATATCTACTGCAGCATGTGACTGATATCTCTGGAAGAGAAACCATGGTTCGGATTACTGGTATGATCTTCAGCTATTTCAAGAAGCTTATTTACCTTACTACTCCCTTCATATAAAAATTCATCATGTTAATTTTTGCATTTTTTTATTTGCCAATTAACAATCATTACTTAGTATTAATGAGTTGTATTGTGATCCAGATGATTTATCAACGTTGTTTTGTTAGGTAGGAGGTAGATTAGGAATATAATTATTAAAAATATTTATTGAATCACTGCTAAGTCCACCTTGCATTTTTCCTAGACGAAAGAGGGAATAATTTGACGGATTTGATTTTGGTCTTCGGTTTCAATTGTTATTATGCTTATCCCTTAACATTTTCTTACATATGTAGGTGGGATGAAGGTGAAGGCTGACAGAGATGAATCATCTCCCTATGCAGCTATGCTTGCTGCACAAGATGTTTCTCAGCGATGCAAGGTTTTTAATTTCTTTTTCTTTTACTCTAGTTTGATTTGCAGAGATAATGATAATTGTCGCGCATGTGTGTTTTACTTCCCCTATCTTGGACACTTTGAGAAAACACAAATTGCAGATACATTATATTTTTTCTAAAAACATTGAAATTTTATTTGTTGGTACCTCATAGAGGTGAATGTGTTTATAATTGGAGGAAGGCGTTATATTATGCCTCTCTGACCTCGAAGTTGATTTTTTTTAGCTCAATGTTCTCCAAATGATTGTCTTTACCTCTTGGTTCAAACCACTTGCCCCTTTAAGATCTTAAATTGAAAGTTCACTAGAAGGTTAGTTTGTAAAAGTGACTTTCATAGAAGGCTATTTTAACTATATATCCTTCCCATGCTTCAACCAACCCATTGGTTGCAAGTTATATGTATGCCGTAAGCTTTAAGGCTTGGATTGAAGATCATTAAAACAGAACTAGTGAGCTGCTAAGACTGAAATGAATTTGTTCCACCAAATAACAGAAATACTTTGAAATATGTTACATGCTTGTGTATGTTTGTTGAGCATCATGGTTTGAGCATGTGGGTAATGTTGTAGTGTTCGAATGGCAGGAACTTGGCATCAATGCTCTTCACATAAAGTTGCGGGCAACTGGAGGAAACAAGACCAAGACACCTGGTCCAGGTGCCCAGTCTGCTCTCAGAGCTCTTGCTCGTTCTGGCATGAAAATTGGTCGCATAGGTATGCCTTCTCAAATCCTTTCTTTACATGTTACTGTAATTACAAATGCTTTTTTTGATGTTTACAAGTGTCATTATTCATTGGTTAATGGTTTGATTTTCGTAGAGGATGTGACACCAATTCCAACAGATAGCACTCGCCGAAAGGGTGGTAGAAGGGGAAGGAGGCTGTGATTGGTGTGGTCTATTCATTTGCAGGGTTTGGATTACCGTTCTATGTTTTGACGACTTTTGTAGGTTATATTTGCGTTTTCATTGACATTTGATGTCGTGGATCTTGTCATATGTTTTGTCGTCTTTTCTGGATGGATGTTTGAATGACATGCATTTTTGGTGCCTTTTTGTCCTTAGCTGCGATCGTTTTGTGTTATTGAGAAAAACCAATCTACCTCTTAGGGTGATATGAAGTACAGGTAATCTACCGCTTAGGGTGATATGAACGGTATCTGTACTTCGTAATTCATACCTTTAGGCCCTATTTTTGGGTGAGATATACTGATTACGTTAGGTTTGATTCATATAATCACATGATTGAGTCTGAAACAGCAACTTTGGTCTATTTTTGGTATTTTGGGTGGCTTTTATTCATAGATGAAGCCTGCAAGTTTCACCTGGTGATATGTATGGTATAGTTTGTAGTGATGCATTACAGCAATTTTTTTAGGATTATATAGCATATAACTCAAATGTAGAAGTTTTGAGAACTCATGAACCACCTATTTTATATACTCCATCTGTCCCAAAATAATTGTTTGGCACATAGTTTTTGACATGCATAATTATTACATTTTTTTGTTAGCAAAGAGCTAACGAGCTTCGGCAAGGGCATCACTCGTTAGAGTCTCAGTCATTCCATTAGCATGATGAATGTAGCAAACATTGTTAATACAAGGCATGAGGAAGTTCGGTAAAGTAAGAAACAATTTATGACAAGATAGTGAACGAGAGTGACGTGCCAGCAAGTGTGCCGCCTCGTTAGCTTGTCTACGAATACCATGAACCGAAAAGTTGTTGTGGTTCTGAAGGAGCAAGCGGATGCGCACGATAATATTGCCAAACTCAGAGTTGTCCCGGTCCATATCATAAATAGCATCAGCGACGTCCTTGGCATCCGTTTCGAAAATGATGTGAGTGAAACCCAAGCTGGATATCCATTCCATTGCATTCAGGAGAGCCAAAGATTCACATTCTTTAACGGGAGGGAGGAAGTTGACCGGGGTAGATTTGGCCATAAGGAAATCGCCTCTAGCATCCCGCAAGATTGCTTCGAAACCGGCGAAGTTATGGAGCTCGAAAGTAGCAGCATCAATATTACATTTGCTATAGCCCTGTCGCGGGGGATGCCAATTAAGGTGGCAGGGAAGGGAGGTTGGGATTCGATCAGTATGGCTTAAGCTCCGAGCCTGAATCCACTCCGCTAAAATCGATCGAGCGCGACGGGAAACCACATTTGGGTCCCGAGACCCATTGTTCCATATAATGTCGTTCCGTCTTTGCCACAAGCTCCAAAGAATCATGATAAACAAGTCACCAATATTCGTCGGGTTGTTGCGGAGCATTCGGAAGGCAAGATCCCCGAAAGAATCCGCCAGTCGCGCAGTCTCGTCCACCATGCTCCAAAGGCCAGCCTCGATCCATATAGGAATTACCGAAGGACATCCCACAAAGATGTGCCAAGAGTTTTCGACGTTTGAGTTGCAAAGCGGGCAAAGCGAAGAAGCACGAATTCCTCTCTTTTGAATATTAGAACGAGTGGGGAGCGCATCTCTCAAGGCCCGCCAAGCAAAGAATCTAACTTTGTACGGAACGTTAGCATTCCAGATACGTTGCCAGTCACCGGGGATAAAAGACCGAGAGCTCTCAACAAGTCGTTCCATGATAATCCTGTAACTAGATTTGACCGAGTATATGCCGTTGGAAGACCAATGCCAAATGACTTTGTCAGGCCCCGACTCAGAAGGGGGAGGGAGTTTGAGAATGCAGTCACGGTCACAAGAGGAGAAGGTCTGCGTGATTAGATCTGAATTCCAGGAAGAGGAGCTTATATTATGTTATTTACGCACATACTTCTTGGGTTCTAAAAGTGTTTAATGTTTTTAAATGATCCTGGCTTAAACTCACGGTATATGCATAGAAAATGATTATGTAATCACCTGAATTCTTGGATGGACAAAGCCATTTTTTTATGAAAATTACATTTATATTAATTTATATTTACTACTAGGCATATATGCGATGTAGCAGAATGTAAGTAAAAAACGAACAATTAATGTTACTTCCTTATAGGACATATCATCAACAATCAACCATAACCTAAGAATCACAATTTATAAAACCCTAAACCATAAAGATATTCAATAATTAGTTTATATTACAATTATTGACGGAAAAAATTATAATGATATAATTTATAATAAGAATGAAACGTATTTTACGATTATGTACTTTTATTGTGCTAACGGTGGAAAAAATAAAACGTATAGATATAAAACAAATTAATTCGTAGATATTCATGATATTTAATAGTACGGTTAAATTAAAAAAATATTCAATATTGTGCTCGTTTTGAAGGTATTGACGAGACGATTATAATGATATAATTTGTAAAAAAAGAAACGTATTTTTTCATTGCATTTTTGTTCATATACGATTATTTGTGTTAATATGATAATGGTGTAAAATGAAAAAAACAAGAGATATAAAGTAAATTAAATAAGTATAAGAGTGGTAAATGTTATTGTACAATAGATTGTACAATAACCGTTTTAGAATTTTTATATAATAGTATAAATATGACTTGTATAGACCCTCTCTGTTCTACGTTGTTGAAAACTAGATCCACGTAAGGTGTGTATTGCATAGCTAAAAATATGCCACTCACTATTTGGATGACTAAACAAATACAAGCTAACGGACCAAACCCCCATCAATATCTAAGATTGCTCGGGATTGGATAATCGGTGTGAAATGTAAATCACCAGGTGTTGGATTCTCCTATAATACCAATCTCTTGTTATTCATTACAGAATACTAGCTTAACAAATAACTGTTTTTTCTCCATTAATTATACAAAATTGGAACAAACATACAACTTGGTTTGATATATATGGGTTTATAAAAGGTTACGTGATGCAAAGGGAGTTTTTGAAGGGTATTGAACATATAATTTAAAGGAGTGTTTGAAGGGTATTGAACATGTAATTTAAAATCAAATTAAACTCCTGTTAACTATTGAAACATCTTTTATTTTTCAATAGAATTGTACTCGCGTAATGCAACGAGATACATCATGATTTTAATGTTTTCTTTTAATTTTTGTTGATTTACGGTATGATTTTGGATGGTTTTGAGAGGGTGATAATGATTTTTTTTTTATAAATTTGTTTATTTTAGGCTTTATAATATAATTTTTTTATATAAAAAAAATTAAGTATTTTGTTAGAATTCAATAATTATCTTATATATTTTAAATTATTTATATTTAAATTGAGATTTTTATCCTGTTTTGATTACATTTATTAGTTAGTTATGAATTCAAACATATAACTTTAGAAATTTGTACTCATACATCATTACTTGTAATCTTGAATATTAGATAATGTGTATCAATAAACAGTACTTAATGCATAAAAACTTATTTTTAAATTTTTTTTCAATAGTTTAATAATAATGTAATTTATTTTAGATTATCCTGTATTTAATTATGTAGGGATTGAATTGAGGAATGATTTTAGAGAATTTGATAGCGATCAAACATCAAAAGTATAAAATAAATATGATTTTGTAAAAACAAATTGAACCATTGCTATTAAACAAACAAACAAACAAACGTTGTAATTTTTCAGTGAAATAATTCTTTTAGCCATCAGGTTTCACTAGAAGCGTACTTGTGCAATGCAGCGAGATACATCATGATTTTAATGTTTTTTTTTTATTTTTTGTTTTTTATCGATTTACAGTACGATTTTGGATGATTTTTAGAGAGTGGTAATTTTTTTTTATAAATTTGTTTAATTTAGACTTAATAATATAATGTTTTTTATATAAAAAAATTAAGTAGTTTGTTAAAATTCATTAATTATCTTATACATTTTAAACTTTTTATATTTAAATTGAGATGTTTATCCTGTTTTGATTATGTTTATCAAAATTCAAATTTCATAATTTTAAAGTTTGGGGATTAGAGATAAGGATTTTGGGGGATAATGATGGAATTTATTAATTAGGGTTAAAAGCATTTAAAAGTAGTACATATTGCTTCATTAGTTGTTTTTAAGAGATTTTAATTAGATTAACAATAAATAATAGTACATAATGCTTAATGGGTTTGTTTTTAAAAGTTTTTTATGTCTCTTTTATAATATAGGACTAGAAGCGTACTCGCGCAATGCAGCGAGATACACCACGATTTTAATGTTTATTTTTATTTTTTGTTTTTTATTGATTTACAGTACGATTTTGGATGATTTTTATTGAGTGATAATGTTTTTTTTATATATAAATTTGTTTAATTTAGGCTTAACAATATAATGTTTTTTATATAAAAAAAAGTAAGGGGACGTTTGGTTCGCTGCATTCCGCCGAAATCTGGTAGAATTGGAATGGTCAATTCCATTGACCGAATTCCGTCGTGCTGTTTGGTTGCCAAGGGAATGGAATTGAATTCCATGAAATCCTTAGATTAAAGAATTGGTCATTCCATTTGAAAATGGATGGAATTGAATTCCATTCCATCATGGTTTTTCAAAAAGACAAAAATACCCTCTAAACCTTTTCTAACAAAATTAAAACCCATCATATGTGGATTTGGTTTCCTCTCTCTCCTCTATCTCTCCTCTCTCTCACTCCTCTATCTCTCTCCTCTCTCCTCTCTCTCTCCTCTCCTCTCCTCTCTCTCTCCTCTCTCTCTCTCTCCTCTCTCTCTCTCCTCTCTCTCTCTCTCCCCTCTCCTCTCTCCCATCTCCTCTCTCTCCTCTCCTCTCCTCTCCTCTCTCTCTCTCCTCTCTCTTCTCTCTCTTCTCTCTCTCCTCTCTCTCTCTCGGCATTAAAAAAAATAAAAATAAAAATAAAAATAAAAGAAAGGGTATTTTTGTCATTTTTCAGAATTTCATTCCAATTCCTTTGTAAACCAAACAGACATATTCCAATTCATTTGACTGATTACATTCCATTCCTGCAAACCAAACAGTTGGTCAAACCTGAAAATATTCCAATTCAATTCCTTCCAGATTCCAATTCCATTGACAGATTTCATTCCATCAGAAATCATTCTGCGAACCAAACGCCCCCTAAGTAGTTTGTTAAAATTCATTAATTATCTAATATATTATAAAATTTTTATATTTAAATTGAGATGTTTATCCTGTTTTGATTATGTTTATCAGAATTCAAATTTCATAATTTTAGGATTTGGGGATTAGAGATAAGGATTTTGGGGGATAAAGATGAAATTTATTAATTAGGGTTAAAAGCATTTAAAAGTAATACATATTGCATCATTAATTGTTTTTAAGAGATTTTAAGTAGATTAACATTAAATAATAGTACATAATGCTTAATACATCACGATTTTAATGTTTATTTTTATTTTTTGTTTTTTTATTGATTTACAGTACGATTTTGGATGATTTTTATTGAGTGATAATGATTTTTTATATATAAATTTGTTTAATTTAGGCTTAACAATATAATGTTTTTTATATAAAAAAAATTAAGTAATTTATTAAAATTCATTAATTATCTTATATATTTTAAATTTTTTATATTTAAATTGAGATGTTTATCCTGTTTTGATTATGTTTATCAGAATTCAAATTTCATAATTTTAGGGTTTGGGGATTAGAGATAAGGATTTTGGGGGATAAGGATGAAATATATTAATTAGTGTTAAAAACTTTACAGGTAGTACATTAGGCTTTAGTAGTTATTTTTAAGAGATTTTAAGTAGATTGCTTTAAATAATAGTATATAAAGCTTAGTGAGTTATAATTAAGAGGTTTTTTTTATGTCATCTTTATAATACTAGAAGCGTACTCGCGTAATGCAGCGAGATACATAACGATTTTAATGTTTATTTTTAATTTTTGTTTTTTTATTGATTTACAGTACGATTTTGGATGATTTTTATTGAGTGATAATGATTTTTTTATATATAAGTTTGTTTAATTTAGGCTTAACAATATAATGTTTTTTATATAAAAAAAATTAAGTAGTATGTTAAAATTCATTAATTATCTTATATATTTTAAATTTTTTATATTTAAATTGAGATGTTTATCCTGTTTTGATTATGTTTATCATAATTCAAATTTCATAATTTTAGGATTTGGAGATTAAAGATAAGGATTTTGGGGGATAAGGATGAAATTTATTAATTAGGGTTAAAAACATTTAAAAGTAGTACATATTGCTTCATTAATTGTTTTTTAATTGAGTGATAATGGTTTTTTATATATAAATTTGTTTAATGTAGGCTTAACAATATAATGTTTTTTATATAAAAAAAATTAAGTAGTTTGTTAAAATTCATTAATTATCTTATATATTTTAAATTTTTTATATTTAAATTGAGATGTTTATCAGAATTCAAATTTCATAATTTTAGGGTTTGGGGATTAGAGATAAGGATTTTGGGGGATAAGGATGAAATATATTAATTAGGGTTAAAAACTTTACAGGTAGTACATTAGGCTTTAGTAGTTATTTTTAAGAGATTTTAAGTAGATAGCTTTAAATTATAGTACATTAAGCTTAGTGAGTTGTAATTAAGAGTTTTTTATGCCATCTTTATAATATAGTATAGATATAGATATAGATATAGATATAAATATAGATATCTAACCTTTCACTTTTTAACCTTTTGAAATTGATTATCTTTTAATTTAATTTGAAAGTTTTTGGTCCTTAATTAATTGCGTAGTTTATGTTATACAAATTTTCAGTTTCTATGTGATAAAAAAGAGTTACAAAAGTTGAGGGGGTTCCTACGAATTTATGTAAAGTACAAGGACGTATCTTGTAATTTTGTCAACACAAATCGTCAATGTACATATAAATCACAACCATCTTCCATGCGATTGAACTCTTCACACACGCTTCTCTGATCTCTCGCCGTCGGCTTTCACTGTGAGTCCTCTCTCTCTCTCTCTCTCTCTCTATATATATATATATATATATATGTGTGTGTGTGTGTGTGTGTGTATGTATATGTATATGTACACGATCTTGTTGTATTTGAATTCAATGTTGTTCGTATAAGATTGGCACTACTTGTATGCGGTAACTTGTGAATCTCAGTTTGTTGAAATTTCGGTTGCTTTTTGTTCATAGATTAACCTAAACTGAAACTTTTTTCCGGATTAATTTTGTGTTTTTATGGTTACTCTTTGATTGGAGCCGAATTAGGGCTTTTTTCAGGGAAAGGATAGTCGATTGCTTTCATTGACTTCATTCCTTGACCTTTTGCCTTGTTTATCTTGTTTTCTGTAGTTGATTGTTTGTGATCTCATATACATATAGTGAATTGATGAAAATTAAGTTTACGCTTGAAGAATGAATTCGAACGATATGCATTTTGGAGAACACGACATGTTTGTGGTGTTAAATTGGAAGTTTCGTGTAAAATTAAAGCCTATAATTTTTTTTAGGGTTATTAGTGTTTCAGTTTGCTATATTCTTCTTTATAAACAACATGAGCTATGTCACCATTATTCAAAAAAAAAAAACACTCTCCTTTCTCCGGCAGTCTAGTGAAACAGTAGTTTCCATTTTTGAAAGTCCTATCAAAATATCATCCTCTGTTAGTTTGCTTTGAGAATTCCAAGCTAGAATTACTCGTTAGTTTGCTTTGTGAATTCCAAGCTAGAATTACTCGTTAGTTTGCTTTGTGAATTGTAGTATTTACGTTTGATGCTGTTGGTTTCAATTCACAAGAATATCTATTTTGTGATTGCCTGAGGGCATTGCGATATTTGACTAAGAACCAAAGACTTTTCTAAAACCATCTCATGTCCGTTGCAATTCTCAAACTAGAATTACTTGTTTGCTCATGGTCATCATCATGACTAAGCAACGCTGTTGGTTTCTAGCCTACAAGATTTCCTGATTTTGATATTATTGGAGGGCATTTTAGATATCTGATTAATGGTCAAACACCGAGTCCTATCACACAGTGTAGTTTCCGTTGGATAGACAAAGTATCTTGTTATTGCAAAAGTGAGTGTGGTGGCTGTGAAACCTTGATGCTTTTCCAGATGGTGCTTGGGGTTTGAAACAAAGGTCAGTCAAAAGGACCCGATAACATTTAGTGAAGTCATTAAATGATAATTATCGGAGTCAGAGAACCAGGGGCAAAGGTGGAACATATGTAACCAAGATGCATATCCAGTTATAGTTTAGCTAGTTCCTCAACTGTTTTGCAGCATAATTACCTAAGCTGTGGACTTGCTACCATATGGCTTTTATTGCCTTCTAGTTGAAAATTCTGGTGGTCATCTATCTGGTCTACTTGCAGGGAATCTTTAGGTCTGTGTCTGTCAACATTTGAATACTACATGGGGTTTTTCCTTCTTAGAGTACTACATGGAATTGTTTTATATACTTCTGTCTTGGATTAGTCTATCCCTGTGATCATGTACAACCTGATATCTAATGGAGATTTTCATCACTGAACAGTCCAGTTAGCTTTATGATATCATATTATTGTGAATATGGTCTGTCTAAAGAATTCACCATTGCTACAAGCTACTCTTGGAATTTAAAACATTATGCTCTCCATTGCAAAATAAAAAATAAAAAAAAGATGATAGTGATGGAACAAAGAGGTTGAAATGGTCAAATTATTGCCTTGATAAACATCTTGTATTTATACTTTGCTGTTTAATCTTAAATTGTTTTGCAGAAGGCCAAAATGGATCAAAATGCAATAGAGTTTGGTTTAGCTCCTATTTGGTGTAACAAATAATATTTTTTTCTCAATCGATGTAACGAAGTTCCAAAATTTTCTATTTTCATTTTGTACCCATTTTGACCTGTAACCTACATGCTGCATATCTTTTAGCATTCAATGATGTTGATGCCTGTTTACGAAATGTTCACGGCAAAGTGGATGATAAACTTCACATTCATGTCGTCAAATATTACATTAAATGGGATTTTGAAACTTTGTTACATTGATTGAGGAAAAAAAATTGTTACACTAAAATAGGATTTAATTTAAGATAAACTTTGTTCTATTTTGAAACATTTTACCCTTTTGAAGGACCCCATTAATTAATTTGTGATGATCAAGACTATTGATATCAAAGTATTTTGTTTGATGTCTCTCATATGTTTTTTTGGGAAGGATGCCCTAGGCTATTCCTAGACTAATCCTTTTGACAAATTATGACTGTGAGACATCAACCCTGATTAAAAACCTCAGTGGCCACAATTGTTGTGTACGCCTGGATTCGAACCCTGGGCAGATGGGATATTCCACCACATTCCCCAGGGGCACCTTAACCAGTACGCCACAACCCTTGTGGTTTACTACTGCAATCTTGATGATGTTGATGAAACTAATGACACTTTTTTGGTTGTATTAATTAATAATAGATGGATTGGGAAGGACAAAAGTTAGCAGAGCAATGGATGCAGATAATGCTGGTAGTATTTGCGATCGGGGCATTCATCACAGGATTCTTTATCAGTTCATTTTCACTGATGGTATACATATATGGTGGGTCAGTTATCTTGACCGGTTTGCTCACCATTCCTAATTGGCCAATTTTCAACCGTCACCCTCTCAAATGGTTGGATCCCAGTGAGGCTGAAAAGCATCCCAAACCACAGCTTACAACTTCTTCTGTTTCAAAGAAGAAACCCACTAAGAAATAATAGCCAGGATATGTTAGTATCTGAGATAATTGTGTTTTTGGTTTTGGAGACCTTTCATTGTCTTTTAATGTTTAGGTGACTTGATGGATCATATGATCATTTGAGGGAATTTAGAGATGTCTGGTGAGCAATAAAATTTGTGTTCTACTATTGGCCAATTATTGCTTGGTTCATTGCATGTCAAAAAGGTTTTGGTGTTGCATAGTTTTCAGGAGGTGCATTTGGTACTTAGGCAGCACTGGATGGGACAGAATGTGACGATGAGAATGAGGTAGGCGAGTGAAAGAATTGTTAGTGAATTGTGTCTCATCTGCCTAATTTTTGTTTTTCTTGTCTGTCCCAATGTCGCACCAACATTCGACAATAAGTTTTTATCATGTTTCATTGTCCTATGTACTTAAGGGGGTGTTTGGGATTGCTTATTTAAAACAACTTATGCTTATTTTAAAAAGTGTTTATCAACTTATGCGGTGTCAAACCGGAGTTTTTAAAAAAGTGTTTAGATTAGCTTATTGTGGTACCAAAATGTAATAAGCTAATAAATTGTTATTTAAAGGTGTTTGGGATTGCTTATACATATAAAATAACTAAAAAAATTATAAGCACTTTTCAAGTAAGTTGATAAGTTAAAACCAAATGACATATCAAAAAGTGTTTTTCAACGGTTTGACACCGCTATAAGCCATTTTATTTTTCCTCATCCAAACATTCAAAAGTGCTGCTAAATCGCAATAAGCTAAAAAACACCTCAAATAAGCAATCCCAAAAACCCCCTAAATGCACCCTTAAGGACCTGGCTGAATCAAACTATATGTTAAATGTTAAATGAACCATCGTAAATGTTTTGTTCTCATATATGTCAAAATCAAATCCGTATTTTCATATTGTTTAATTGTATTTTTTTTTAAGCTTGAAGGAGTTCGTTTAACATTTGTGGATTAATTTTCCTTGGAATTTCTCAATGCAATGACACTTGAATTGAATTATTGCTACAACCAAACTCAATATTTATTTTTTTAAAACGGTACGCTTAACAAAATTATAAATACAATCCAAATAGATGCCTCAAGGTGCATTGCTGCAATTTGGAATGTTTTGTGTGATTGGTCTATAGAATTTAAAATGAAATTGAATTATTTATAAAATTAATTAATTTTTTTTATTAATTGTTTATTATAAAACAAATATTTTTACATATTTTAAAACATTATTATATACAAATTCTGTACAAAATACCCAACTATCCCTTTAGAATTTTAAAATCCTATTTTTATGGGATTTCAATGAAATATCTGAACCAAACATTTTATGGGGATCGCGGTTCCAACCTTTGAGTGGCGGCCCCAAAAAGCCGCAATCTCAAAGCATTTGAACTTGGAAAGTGACCCACCTTAAAATACTCCCTCTGTCCCAAATTAAACGTCCACATCACTATTTTAATTTATCTCAAAATAAATGTTCATTTTCAAAAATAAGTTCCAATTTCCCATTTTACCCTTAAATATGAGGTAAAGAAAGTTTCTCTCTCTATTATCAAGGGTAAAAGTGTCATTTGATTATTTAAAAAATGCAATAATTGCACATTCCTAAAATTGTGTGTCATTCTCATTGTAGACATTTATTTTGGGACGGAGAGAGTATGTCTTCCACTCAAGTCCTCAGTTAGGAATGAATTAAGGACTCGCCCTTTAAAAGTTCGGAGCTTGTCGTCCGCCGTAGAATAAGCCCTTTGCTTTATTCTACGGAAGGCAACCCTTACCGGGAAAAATGAGAAGTTTTCTGATTATTTCTCTCTTGAATATCGTCATTTTTAGCTTCTAATAAAAACCCGTTCTTTCTAAAAGTATCAACAATCCTACTAAAAGTACCAAGAGCAACTTCATCCACTCGGACACTACAAGAAAAGAGAACCGTGAAACAAGCTACTAGTATTTACAATGTTGTTGTATGTTTACCGGTTTTCGTTCTCCACTGCTCTTATAATGGGATCATCCTCTAAAAATCTTTCGTCATCGTCTTCAAGTTCCTCCTCCAAGTCATCTAGAAAAGATTGGTTCGTCTTCTTGCGTGATTGTCTCCTATGTTTCTTCATCTCCAGTCGTGGTTCGGCTTGCTTTACGCCCATATCTCCCATCTTGTATCTGTTGCATCCAATTCCAACTCAAATGCAAATTGATAAGATAAAAATGCCAACATAGGATATTTTATGCATATATACATGCGCAAATCTATATCCGTAGAACAATGGATGTTTAGCACTTTACAAGATTTTGAATATAGTCAAGGTAGGCATCTCTATGATGCACAATCCAAATTTTCTTTTTGGTAACCATCACGTTAGCTTGTGCACACCTCGACTAATCCCATGGGACCCAGCCAGAAAAATCTCGTGTGGTTGTGAGGAGACTTGAATTGATAACTTATGAGGAGAGCCCCAAGGCCTAGCCTTTATTTGCTTGTTGAGCTGGTCCTCAAGGGTTAAAGCTTTTTACATTATTGCAACTATTTATGATGGTCTTCAATTGGGAGAACATAAATTAAGCTAAAATAAGTACTTCACATACAACTTTAGGATCTTTCTCTTAATGACAACACGAAGTAATATGAACGGACTAAAATTTTAAACTTATATAACTTAAAGATGTATTTATCCAAGCAGACTACAAACATACCTTACATCACCCTCTCGTTTGGTTCCTAGAGTTCGCAATTGGAATTCCTCTCTGATTTTGATCTCATCAAGCAACTGGAAGTAGTAGGGATGTCTTTCCCAGTCATCTTTCACAAGACACCCTGGTTCCCCAAGATGCAAACAATTACTGAATGCACATCTAGATGGTTCACTAGCAGAAAGAATTTTGCGAACCTGAAAACAACACAAAGATCTACATTTCAACATAGAAACAACTATCATAGTAATGATATACTAGCCGAAATAACTATTAGATAGTTTGAAGCCAAAATTAGCTGCCAAAAAGTTGAATCTTATAACGCAGATGGACCAGGCAATCAGGAATGTGTGTTTTACAGGACAGACCTCTGGGAAACACAGCGCAAGGGACTGTGTTGTTACTTTCAATAGACTCGGTTGGTTAAAGCCAGGGGTATCTGCAATATATCCTCCACCAGATAGTGGAAGCAAAGAAACGTGGCGAGTCGTGTGCTTTCCTCTACCACTTCTCGCCGACACTTCTCCAACTCGTTGATCTTCAAGCCACTTGCTTCCTGAAATCTGTTCACAGGTGAAGGAACATAAGTGCAAACAGACTAAATATAACATGAAAAAGTAGAATGAATGAATTACAAGCAGAGAGGGATTTTACAGAGTTAGGCCAATCATCCATTTCTGCAGCACCAAAGCCGAAGTGGTTGCTTCTCAAAGCATTGATTAAACTGGACTTCCCAACACCACTTGGACCTACAATCACAGAGATCTGATCTCTCAAGTTGAACTGCAGAGAATCAAGTCCTTTTTTGGTCTCTACACTGCAAAAGATCGGTTCATAACCCCAACGGCGAAGCTTGGATTTCCATGAAACCTGTGTCTGCATAAATGAGGTAATTTCCATGAAACCTGCGTCTACATACAAGCGATAATCTTATGCACAATCCCGAGAAAAAGAAGAGCAAATACATAAATCAGGTAAAACCCTAAGATGGTTCTATAGCAAGTTCCTCAACACATCAATCCATCTTCACAATAGGACCTTCATGATATCTCACTTTTACACAGCACATTACAGTTGAAAAACTTAAAAATCAGTCAACAAACGCCATTTCAGCTCTCAGATACCAAACCTTAATCAACAAAATCCACAGCTCCGGAACTAATGCGTTCTTCTAACAACTAAGTTCAGTTTAGAACTGAATGAATACGAAATTTGACCTCATGGTATGTGAATTGCGATAATCAGATATTATAGAATTCTCGATATGAATACACGTACAGAACAACTTATGAAAAGGATATATCAAGATGTAAGTAATAAAACAGCAGATTATTGTATCATTATCTTAATATATACCTCTTTATCTACGAGTTCCACCTTGTTTAAGGCAAGTGTGACCGGTATCTGAGTCGACTCGGCCTCCACCAGAAACCTAGTCAGAGAAAATTCCTCCAATCTCGGCTGATCCAAAGAGAACAAAACTAGCAAGTGATCCACATTCGCTACCGGCGGATCAAGTACCTCCGTTTTCCTCTCGAACACATTTTCTATCATTCCTCTTCGATCAATCCAATCGATCGAACCTACCAACACCTTATCCCCTACTAAAACTCTCCTCTTAATCTTCTTCAACAAATTCCTCACCACACACAACAATTCAACTCCAGTTCCTTCCGTTTCCACTGAAGACGAGGATTTCGCCGACTCAACCACCACGCGCATGAAATTGGCTTGAGCAGAGGCGACTTTACCTATGGCTTGGTCCGGAGACAAACTGAACTTATCCGTGGAGGTGAGAGACGGTGATAGAGACGAGAAGTGCTTGACGGCATCGCGTGCTTTGAGTAGATGCTTGCTCGGCTGCTGAGATTTCCTGGAGACGTTTTCACGGTTGTGGTTCCTGGAGGCGGCGATCCAGAGTGAACGGAAGCTGGAGGCGCACCGGTGGACGGTGGTTGGTGTGAAGGGCTTGTGGTGGTGGCGAATGATCGAAATTGATACAGACGACATCGGAATTCGTTAGGGTTTAGCCGGTATGTTCCGTCATCGACGGAGGAAGATGCCGCTAGAAATACCTGCGATTAATAACAGAGAATAGAGCAACAATAGCGAGGTGTTAGAGGATGAACGATTCAGAGTCTCTTACCAAATAGTCCTCACCTCCAACTGATTCAGATACAAGTTCTGGAATCTGGATGCCGCCATTCAGACATCAATTAAAATGAAGGGTTGTACAAGACAACCTCATAATCGCTAAGAGGTAAATCTTGTTTGACAAAAAAAAAAAAAAAAACAGTCTCTTAAGGGTGCGTTTGGTTTGCAGACTGTGTGGGACAGGACGGGACAAAAACTCACTGTCCCACGTTTGGCGTGACATGGGACAGGACAAAAATTCACTCTCCCACGTTTGGTGCGACATGGGACAGGGACAAAAACTGGACAGGGTGGGACAAAAAAGGGTATTTTCTTGTTCCACCAAAATAGGTGGAACGACATGGGACAAAAATGAGACAGAAACTAAAAATCACTGATCTACTGCCATTTGATATATAATTTTAATATGGTATTAGTCGTAAAGGTCACCACTACCTATCGCCGCCACTACCACCATCGGCGGCCACCAATAGCCACCGCCAATCACCGTCGGCCACCTCTACCTATTTCTCCACCATAACAACCTCCACAACCATCAGCCATCGCCATCACCACTACCATCGTCGACCACCTCCACTAACACCAACCACCACCCCCTATGGCCGCCACCACCATCAACGGCCACCAGTAACCACCAACAACCATTGTCGACCACTTCCACCTCTTCCTCCACTACTAAAACAACTTCCTCCACCACCTCCACAACCACCGCCTATCGCCACCTCCACCGATCACCACCACCCATTGTCGCCGCCACCACCGACGCTTACCGCCAACCACCGTCGCTCGCCGCCAACCGTCGTCGTATTTTTTCGAACTACTATCAATTATTTCAGATTCTTCATTCAAATTTTCTACCATTGTTTTTGTATGTATTTATATGTATGAAAATCGTGTAAAAAAATAAAAATGTTTTTTAATTAAATTATTTAAAGATATACTTCATTTGTGTTATTTATAACTATTATATGACATATAAAATAATCAAACAACTTTTAGAGAAATTTGTCTAGTCTTGTCCTATCCGGTCCTAGTCGTACCAAACAGAAGACAAACATTTGTCTTGTCCAGTCCAGTCCTAGCCTCTTGTCCTGTCCAGTCCAGTCCTGTCCAGTTCTGTCCTGTCCTGTCCCGTCCCGTCTCGTCTAATCATGTCTGCGTACCAAACGCTACCTAATGGTTCCAAAATCCTCTTTATGATTTTGTATCCTGACCCTCCCTTAACCATTAAGAGCTCTGATTTCATTATGAACAATTAGCAAACAACCATATTTCATTTTACACTATATCATAAAAACCTCTTAATCATTCAGACCACTTAATAATTCTGCACTAAACCATTCAGCAACTGCCAAACAGCGACTTTGGTTCTTAAAAGTTGCAGAATGATTAAGAGGCTCTTAGAGCATCTCCAACAGTTTCTCCAAAATTTCTCCAAAATGGAGAACCAAAAGTCAAAATCTTCAAAAAAAAAATACATCTATCTCTAACAGATTCTCTATTTTGGAGAATCCAACATTAATTATAATATTAAAATATTACATTAATCTATTAAAATATTATGTATCTCTCCTAAATATCTACTTTTCAAGTTTTCTATTGGTGCTCCCAACTAGTAATCATTTTTTGGGGTTATCTTCATATTTGGGAAAAAAAACTCTTTCTCTCTCCTACTTTCTCCATTTTGGGGATAGTTTTGGAGAATCTCTTGGAGCAAAAATATAGCTCAAAATCTCCATTTTTTCAATTTTCTCCATTTTGGAGAAGCTATTGGAGATGCTCTTATGATATAATGCGAAATAAAATATGTTTGTTTGCTAATTGTTCAGGGCTCTGAATGGTTAAGGCAAAGTTAAGACACTAGAAATTTATCTTTTAACGATTCAGATGTTGTTTTTTAATGGAATCGTTAAGATTTTAACAATTTGATTTGGGCCATCTTGTTCTCTCAGCAGCCCAATCATAAACTTTCGATTTTTTTCCCTTTTTGCTTTCTTTATTTTTTCAGGAAAAAAAAAGTAATTACAACTTGTTTGGTTATGTGTTTAAAAAATATGAATTAAATGGTTATAAATAATCTCTAGACGAATAATCGTGTTAAGGTGATTTTCGGTATTAAAAAAAAAGTTGTGTACTCGATATATATAGAGAGGGGGAGAAAATCAAACGAAAAAATGTCAAAAGCTCAAAATAAGATAACAAGAAAACTTCACATATTATTGCAGAATATGGTCAACATAAGTGAGTGAGTGTGTGACTTGACCGCAACCTCGCGGGAATCGCATGTGATTTTACATGTGATTTTAGTGTAAAATCATGTGATTCGATCGTTTTCGTGTTCTCTTATTTTGTTAATGTTCTCGTATAAATCTGAATACAATGGCACAAGTCACCACTTCATTCCTCCATCGTAGTGTGAAAAATTATAGGGTTGAGAAAGGTGTCATCATATCATTTTGTTGTGTGTCACCGTGTATATTCTAAAATTACAATAATGACATAAGTTTCCCTTTTGGTAGAGTTGTTTTGCATGATTTTCTCCCACCCCAGACGCGGGTTTGAATCAGTTTGTGTCATTTTTTAGTTTTTAGTTTTAATTTCAGATTTATTATGATTCTGAAAAAAAAAATGCAATAGAAGACTCAAACACAAGACTGATGATATGAAAAGCAAAGAACTAACCCGCATACCAATGATTTTGTAAAAAAATATCCATATCTTTGTTTCTTATATGTCACACCGCTTGAAAAATTTTCTAGGTCCACCTCTGATTTGAATGACAATTAAACACTAATCTTTGCAACAGTTACACAACAAATAGTGTGAATAAATTTACCTAGAAGTTATATGTTGACAAAAAACTTGAATATGCAGTGACATCCACCCACTTTGGAAAACTATCCTTCAATTTCTTCATGGATTCCATCAAGTATTGTTCTACAACACCAACTTCAATATGTATATCTCCCCAACTATTTGTCTGCAAATTAACAAACAATTCATGCAAAATCTAGAGCTAGAAAAAGTAAGGAAGGAAGAGTAGTCTTTCATACATACATATAATATAGATAAATAGGTTTGGGTTCCGGTGAGAAGTTGAGTTAACGGTGAGAAGCGTGAGAAGTGGTTATCGACCGTTGGATGAGAAATGGACGGCACACTAAGATGAGATATACCAGATCAATTTCCTTCTAAGCCGCAATTCATGGGAGGGCTTGAGATTAAAAGGGATCAACGGTTCAGATCCACTTCTCACGCTTCTCACCGTTAACTCAACTTCTCACACGACCCATTTGCCTAGAGAGATATAGGTATAGATATACAAGATTCATTTGGTAAAGAAAAAAAGAGCCTACAGCTAGAGGAAGGAAGAAACTTTACCTCCAACCAAAAGGTCCAGTTCTCCTGAGCAACACCACTAAGTCTACATATGTATGATGGAGGACCACCTTTCACAATTTCAGGACCTGCATTGCATATACCAGCAAAACATCAATTACAATCTTTATTTTCCAAACACCTTTTTAACCCATTCCATTAATGGCTTTTCAAAGTAACCTAAAGAAGGAACTGAAGGAAAGATAGTTTTTCTGTTTCACCTGGAAGGATTCCGTCTGCAAACGACCAACCAGAAATTGGGCCTGTAATGTTAAGGACTGCAACCCATACCTCCTTCAATGAACTAAACATCAAAAGGAACAAATATCTTAACTTCTGTGTGTATATATACATCGCCATAACTGCTATATCAAATTATGATCCTACCTCTATTTTAGATTATGACCGCTATAACTGCTTGGCACAAAAGTCTATTGTTGTGTTTTGTGATAACCAGAGGGTCAAGCATAACTTTATCAGAGATATAGTTGTTGCAGAATATATTATTATGAGAAGGTTCACACATCAGAAAAGCCTACAGAAATGCTGATGCTTACGAAGCTTCTTCCTGTTGCTAAGTTTAGTCACTGTCTGGACTAAGTTGGAATTCACATCATTTGCTTAACGAAGGGCTAAAATCCTATTATTTTTTAACGAAGAGCTATATTTGTACTACGTCCATAATAGGACTTGTGTGAAAATTTTACACACTAACACTAAAACCAGAGCAGGTGGAGAAGTGGAAGGGAGAAAAAGAAGCATAAGATTCAAGTATAACAAGTGGTTATTTATTGATCATTTTGACTTACCCCAACGAAAATTCCAAGTAAATTCTGCGGGAACCATCAACTGAGGTAGTCTCTTGCTTTGTAGTTGATATATGAGGAAAATAACTATAATTATTCGAGATTTCATCACTTCTTGCAGGGAACTTTAAGCTTCTAGAAAACAAGGAAGACAGGGGATATATTGCCTGACAAAAGGAACAACCTCGATAAGTATACCTTACCAGAATGAATGCTTCAATCAACTTAATGGTTTCTAAAATGGTTCGAAAAAAAAGATTTGTAGTTTTAAGTCATTTACCATCCATTCCTCTCGGTTAGACTGATTAGCAGTGTCAAATGAAAAATCTGAATCTACATAAAGCTCCTTTGCTGCTTCAGGAGCATGCTTGAAAAGGAAAGGTAATGCATTGGAGTCCACTACGGACAAATCATAACTGGTATCATGAATTTTTCTTCCATCTGTCAATCACAGGGGTTAGAAGTTGTTTAGAAGACACTATGGTAATCAAAGTTTGAAGTGTACATAAATTCTAATATTATCACTAGAATGAAATGAATATCATCAAATTATTTGTGCCATATTGGGAAAATAGGTCATTTTAACTTTGGACTTTCAAGAAGAAAAAAATGTTGCATTTTTTACATCCAAAAGAGGATATCAAAAGATAAACGATATGGATAAGAATAATGGCTTCAAGGCATAATCATACGAAATATCACCACACTTATTTAATTAAGGATAGGGCATCAATAGACATCTAAATAACAAGCAATGAAATGCATAGCGAAGGCATTAAATCGGTTTGCATAGAATACCTGAAGTAACGACCGTATGCTGTATAACGACCCTTTTTGGCGCATCTGTGCTGTATGGAAAAAATTGTGATGTCAGGGCCAAGGCAATCACACTGGTATGCAGCAAGAACTGCATAATAGATGATCTGGCTAACCAACGACCAGTAACTGGTAAAATAGGTCCCACACACACACTGGTAAACGCTCCAATAGTCGCTGCCACTAAAACATCAGGAATGAAGTACCCTGTAATCAATGTCAAAACATGACAATATCTCAGTAATCTTTGGATAAATGCTTAAAATGTTAATATCAGGGGACTAAAGTTATAGGTATCAACAAGAACTTGAGATATGAAATGAAATTAAAAAATAAAAAAGCAGGGTTTATGAAATTCAGTTTTGAGAAATAATAGTGGATAAGAAAACACCAGATTTGGCGTAACTTCCTATATGTACACCAATACACCATAGAGTGAGACTAAGTTTGCCGGATGTTTGGTACTAACCGTGAGGAAGTGGAAGAGATCCCGCCATACCCAATTTCTCAATTAAAAACTGAGCTGAATGCCCAGAAAAATAGACAGAATGCAAGAGGCAAGGCAATAAAGGTAGCAAAAAACATGCTGCTGACCTGAGAAACAACTTCAGGTTAGGCATCAATGTAGAAAAAATACAGAACACCAACACGGAAATCATCAGCAGAATCACATAAGCAACAATTCTTGGGAGTTTTATTCAGATTGCAAAGAGATGACTTTCAAATATGAACAAAGAAAGAGATGAGATTCAAGAGGCCACATATGCTTACTTTAGTGATTCACGACCATAATACTTGACAGATAAATGGTAGGAAATCCATGCAGGAAGCATAAAAGCAGCTATTGACAAAGTCCAGAAACCTCCACTTAATCCAGCAGAAAAATAAGCCTGCTTTTACAAAAGCTGCATTAGCTAAATTAACTAAATTCAAATGCTATGTTCCAAATTAAAATTAACTAAATTGTGCACCAAGCAAATCTGTCAAAACCAGAAATATAATGCCGTAGAATTCAAAAAATTATAACGATACACACCATACTGATGAAAGCATATAGGCCAAATGCTCCCCAAAACCGGGCTTGATCAACAAGTTCCTGCATAGTTCAAGAAAAAAATCCTAAGAATAGAAAGATGTTGCCAAAAAAACAATTATCACTTAAAATCTTTTTCCTCGGATCCTTAATTATTGATGCAAAAAATAGTGGTCATATTTGATGTATACCCAGAATCAAGACGTATTTTATATATTTAATGATATGGCACCTGGTTTTTCCTTTATTTTTTCTATTTTATAATTTCATACTTTGCCTTTTCTCTCTGTCATATTAACATTTTATTGCCACGTCTATCAACTTGTTAGAACAAACCCAACAATTCTACAAGTGTTTTGATGTATGATGCCATGTCAACTCTTGCACGATGATTAGTCTGTTTTTGACCAAGAATTCAAGGACGTCTCGCTTCGTTTTTAATGAGATATGGAGGGTGGTAAAAACCCTAAACCTCGAGCATCATCTTATTAGTTTCAGTCCAACATGCATCATTCCACCTTTAATATTCTAACAATTACTAGTATGGAGTTGTATATGTCATACAATCTTGAGATAAATCCCAAGAATGTACGCAAGTCCTTTTGATTTTCGAAGTGAATAAGAAAAGGAAATTTAAAGAAACAAAGCAATCAAGTATGAATAAGACAGGAAAGTTGAAGGATGAAAGGGGACTACAATCAAGGATATGTCACTCTAATAATGGTTGATTTTGATTATGTCATATTTCCCTCGTTAATCATAATTCTCTTTAACCCCAACAACACCTCCCTTGCAATGTTTCGCTCTAATACCATATGAAACCTCATACACTTTTCTTTTGATAAAAAGCAAACCTCTTTTGATGATTTGAGAAGATAACCAGCTTGAGAGAGAGGAAAAAAGTTCCAATATATTGGGATTAACATCCCAGCAAGTGAGCATGGAACAAACATCATATAAGCCAAGTAAGGACGAGCAAACCTACATTTAAGAACAGAAGATTGTCAAATTTTAGTATGTATCCCCACTAAAATCCTTGAGTTAATTCCATAATAATTGGTATATCTATACAAATCAGATATGAAAATAAAGTAACTAGCAGTAGTTAATGAAATTTTGCAACTTCTAAACTCAAAACCATTAGTAACTTGTAGCAAGTAGCAACCAAGCAAATTTCTGAAATCCAACATGTTTTGGAGCATTATTAGGTAATAAATCTTCTTCAACTGTAAAAATCACCAAAACCAAAGTTATGGCTTTATATTTGCTGGATGAAGGTGAAAAGGATGTAACCACATAAGGCTACTCCCTAACAAGGGGCAACTCCAGTTATGAATTGGGTTCTTGGAATGGACTCAAGAGAACTCAGAGTAAGGCCATGCGTGTTTAAGTTCTTGGTATGCCAGCATGGCTGACAGCAAGAAATTTTGGCAGCAATATTTGTTAATTTAGTAAACTTCAAGTCTTTCCTCATTAATAAATGTATTGCTCCAAGAAAATACAGTTGTGATATTAACATAGATTATCAAAAGTTAAACTTCAACTAGTTGGTTTCTAGTGCTTTTTGTCAACTGTAAAAAACTTGTCACGAGGAAGTATGGTATCCAAGTGAAACTGAAACAAAGAGAAGGTTTAGAGTATAAGGAATCTAAGGTAGTATACGAAGTTTGGCTGCCCCTGTGTTCAAAGATTAACAACATATGTCCACAATGAAGCTCCTATATATACTATTAGCAGTCGATGAATCATCTTAAGAGCATTTGTTCAGCAAGATCAGGAAAGTGAAATGTGAAACTTTTAACACAAAAGTATGTAAAAGTATTAAGTTGACAAGCACAAGCAAAAAAACTTAATTGCCTCAAAGAAGAAAAGCTCCTCACCAGTTCATTGACTGTCCAGAGAATAACAATCTCAAGATAGAAAAGATAACTGGGAATATAACTGCAAATATAAACCCAATAACATGAAACAAAGTCCCTGCAATACCCAAATGGTACATTCAATAGATCAAATAGTTAGCTTGGGTTCAGAAGTCGCTATAAACAACTGTATAAACTGCAGCAAAACTAACTACCTTTGATGAAGTCGAATAAGGCAGCAAATGAACATAGCAGGCCAGACTTGGAAAAGTGCAGAAGAAATGGAACAAGTAGGAAGATGGCGACAGGGAGACTATGAAATACCAACCCTTGCCTTCTAGAATAGTAGACCTGAATTTTAATAACAAGCTTTAGAAAACAAACGATGTTCATCCATCTTTTGTTCAACTACTAACTCTGGTTTAAATGATGCATAGAAGCCTACCCAGTACCTACTCAAAGGACTATAGGTGAAGGTTTTAGTAGTAGCATACCATGAACAATGATAAGTAATCGAAAAACATAGGTTGCCCATCATCACTAGTACCAGAGCCTCTATTAAGTCCTCTATCATGAGCATTTTCTAGCTTAGACGAATTGGTGAAGGCTTTAAGTAGACTGAATAAGTTGTCCCCACGAGCTTGGATGCTTCCAGGTCTAGTTGACAAAAATGTGCATGCATTAGAGAATTCACATGAGGCAGAGTAGTCACAGAATTGCAAACTAGCGAACTGTACCAAAGTAGCAGTGGAAATTCATACAATAATCTTTCAATCGTATCAGCTGAGGTATGGTAAAAATAACCCCCATGGAGAAAGATAATATCCAGTCCAGGAACGCTCCCAAAGTCCGTGGCAAACATTCTGTAGTCTGTATCCCCAGGAACAAAAGAAAAAATGTCCTGCATGCAAGGCAAAAATGCAGCAAAAGCTATGTTCACCAATGAAGAATTTCACAAGTTATAGCTACTGATAATAGAAAGTAAATATTGGTGAGACAGATCTTCATCATGCCTTTTTGATATCTCAAAATTGTCATAGGAAATAATACATACATATGTATATATAATTCAAAGAAAAGGTTTGAATACCCAAAAAAAATGAAATTATTCTTGCAGCAGTATAGAACTGTAAAAACCTGAGCTGCACTATTGCCCATAGGATATACAGCTGATTGAGCATAGACTTCTGAAGGCCAAGACCCAGGTCCAGATTGGCAGACACGATCTGTAATTGCAACAGAATAATGATATTCTCTGGAAAATAAAAGGCCACGCCAGAACATGGAAAGGGATAATATTAAGAAAGCCCAGATAATGCTACATATAACATTTATATTTCTCGCTTGACTTAGCTGATCATGCAGTTTTAATTCGATTATTTCAACCATGTCTATACACATAGCCAATCAATTGATTAAAAGCATGAGTAACTCCGGACCTGCATACTATGGAAGAATGGGGGAAACATATTGCACATCATAGGACCTTAGATTGCATAGAGATTTAGCATAAACGGTCCTTCGGTTTTAAACATTTTTCAGTCACTATACTTTCTAGTGGACAGCAGGAGGCAAGGGAGGTTAAATAATAATCAAAGAGCTAATTGCTCCCTCTATTCTCTAATAAGTGTCCTATTTTGAGTTTTGAAGTCAAAGGAACTCTTCTAACTTTAAATTTTCATATGAAGTCGCTTGGTTACAAAAATTTTAAAAAGTGAATAGCTGCATTAGTATGTAAGTAATGTACTGCAAACGGAAGAAACTTCTCTTGAAAATGTACATAAAGGAATACTAGTTTTGAAGTTGGGTTCATCATTCACAATCAAAGGACTCCCCATATTATATAATTAAGGCAGTATTATTTTTCATGGACAACTGAAGTAAGGACATTCTTCAACATGGAGTAGCTGATGGAGCAGTATATCAATTCAACAAACAGAATTACAAGACTACTTAGGTTAAGTACATTTGATAATGTAGATGATCACTCACTTAAAATTGGCTAGAATAACAAAAATTACAAACATGAAAAGAGATCAATAAAAACATGAAGGATGAAAAACAAACATGAACAGTCTGTTTATGACTTAAATTTCCACCAGAGTCTACATTAAACACTTGAGTTCAAAAATAGTCTACATTAATCACTTGGGTCATAAACTTTTTCAGCGATAATTTTAGGTTCAGCGAATATGTCAAAAAGATAGATCAAGAAATAGTGACAGTTTGACAGAAGACAACAACAAAAGTAATCCAGCAAGCAATGGATCATGCAGAGTGGAACAGGCAAATGCTTGTGATAGTGTAAATGGTAATAGAATACATAACCCTGATAAATGTAATCGAGATCAAAGAAGATAAGGTAGCCTATGGTTCAAATTAGATCATTTCAGCACCCATCTCTCCTTCACATATATCTATAAATATCCACTTAGATGTTGATAAAAATGACCACAGTTCATACGTCATAATAGCATATGGAAACAAGGAAAAGGAAAACCCATTTATATTGTCATGTTAGGAATCTAAAAAGCCTTAACCACGTACCAAGCCCTCCTGTCCCAGATGCTTCCAAATTTATAAAAGCTCCAATAGTATTGCGCCATTTATGTGTTGTTATAAAGCCATGTGAACCCTGAGAAATAAGCAACAGCATCCATAGATTACCTTAATATATCATAACAGCACAAGTTGGGAAAATCTTCACATTGTACAAATATCTAACTTCACAGACCAAATCAGCAACTAGAATTTTTCATTATCTTAACTATAATTATAAAGATGTGAGTAAAATGATGAAGTTACTTGATTATATAAGATGTTTTGGCCAACAATAATTTTTGAACTTGGTTGTAGTAAGATGGTGTTCGATATAAATTTGACTGCATTTTCCATCAGAGTTGGAAGCAGCTGATCGTTCCTAAAGGTTAATGGACAAGAAAGACTGTCAAATAGGTGCTTGAAACCAAGCTCTTGTGGGCCTTGTAACATGCAATTTTTGCTTCAAATCTAGAATAATAAAAATAATGTGATTTATCACAAGTTTACAATTGATTGACAACGTATATCAATTGGGAATGCCACAATCAGGTGAAACAAATTACCGCATGCAAATAACACCAAGGAGATCAATCTTTAATTTGACAAAAAATGTAAACATGAGGAATATATGAAAGCTATATTGCATTAAAAGTGATTTAGATTAAAAATATTAATGCTTGCTAAACTATAAATAGATATACTTAGATCAATCTAAATCAGTTTAAGCAACTTGGTGCATTAGGCAGCATCAGCTATATTTCGCTGCATCCTCCAGACTATCTAATAATCCAAATTGCACATTGCAAAATGCAGAGAAAACTGAAGGAAGTAACTTCACAAGTAAAAGCACTTCTTCCTGGTTGAAGGGTGCTCACATGCTCTAGTTGACAGTTTTCTGAAACAGCAAAAACCAAAGTAATCACCTTGAGGGTACTTTATCACACCAGAACAGTGCTGCCTTAGGAGACAAAAGGATAATGTATAGTAATCATCCTAATCATCTTCATAACTATATTTCAACTAGAGCAGAATGGTGGAATTAGTGCCACAATGTAAACCTTTTGGTGGTGTTCGTTTAATATTTGATTAGTCACCAAATATGTTTAAAATGATACTCTGCCACAAGAAGCTATATCTTGAGAGGAAAAATATTGATTTGAATTCGCAGTTTGAAGCTAAACATAGATAGTTTAGAAGACGCATGGTAGGGAAAGAAAAAAAAAATCCAATTTCTAGAAAGACTGCAGATTTGCAAGGAAACATCAACTGAACCAAAGAGGTGATTTTCAGAACTACAGTTAATATGTGAATTTCCTTTTTAAACAGGGTTGCCTTGCTCATAGAGAATATACTGGGCAAATAAGCACCTTTAACAGTTGGAATAACTATCACTCAAGAATTTTGTTAGGGGGCTATAAAGTAACTGCCTTTTTTCTAATTTCTTCCTTTAGGGTTAATATTGTAGCATAACATTACTTACAAGCATAAAAAGTTCTTCCGCACCATTGAACAGGAATATAAGTGGTTTAGGAGGAGCCCAGCCAGAATCAATTGTTAGCCTTGCTACCTCCAATATAGATGCTGCAAGAGAAGAAAAGTGGTGAAATTTTAGAAGATATATTCAAGATGAATGCGGATAACAAAAGGAAAAGCAGAACAGATGAAGCCTACCAACACATGAACCACAATCACCGGCACCTGGTGAACCAGGCGGACTATCATAATGTCCATTCAATAAAATGGAAGGGTCTGCATCTATTGATTCTAATGAAGAAACCCTGCAATTAGTTGAGGTTATAGACCAAAGAGTAGGAAATCGTTAGCAGTAATGAGAGGCAACTACCAAGTAAAAATCCTTTGTTTATAAACTTGATTGTTGGTCCTTGTCAAGTCTTGTTTTGTGAAATACAAGATGTAGATCCTCAAATATTCTTTTTTGGTTTCACAATCTTATTTCCATCAAGACCACAACCTTTGGTCACCCAACCTACTCCATTGTGTTCCATATCTATATTGCAGATTCTGTGTAGTTCCCAAACTATTAGCAGTAGAAGCAAATGGGAAAATGACTTGACTAAAATATATTTTCCTTCGATCTGAGAGTACTTAAAATTTATAACTGTAATCTCTAAGCCTTGTCGTTGCACAAACAAGAAATGCAACATGCTTGGAACTCCAAGATGATGCTACTTATATAAACGTCGTCTAGAATTGAAACCCATTACCACTACCAACAGAGTAAACCTGCTTAAATCTTGACCAACTATACAGACAGAATACATGTTTCATCCCAATAAGCTGGACTTGGGCCTACTAACGAGTAACCATACAGCATGTTAATATCAGCAAAGGCAAACAAGAGATTGGATATGGTCAGTTGTCAATATCTTGAAGTACCTCATTACTATATTAGTGTGATTCCTATATCCAAGAGACAGGCTGTGTCCTAAAAACATCATATTGAAAGAGCCATTAACTACATTTTCCTCGATTTCAATCCTGAAATAATCAAAACATAAAAACAAAAAAATAATTATTAGTTGTATATTTTTCTTCTAAAAAGAATAAACAAAAACATGCATCTGTTTACCAACCTTACATTAGATCCAGCACGATCCTTCAACATTTCCAATTGCGTCCTAATATATTTAGCAGCATCATGTAAACCTTGACGCCCTACCTATCATCAATCACATGAAAAGATTTATCAAGATTCTAATATGATTAAAGTTTGTATGCTGTTTCACTGGCAACATGTCAGGACAAGACAGCAATAAAAGAACCAGCACAAGCATTTTTTATCTGGTATGTACTTTTTAGGTTGATGCTCTTCTTACCTGTCAGCGTTTTAAATTTATAGGATTTGAGTTGTTTTGATTCCATTACTCACAACAGTTAAAACAAAAAAGTGCACCAGTGGCGACCAAATAAGTTAGTAATGAATATTAATTCACAGTATACATTAGAAAATCAAGCTTGAACCCCCATTGAAATGATTCGGTGTAGTAGAAACACTAAATATATTCTATACTTCCATCATCAACATCTGGATTTTCTTTTTTTCATGAAATGAGCTGGAGGACCAGTATATGGTGAGACATCATTACTGGGATATACTATATGAGCATCATGATGATAACAGTGGTTAGCGGCAAGTGTTCAGCTGGTATCCACATTAAGTACATGAGTTAAGAATTCACCAGAAGAAACTTTCCCCAGCAGGAAAAGAAGTACCAAAAATATCCATACATGTTCACTGATCAGTCAGTTACAGGTCCAACCTTATTATTTGTGTATACCACTTCACTTTGTTCTCCATTCTCAATCCTCCGTGTTATGGCCCCATTTTAATCTTTCTTTAGATGGACCCACTATTATTGTTAAAGGCTCAAGGCACACTTAGGCGCAAAGGGGTCTCGGGGCCTAGGCGCTAGGCGCAAGCGTGAGGCACGGGCCTCAAGAATGCAAGGCGCATATTACCAAAATGTGTGTATATATAAATATAAACACACACACAACCACAAGGGTTGTGGCGTAGTAGTTAAGGCCTTGGGGGATGTGGTGGAATATCCCATCTGCCCCAGAGTTCGAATCCAGGCATACACAACAATTGTGGCCACTGAGCTTATAAGGGCCGATTTCTTGCAGTCATAATTTGCCGGGATTAGTCTAGGCATAGCCTAAGACACCCTTCCAAACAAAACACACACACACAATTACACAAACTCAATTATGTAGCAAGTAGAAGCCTCCATTGCATCAACCAACAATACTTCGATAAAGGCAAATGGGAGAAGGGCTTAAGGCGTGAACAGTGAGGGAGAAGTTTTAAGGTCGGGTATATTATGGTTTGACTTATGTCATCTATTTAATAAATATTTTTAAGAAGTTAGGAGATGAGAAAACTTATTTAATATTAGGGTTTGACTAGGTGTTTAATAACTCTTTATGAGGCGCGCCTAGGCCCACAAGGCGCCACAGCCAAGGCGCAGGGCCTTAGTGAGCCTCGTAGATATGATGAGCCTCGAGTTTAAAAAAGCCCAAGACCTTGAGCCTTATGAGCCTCAGAGCCTAGGCGCGCCTCAGGTGCGCTTTTAACAACTATGCTATTATCATCTTTGTTTATTCTTAGGCCATATAAATGGACGGCAATATGAAAATGTCAAATAGTGAAAACTAAGCTTGTCAGGCTTCAGCACTTCCCCTTCATGAGCTGACATCTACTCACAAGTGGAATCATAAGTGATGACTCTCAGTGCATCGAATTTTAGTGCAAAAATCGTTATCAGCCTAAGGAAAGGAAAGCACTAATTAGAGGACTTGAAAACACGATACTTTCCAAAACTAAAGGCATGAGAAAAGTTAACTCACGTGACTTCATCTAAACGCCAAAGGTGGTAGACTGATAGCCCCATCATATATCCAGATTCAGTAAGCATTCCACTTTGGAGAATGCTAGCTAGGAACTAACTGGTTTCACTTTAGATTGGAAAGCTAACGCAGACTTATATATGTATGTATTTAATATAGATTCCAAAACTCCTTTCATTAAATTTACTAGGGGTGAACATGGTATGATACCATGTTTGTTCCTCTATACCATTTACCAACCAACTTATAATTGTTATGGAAAATCCTATATAGCGTACCAACCAACTTCACTTGGTACCAAGTTTTTTGGGTTGGTACATGCTTGTATTGGTTTTGTGACAATAATGCAAGCCTATAAATTTGAATAAGTAAAAACAAGAAAAAATTAGATCAATGCCCCAATGAAGTCCAAAGTTACAATGTTCAATACTTCAAAAACTAATAGAATATTTCAAACAAAGACTTGTTTCATGGGATATTCATAAATCAAACATGTAAAGAAACCAATACCAGTAAGGAATTGACTGTTATGGTTGTTGTAGACTTGTAGTTAATTAACTATTAATTAATAACTAATAAACAATTAAATACATAAAGTCCGTAAGATACAGTATAAAATTTCTACTACCACGTACCAAACGAGCTTGCAGCCGAATTAACTTGTTACCAATTAAATGGCTTATTTGTTTTAATACAAATTTGACAGCGTTAAAATCTAGAAGACAACGATACCACAAACTTACAATCGCGATCACACACATAGAGAAACGTAAGCGTGTGTGTATGTATGTGAGTGTTTATATGAAGTTGTAAAAACATTTACCTGACGACCGTCGATTTCATGAGCCAAAAACCGGATGTGTTCAATGGCTCTGGCTTCTGAAAATCGATCCAGAGGAGCATCGATTGGTAAAGGGGTAATAAACTTCATATGCATAACGTAATAGGCTACCATTGAGAAAACTCCATACATGATCGCCATGGAAAATAGTAGTTTAAATCCGGCGACATCGCCGGAGTTTAACCTGAACATGAAGAAGGTGAGTGAGGTGGAAATTATAGGTTTTGACTTTTGAGGAGCGAATTTGACGAAGTGAAATGAATCGAAGGTGTCGTTTGCTATTTATACATAGGTATTTAGAGAGGGTGTTTTTGATTGTTTATTTTAAACTTTTATTGAATTATTGTGTTTTGTTACTTTTAATAAGTTATTTTTAATGTTTGGATTGGGAAAAAAAAAACTGTTTATAGCTTTTTGTCATCGCTAATATTGAGTTTTTAAGAAGTTGGTCCATAGTGATTTATCAACTTATTTCAAATAAATTTTGACTTTTTTGTTTATTTTACATGTATAAACAGTGTCAAACACCTCAAATAACAACTTATTAGCTTATTACGTTTTGGTACCATAATAAAGTTAATCCAAACACTTTTTATAAAACTTTTTTTAATCACCATATAAGTTGATAAGCACTTTTTAGAAGGAAAAAAACATAAGTTGTTTTAATTAAGCAATCCCAAAAGTTCTTTACTTTTTTGTTTACATTAAGAGCAGTATTGTTAATTTGTCTGTCTAAATAAATTTGTTTGATGAGTTTGACGGATGTAAAAAAAAAAAGAAAGAGTTGGATTATTTTTGGGTCTTATTGATATTGATTCAATGATTCGTTTAAGATGGCTTAACTGGGACAAGTTAAGGGTCCTGACTTATTCTATTTAACCATTTTTGCTTAATGGTTTAATGAGTCGTAAATAAACACTTATGTATGGTTGAGATAAGTTGTCCAAATTAAGATGCAAGTAAATAACCCTTAAATCATAAAAAAAAAATCAAATAACAATTAACTTTATGTTGTAAACTAAGGTGTAACACCCCGAATTTCGTTATGTAACCTTGGTATTCTAGTGTTAAGCTTTTGTCGTTAGCACCGCGTTTGTTACCAAGTTTGAGTTTGGCCTTTGGTGGTTTTGGACAAACCACAGTGAACTACGCGAGTTATGCCGCGGGTTGAGGTCGCGGTATAACCCGCGAAACCCACTGGATGGTTTAGGGTTTTTGGACACGGGCGAGTTATGTCGCGAGTGGAAGTCGCGGCATAACCCGCGAGATGGCCTGGCCGACTTATACCCTTTTCAGTCTAAAAATATCTCACTTTTCTCTTATCTCTCTCTCTCTTCAAATCCCATTCTCTCTCTAGAAATCTCTCTCTCTCTCTAAGAGTTGGTTGGTAACTTTTGGTGGCTAGAATCTAGTTTATGATCCGAGGTTTCGGTGCTGAAAGCTTCGTCTTATCAAGAGGGTCGATATCTGGTTCTTCGGGTTTTCGTATAAACCTATTGGGTGAGTTCCTACTACCTTTCTAAAACTTTATACATGTCAAAGGGTTACATTTTGAACTCCTATGTATCTCCCTGATTTCAGATTTCAGATTCATACATTTTGGATATAAGTTAACTTTTGGGAGATTTTAGGGTTCCGATCATTTTATGATGGATTCTATAGTATTTGAAGTAAAATGATGTTTTACTTACACATTACGTGGACATGTGAAAGAATGTTTATGGACTCATTTTGATAATTTGCATTCTTACCGGAAGTTGAACTTGAGAAGGCATTTTGTTTATAAAATGTTTTATACCATATGACTACCTATGGTTGTTTACAAAGTTATTGGGATGTCTATTCCCCATCAAAGAAAAGGCATTTTGTTTATAAAATATTTTATACCATATGACTATCTATGGTTGGTCACATAAGTTGTTGTGACAAGTTTGTACCATTACTAGCGGATCCCTAGGTTTTGAGTCGACTTATATTTCATTATTTGAGGTTACCAAGTAATGTAAATATAGAGCTACATGTGCATTAAATTGTGAGACTCTGGCCGTTAACAAATATTGAGTTACATGTGCATTAAATTGTGAGGCTCTGGCTGTTAACAAATATAGAACTACATGTGCATTAAATTGTGAGGTTCTGGCCGTTAATAAATTATGGAACTACATGTGCATTAAATTGTGAGGTTCCATAAGGTAATCAAAACGAAGAACTACATGTGCATTAAATTGTGAGGTTCTGGAAAGAAGGTTTATGACCTTATTTTAATGGATTTTATTCCTAACATCAGTTAACTTGGAAATGCTTGTTTGAAAGGTTTCCTTTTTGGATATAAATGTTATATCCCTTGAAATTTATAAATTGTATGTTCTCACTAGGCTTTTAAGCCTAACACTTTTTCTCAAATGATATGTATATCAGGTTCTCGTTAGCGGCGGGTTGCTAAGGGCTTGAGTGTCGGGATTGATCTCGAGGGTTTTTGAGATTGTGTAGTATTGGTTTGTTGGGCGTTGTTAAGTCCCACATTTTTAGATAATTCTGGATCAACAACTTTTGTAATCTAGATAGTATATGTTTAGATTAGTTGGTTGATGAATTCTATATCCGTTCAGATTTTGTATAGTCTTAAGGACTGATTCCCTTTATGGGAAGTTTATATCAATACGGATGTCTTGATGCCATATTTCCAGGTTTTAATTTACTCTGAATTTTAGAGTGTTACAAGTTGGTATCAGAGCTCTAGTTTAAGCGAACTAGGCATGAATGTAAGATGTCTAGACTTAGACTGAGTTTGATAGGCATTGATTGTGAGAATTGGGTAGAACTTCTAAGATGGGTTAGTCTTAGAATCGACGGAGGTTATGTTAATCAAACGTTGTGATGATGGTAACAAGAACCCTTATGTGTTATATGTTCATAATCTCACTTAGCTAATGTGATTATGAAGATATTTTACGTGAGTGTAATTGGTTTGCTAATGTTATGACAATTGGTAGACGTAGCGGTACGTTTCTTTCGTGCGTGTTTCAGTTAAACTCTTCCTTACCCTTTCTCGTGCTTGTGTTTGTCTGCTCTACCTTAGTATGTTGACCGTTAGAGTAGTGCGAAGGTTTATAAGCGAGTAAGCTAAGGAATGATTGTTGTTTGTAAGCAACGTGTCTTTGGAATTATAGTAAGTGCGTGGGACGCATTAAGTTAATCATCCTAAGTCAGATTCGTTGGTGGAATTAGGATTATATTTTGCTAGATCGATTCTATTTCGAGGAGATTTGTAAGTTAATTTAATAGGATGGTTGCCCTTTGATGCCCGAGGCATCCGGTAGATTATAGAACGTTGGGATATTGTGAAGCATAGTATTAAGATGTGAGTGTCGACCGAATTCATGCATTTAATTTATTTCTAAAATAAGGTTGCTTAAATTGCTTTTCATGAGCGCCAACCATGAAGTAAATTACATTATAACGTTCTGACAAGACATTTAGCACTCATCATAATTTAAACTATGTGCATATGCATCATTGTGTGCGTTAATTTTGGGGTTTTGGTTAACAAATATCAACCGTCGTGTACTATGTGCATTGGATTTAAATATAACGTTAATGTAAACGATTTCATAAAACGATTTATGTTATTTTAAAACAGGAATTTCGTTCTGATCGTATTTCAATCATTAACAGTTTTTCCCGCGAAAGTATTTAGCGGGTTAGCGGTATTTTGTCGTCGTAAATTTCTATTTTGGTTCTATTGTGTTTAACTTTACAACGTGAAGCTTCAAACTCGATTTAAAATTTTATTTGCATCCCCGTTATTCTACCGCCCTTTGGGGAATAAATTGTTGCATATGGGGTGAGTTGAAAATCCTTTTGCTGCAACGCCTCTTGGTTATAGAGGAGAAATTTTAAAGATAAAACTGTGATTTTTTTTCCCTTTAGAGTTGTACAAACCATTGTTGCACACGTTAAAATGCAAGAATCTATTTTCACGATTATAGCGTAAATTATTGTGTATGTTTTACTCGGTATTTCTCAAGGTGAAAGTATTTTGATAAGTTTCGTATTCGGTAATTTGGATTGTTTTAACAACATAAATTGCTCATGTCGAGCTTGAATATTTCAACAAGTAAATAGCGTGGTTTACATGTTATGGGTGATTTTGTACACGTAAAATCTACATTATGATTTATGCATCTTTGATGATTTTGTGCATCTTAGTATAATTGCATTCATAAACTTTTGGAAAATCTTTTGTCTCAATACGTGTTGAGTTTTGAGAAATCATGTCCTAGTGGTGTGTGTCTTCATAAGCATTGTTTAAAGACATTGCATTATTTGGGGAAAACCGTTAAATGTCGGTTAAAATGTGTTTTAAGGTATACGAGACTTTCATTAGAAATTTTCGTGAAGTATCGGGCCTTTGGCTCGGGTTTTGACTGAATGAGTCGTGTGGACATTTGTCCGGATTTATAACCGCAATGAAAGATTTTCGTAAGATGGAGTTTATTCGTGTTTTGGTAAGTCAAAGCTGATTTGTGCAAACAGTGTACAAGCCAAAATGTTTAATTTTATGAGCATGCGAGACACCCATTTTGGGATCTTTGATTATTTTAGTAAATAAATCATGTTGAAGTGTTTCTTTGATGATTTTACATATATAATTGGAATTCAATTGACGTAAGTGTCATTTGGTGTGTTTGATCTTATAAACCTTTTTCAGAAAATGCATATTATTGTGTTATGAGGCCTTTTGAAAACATAAGGATGTGAGTTTAATTAGAAAACGGTTTGTTTCAATCAACGACGAGAATTGAGTTAATCATACTTTTGGTCGTGTTTGCATAATAGTTGGTTAAACGTGTTTCAATATTTATTTCGGCTTTCATTTGGGTATTTACGTAAACCGTTGGGTCGTTGACTCAATTTTGACTAAATGGAGTCTTGAGGGCATTTGTACGGTTTCAAAACAGTTGTGGAATTTTGGTGTATGATGGCGATTATTCTATGCCATTAGGAGTCACATGTTTTGGGAGCTTTGGTTTTTCAGTTGGAGTCATGTAATGTTAGACCGTCTGTCTATTTTGTAAAGCCTGAGGTTTTGGGTTGCACTTAGTGACCGCTCGGGTTGGCTAGCGAGTAGACAATAGGTGGCACGAGCCACTGAGTTGAAACTCATTTAGATTGGATAGACACCCATGTTCGTAAGACCCTGGAGTGGAACTCGACGGAGTATGGCAAGGGGCAATAATAGGTCTGAGGATTGTGATGTCTTGTATGGCATGGGAACTAGGACCGGTATGTGTGGTGAAATCCAATAACATCACGGGTGGCTCCATTCACGTGTTCTCGCCACCCAAGATGGAAACGTTTAGAGGTCATGCGAGAAGGCTGTGTGGGCGGCCTACTTACGTGTTCTTCTATTCTCTTTATGTACGGGTCTCTCCGTCGTAGACCCGGGGTATTTAAAACACTAAATGTTATATTTTTACCGGCTTTGGTTATGTAAAGTCGACGGTAAATGATGGCTTTAATATTGGGTTTTCCCCCACGTATATTAAGGCTTGAATGAAATGTGTTATTCGTGCAGGTTGATATTTAGTTTTCTTTTGTTTTTGGTCGTGTGAGTATTGGGCCTAGTGTCCATGTTTTCGGACGTACGATGTGGATAGTGTTACTAATATTTCATACTTCGAGTTATACAAATTGTGTCAATTTATAAAACGTAATTGCAATGAAATATCCGTCTTTGAAAGTGCATGACTTTGAAAAAGAGTTGTTTTTATGTTTTAAGGTTCATTATTTTGAAAAGTTCTGATTGAAAGAGAAGTTCATCAATTTAAATGCTTTTATTTATGTAAAACTCTTGAGCTATCTAGGAATTAAGCTTAAACTTTTAATTATATATTTATCTACATGTGCATCATTTCCTATCGAGGGTTCGGTTCTAGCAGTGCTTTAAGGAGTTGGGCCTTAGCCTTGAGCTAGAGTAAGTTGTTGGTAAAGTCTTCCACAGGTTGGAGTTAGTCTACACATGGGTTTCTGTAGCGCCCGTCCTTTATAAGTCTGAATGTGTAGATTGGTGGTATGTTTAGAGGTAAATCTTTATAAAGTAGTTGTAGACGAAGTATTTAGGGATGTATTAAGAAATTCTAATAAGGGCTATTTCCAGATTTGGAGTCGGATTGGAGTTGAGTGATAACAGAATCTATGTTAACCGTTCGCCGGAAAGACGCATTAGTGCGCCTTGAAAGAATATCTTTATTGATAATAGGAATGGATCAGTGAAATCTGAGAGTTTTGGGAAGATTAGCGTCGACCGTTGGCTTTGAGTTCGGAACCGTGCAGTTTGAAAGAAATTGGTAGATGGAAAGTTGAGGTTGTGAATTTCCTGAAGTAGTAATTGTCACCTAAGGTTGGGAGGCAACCGTAACCTTATGAGTAAAGGTTACTTTAGAGCGTTGAGTGTTCGTTCGGTTAGGAGTGAATTGTGCTCAAGAAGGGTAGCTTATGTGGATGTCAGTATTAGGATCTCGTTAATGATCCTGGCATTTGGGTTGTGACGATCTTCTCTGCGGACAGTGTTCCATTGAGAAGAGTAGATTTCGAGGACGAAATCATTCTAAGGTTGGGAGGATTGTAACACCCCGAATTTCGTTATGTAACCTTGGTATTCTAGTGTTAAGCTTTTGTCGTTAGCACCGCGTTTGTTACCAAGTTTGAGTTTGGCCTTTGGTGGTTTTGGACAAACCACAGTGAACTACGCGAGTTATGCCGCGGGTTGAGGTCGCGGTATAACCCGCGAAACCCACTGGATGGTTTAGGGTTTTTGGACACGGGCGAGTTATGCCGCGAGTGGAAGTCGCGGCATAACCCGCGAGATGGCCTGGCCGACTTATACCCTTTTCAGTCTAAAAATATCTCACTTTTCTCTTATCTCTCTCTCTCTCTTCAAATCCCATTCTCTCTCTCTATAAATCTCTCTCTCTCTCTCTAAGAGTTGGTTGGTAACTTTTGGTGGCTAGAATCTAGTTTATGATCCGAGGTTTCGGTGCTGAAAGCTTCGTCTTATCAAGAGGGTCGATATCTGGTTCTTCGGGTTTTCGTATAAACCTATTGGGTGAGTTCCTACTACCTTTCTAAAACTTTATACATGTCAAAGGGTTACATTTTGAACTCCTATGTATCTCCCTGATTTCAGATTTCAGATTCATACATTTTGGATATAAGTTAACTTTTGGGAGATTTTAGGGTTCCGATCATTTTATGATGGATTCTATAGTATTTGAAGTAAAATGATGTTTTACTTACACATTATGTGGACATGTGAAAGAATGTTTATGGACTCATTTTGATAATTTTCATTCTTACCGGAAGTTGAACTTGAGAAGGCATTTTGTTTATAAAATGTTTTATACCATATGACTACCTATGGTTGTTTACAAAGTTATTGGGATGTCTATTCCCCATCAAAGAAAAGGCATTTTGTTTATAAAATGTTTTATACCATATGACTATCTATGGTTGGTCACATAAGTTGTTGTGACAAGTTTGTAACATTACTAGCGGATCCCTAGGTTTTGAGTCGACTTATATTTCATTATTTGAGGTTACCAAGTAATGTAAATATAGAGCTACATGTGCATTAAATTGTGAGGCTCTGGCCGTTAACAAATATTGAGCTACATGTGCATTAAATTGTGAGGCTCTGGCTGTTAACAAATATAGAACTACATGTGCATTAAATTGTGAGGTTCTGGCCGTTAATAAATTATGGAACTACATGTGCATTAAATTGTGAGGTTCCATAAGGTAATCAAAACGAAGAACTACATGTGCATTAAATTGTGAGGTTCTGGAAAGAAGGTTTATGACCTTATTTTAATGGATTTTATTCCTAACATCAGTTAACTTGGAAATGCTTGTTTGAAAGGTTTCCTTTTTGGATATAAATGTTATATCCCTTGAAATTTATAAATTGTATGTTCTCACTAGGCTTTTAAGCCTAACACTTTTTCTCAAATGATATGTATATCAGGTTCTCGTTAGCGGCGGGTTGCTAAGGGCTTGAGTGTCGGGATTGATCTCGAGGGTTTTTGAGATTGTGTAGTATTGGTTTGTTGGGCGTTGTTAAGTCCCACATTTTTAGATAATTCTGGATCAACAACTTTTGTAATCTAGATAGTATATGTTTAGATTAGTTGGTTGATGAATTCTATATCCGTTCAGATTTTGTATAGTCTTAAGGACTGATTCCCTTTATGGGAAGTTTATATCAATACGGATGTCTTGATGCCATATTTCCAGGTTTTAATTTACTCTGAATTTTAGAGTGTTACATAAGGTGTCGTTTGTTTTTTAAAAAGCCTAAAGTCTGAAGTCTTATTTTAGTTATGATTAATAAGAGGTGGTGTGTAAAAATGTCTGAATTATTTAGACTTAAGAGTCATTAAGAGGTTTTTAAAAAAAACAAATAACCCCTAAGTGAAATCTTTATTTGTTATCATCTTTATTTTAATCTAATAATTCATGTTAAATAGACTTTTCAGTTAAGATGATTAAGGGTAAAATAAAAGTCTATTTCACATGGTTACCTTTGATAATATATTTTTTGTTTTATTTTATAATAAAAAACTTTTATCCTCTTAAATTTTAAAATAAATTTTATTTTAAAATTTATTAATACTTTAATCAAACAATATTAAATAAAAAACAAGAATCTCATGGGGTGTTTGGTTCATGGATTTTGAAGAAATTAGAATGGATAATTCATTTGACCAAATTTCAATTCATTTGTTTGGTTCACATATTGATCATGATGGAATCCTTTGAATTCCATTGAATTCCACAAATCAAGAAATTTATCATTCCTTAGTTAAAGTGAAATAATTGAATTTCATCCAATTCCTACCAACCAAATGTGTGTTCAAATTTCATCTCAATTCCTTCAAAGTTAAATTTATTCGACGGAATTCAATTTCATCAAATTTCATTCTGCGAACCAAACGCCGCCCCAATTCACTTTGGGGGCGTTTGGTTTGCATAATGTTTTTTGATTGAATGAAATCTGTCAAAGGAATTTGACTTTGATGGAATTTGAATGGAATGTTGTCAGGTTTGACCACCTGTTTGGTTGACATAATTGGAATGAAATCTGTTAAATGAATTGTAATTTTTCTGTTTGGTTCACAGATTGTAGCTTCGGAATTGGAATGGAAATTTGGTAAATGACCAAAATACCCTTTTTGATTATTTTAATTTTTTAAACAAAAAATACGTTAATAAAATAGTCATTAAATACTTTAATTTTTAACAAAAATTGTTTTTATTATTTTAGCACATGAATGATGCCGAGAGAGTGAGGAGAGAGAGGGAGAGGGAGAGAGAGAGGAGAGGAGGAGAGAGAGAGAGAGGGTGGGGGGAGAGAGAGAGAGTGGAGGAGAGAGGGGGAGAGAGAGAGAGAGGAGATAGTGGAGGAGAGATAGAGGATAGAGGGAGATAGAGAATAGATAGAGGAGAGATAGAGAGAGAGGGAAAAGAGAGGAGAGAGAGTGAAGAGAGGAGAGAGAGAGAGAGGAGAGAGTGGAGGAGAGGGAGATGAGAGAGAGAGGGGAAAGAGTGGAGGAGAGAGAGAGGAGATAGAGGGAGAGAGAGAGGGAAGAGAGGGAGAGGAGAGAGAGAGGGGGATATAGTGGATGAGAGATAAAGAGAGAGAGGGAAGAGAAAGAGAGATGAGAGATAAAGAGAGAGGGAAGAGAGAGAGAGAGGAGAAAGTGGAGGTGAGAGAGAGGAGAGATAAAGGAGAGAGAGATAGCGAGATTAGAGAGAGGAGAGAGGGGGAGATAGAGATGAGAGAGATAGTTGGTGTTTGCTGATAATCAATATTAGTAGGGTTTAGTTTGGAGTAAAGGGTAAATTTGGAATTATCAAAATATAAAATTCCATTCCATTGAAGATTTTGGGTTTTAGGATGGAATGTTCAAATTCTTCATTTGTGGAATTTGGTGGAATACACTAGGGGTGAGCAGAACCCGACCCGTCCCGAACTACCCGACCCGACCTGATATTTAGGCTAAAATCCGAGACCCGAAATATCCGAGCCCGAACCCCCCGATCCGATCTTAATTATCGGATAAAGTAGGATCGGGTTGGGTACCCAAAACCCAAACCCAAACCCGACCCGTCCGAAATATCCGAAATTATTTATTTAAAAAAAAACAGTTTTATTATTTTATAAAACTAACCTAAACAAACTAAATCCTAAATTCCTATATGGTTGAAACAATGAAGCTAATATGGACTAGTTCACATGAATACATTAACTATTACATTACGTTGTTATTGATTAGTTTTCATTTTCTGATTATTGATTAGTAATTTGTTATTGTATTATTGAATAGTCATTACACATTTACACTTTACACATTATAATTTGTAGTTTAAACTTTAAAGTTGTTATTTGTAGTTGTAATTTAACCATTTGTAATTTGTAGTTTGAGAAAACAGGTAAAAAAAACCCCATTGAAGCCCAACCCGAACCACCCGAGCCCGACCTCACCCGAACCCGAACTATCCGATCTTTAAGCGGTCGAATTTCGGGGGATTCCATGCTACCCGGATATCCGATCGGGTTTTGGGTTTGGGTATCCGACCCGACCGATGCACACCCCTAGAATACACGCATTCCTTCCATAGAAAAGAATGAATCAAACAAGGGAATTGAATTTGGTCAAAGAAATTGGATATTCCAATTCCATCAGATTCCATCAGAATCTGCGAATCAAACGCCCCCTTTGGGTAATTTGGCAAAAGGTCATGCCGGCGATAAATTTAAACCAAATTATTGGGCTTGTGAGTGGGCTAATTATATTTTATGGGCCAAGGGCCTTTTTGGAATTGGGCTAAATAGAGGGGACAACTCTTTCTTAAAGAGGCCAAGAGGATAAAACATATAGATTTATAGGGAATTTATTTTTGATAACTTGTAAAATTGTAAGAACTCTGAAAACCAGTGTAATATATGTTATTTAATATTAATTTTTTTATTTAGGGTAATAATTTAGTATATTAATTGAGATATATTTGTTTTAAAATATGTTTATTTTACATGTATTTGGTTCATAATGTGGTATATATATATATATATATATATATTTTTTTTTGACGTATTTGTAAAACAAAAAATACATGTAAAAGAATATCACATTATGAACTGACTACATATGAATTAAATACATGTGAAACAAATATGTTAATCAATATATTAAATAGTAGCCTTAGATGAATAAAAACTATGTAAAATAATACATTAAAATAAAGTTGTTATGATTATCACAATATATAAAGTTCTCATTTGATTAAAGTCTCTAAAATCATAAATAATAAAGTTTATAATATAAAATTCATGAGTATTATTGCAAACTTATGGATCTATTGACCCCCTCTCAAATACATAGTTCGCCTATGCTTCAAACTTTAACCAGAGTATTTTGTATTGCGATTTGCGAGTATTTAAATTATTATTCTATGATTATTTTTACATTTAAAAAACACCAAATCATCTATTACTACATTAATATTGGTTTAGACAAAAAGTCTTAATTACAACCCAAGAAGCACAAAGAACTACCATTTTATGCATAAATTTTGAAAAACTTTTAATTACAATCTAATAAGCATAATGTACAAGTATATAATGCATAATTTTTCACTTGTACTTTTAACCCAAAATATACCCTTAGTCCCATACTTTACACCAACTTTATGTCCTTTCATCCCATACCTTGGATTTGGTCCCATACCCAAATTCAAATTCATATCAGGATCCAAAAGCCTACACAGTACACCTCAAATCTACATCCACAAACGCAACCAACCATCTCTCTTCCCAATCGGACGGTCCACAATCATCATGTAAGAATCACACAGCCGATTAAAAACCACTAGAAATTAGGGATTTTCTTTCCCCCAATTCATATACCCTATAAAACCATCCACCATTCTTCAATCGTCGTCCTCAGTTCGTCGTGTTCGATCTCCATTTTCAAGGTGCAATCATGGTTAAAGGTCTTTCTCTACACTGACCTCGGCAAAAAAGCTAGAGGTCTTGTTTCTCTCTCTCTCTATATATATACGCATCATTTTCTGTATTCATAGATGTATATATGTTGGTGTTTGAGCTTGAAAGTTCGATTGTTTCCACATCTTGTGTTCGTATCTATCTTTTATTCACTCTCGATTGTTTCCACATCCACTCTTGATAGTTTCATGTATGCTTCATTTGAAGTTCGAGACAGGTGTATCGATCTAGAGGTTGAAGGCGGGGTTCGCTGGTTCACTTGTAGAGATTGGACATGGATTGAGAGAAAAAAGGGGATAGAATCTCGAGAAGAAGAAGAAGCCCGATACAATTACCTCTTGTTGCTTCAGATTGGGTTTTGTTTAAGGAAACTACAAAAATGATGAAAAATCGTTTCTATATAACAAGTAATTTACCTTGAGATTGGTAGCTCTTTGTCAAGAACAAGAGATGGAGATTGGAATTATGTTGGTTCCAATTTAGGTTTTGCAGAGATGGAAGCGGCAGAAGGGAAAGGGGATTTGAGAGGGTTTCTTTTTACAAGATAAAATAGAATAAATGAGAAGAGGTGGCTTCTTGGTGGCAGCAAAAAAATTGGGTGTTTTTAAAATGATTTGTTTATGTGAAAATCAAAATGTACTTTAATTTAATGGAGGATAAATAGTTGAAAGTGTATAAATGTATGTATTATAAAATTGGAAGGAGTAAAATAGACAATTACATTTGTTATTTTACAAAAATTAAATAGTTTTACTGATTCAACTTTTAGACTTTAGTACCACTTCTTAGTAATTAGAAGTGAAATTAGACTTTAGATTTCCGATCTCTATAACTTTTTTACTATATTATTAATCGATAATGTGTATTAAAATATTTATGCTTTATTATATTTTTATTTTCATTTTGAAAACAATAAAAAGAAAAAAATCAACGTTATAAACAGAAGCAAATTTTTTATATTTTATTTTATCTGTTTAGTATTAGAATTATCCTCTTAAATTTGTGAAATTAATATTTTTTCAATATTTGTAATTGTAATTTCAAAGTTTGCTTTATAAATATATCCATATATTTATTATATTATAAGATATTTTACTTTTTGTCTTTAATAAATGTTATCTCTACCCCTCCCCACTCATATACTTATAGGAGGAGATTTGAATATAATTCACCTAAATATATCCATGATAAATGAATGTTATTTGATGGTGATGGGATCATTATAGTTACAAAGTATATCACATAATGTTATTAATTTATTATCATATAATTCTTGTTTGAATGTAGATTCTAACTCTTGATACCAAATTCACCAACCAAAATTCACCAACTTAATTGACCTGGTATCTAATTGAGTTGATTTTGTATTTGTTTGGTGCTTGAAACTTTGAACCTGAAATATGAGTGAGTATGGGATATGAGGGTCATCTAAGTTTTTGTTATCCCCATTGGAGTCTCATAAGCGGCATTCTTAGAACCCAAGTAGGGCATTATTTTTCTTTTGCAAGTTCTATGACCTTGTTTGTTCCTGCATGGCTATTCTTTGTCCAAATTGGTTAAGGACAACGTTGTGGAATTTTCCGAAGATAATAGATACTATGGAGATGATCTACTTTGGTTGGGGCCTGCATGGTTGTTCTTTGTTCAATTAAGAATTTCAAGTTTTGTAACGAGTTATAAGTATATGGGTTTAGAAGCCTATACATGTGCAATTATTTTTCCATTCGATTTTGCTAATACGCCATATTAGCCTTCAACTATATATATTAGTTAACTTACAAATTAACCATGCAAACTCATGAAATAAAATCGAATGTGATAAAGAAACATGATTCATGACTAAACTAATGTTTCGGAATTGTGATTCATCCGCGCTGCATAGCACGGGTACACCACTAGTAATATATATATATATATATATATATATATATATATATATATATATATATATATATATTAAGTAGATGATGTTCTATTTAATCATAATTTTTGTTTACAAATTACAATTATTTAATGATTGACTTTTGTATATATTATTCACAATGTTTTTTATTGTATGATAAAATACCACCGTTTCGTGTTATTTATGGGTTAGCCTATCGTTTATTTAATCAACATTAATAAAAACAATATATTTAATATAATTATATATAACATTTATATCTATATATGTAGGGACGGATCTATTTATGTTCAAGCGGGGTCCAATGTACCTGCTCAACTTAATTTCATTGATAATTTTTTTTAGTATGAAAAATGCATTTGCTAAACTTTGAGTTACGTTATATTAAAAGATACGAGGAACATCAACTAAAATGTAATAACTGTGACCAATGTACTAAAGTTGGAAGTATGGGTGAGTGTTTGTCTATAACATAAAGTGTGAGGGGGCTAGTTGTAAAAGTGTGTAAAAGGGGGTTAACCCCTAATACCCTACTCCCTAAATTTCAGTAGTTACAACCTGAGCTTGGGTAAGGGAAATGAAAAACTCTGAGCTGGATGGCGTGGCCTAGAAGTTGGATGACTTAGTTTTCTAAATTTCAGTAGTTACAATTGTAGTCTCAGTTGTGTAACAGGTTTGCTTCCCGCAAACTTTGAATATTTGAGTTGTTACCTTTGGGATCGTTTTGGCAAAGATTTATATTATTGTCGTTTATGCTTTATTTTCTCGTGAGTTGAGTTGTTACGTAAAACAACCGAAAAATTCCATTAAAATCAACCAAAAACTTAAAAAAGGTCTCTTAAAATCAACCAAATAACATTAAAAAAACCTTCAAAATGGCGAGATTCACTAAAACCACATTTGACCACTATACGGTTCTTTAATAGGGGTGTTCATCCAAACCGTCCACACCGCATCGCAAAACGTGGTTTAGGACTTTCGCGGTGCGGTTTGCGGTTTGCATTTTTACCAAACCGCACTATGCGGTGCAGTTTGCGGTTTTGAGTTTTCAAACCGCACCTTTTATATTACTTTTAAATTTTTAATTTTAAACATATATATATATATATATATAATTTAATTTATTATTTATATAATTGAGATTGTGTTTTTAAATTTTAATTATGGACTTTAAGTATTTATAAGTCTTCTTAAAAGTTTAAGTCTCAACAAATGAAAAAATTGGCATTGGCAATTGAGAGTCGAGATGAAGACGAAAGAAAAAGTTGGAGATGCCACTTTATCCGTTTATCGTATTGAAACAATTTATTTTTTTAGACAATTTTCTTTGACTATTTTTAATCATGCATTTTGGAGCTGGATATATTCAAACTCTTTAAATCATTGATTTTCTAATGTATTTTAAACTTATAATTTTTTGGATTGTACGCATAAATTGCGATAAGGACAAACCGCTCCGCACCGCATTTCACGGTGCGGTTTGAGGTATATGTGGTACGGTTTGCGGTTTAGAAAAATGCTTAAACCACATATGCGGTGCGGTTTTGCCCCAAACCGCACTGCAAACACCCCAGTTTAATCCACTTTAAAGATACATCAGCTCGACAAAAATCATGGATGTGCTATTAATCTCAACATAATATAAAATACAATAACAAAAAAAAAATTGGTTAGTTTTAATCTTAAAATAGTAAAATGTCAATGATATGTAATGCCACGTGGCAGAGTTCCACTTAGGGACTCAACATCAAACCCTAATGGGCCACATTGGGCTCTCCCAACCCGAGCATCATACGCCGTTCACCGTTTCTACTTTCTAAATGATTCGTGTGGTTTTCTTTAATTTCTTCTACTTTATACATAAACCATTAAAATTTAATATTATTTTATTAGTATTATTTTTTCTCGAATTGTTGTAACATAAAGTATTTTGTATTTAAAATATTTTTTCCAATTTCATATAAGTATTAACTTTTTCTAAAAACAATTTTATGTTGAAATATAAAAAGTTTGACTTTTTTAAATGAAAAAAAAACGACAAACAAAATGATATATATATATATATATATATATATATATATATAGTTATAAATATAGTTGTAACAAAATGAAACATAATATGTTTAACATGTTTTGAAAATGATATATTGTTAAACTTGTTTTATAATTATAATAAAAATCCGAATAAATTTAATATGTTCGTTTAGCATAAGATAAATAGATGAAATTAAATTCTTATTGTTTTTTGTTTTCATGTATTATTGCAAAAAACTATTTATAAATAACATGTTTATACAACTACTAGCTTGTATCTGTAAGATACATCTTGATTCTAAAAGTTAAAATCTCGGATTTTTAATCATGTTTCATGTTTTGTTCTATTTTCCATACATCTATAATTTTTATTTTTGGTTTTGAATTGTAATTTGTAAATCAATTGATATAAACATTCAAAATTAATACGATTGATCTGCAATTTAAAAGACAATTGTGTGATTACGTGTTTTCAGAACGATAACAATTGTTGGCTAGGACTTGGTCATTATTAGCTCATACTTAATTCAACTTATAATCAACAAATAAAACCCGAAATTTTTGTTTAACAAAATAAAAATAGTCTTCATTATTGGTTAAGGCTTAACATTTGTCATGTATTTGAACGTGTTTATCAGTTGAGATAATTATTGATTAGTCTTATATAGCTTAAATACGAACTTTGAGAAATTATATGTATATGTTGGTCCCAAATAGCAGTAAGTAAATAAAAGAAGTATTGTAGAAGGGGGGTTGAATACAATACACACAGTTTTTCACTTAATTTAATTCTTATTGATTTGAAATCAAGAATTACACATAGAAAACTTTTGATTGTTGCGGAAGAGAATAGATGAAATCTATTCAAACAATCTTACACAAAGAGAAATGAAGAACAATTGTAAAACACTTAGAAGACAATAAGAACTTCTTAGAGAGAGAATGCCAGTGCACTTAGAGAGCTTGAATGCTTGAGAGCTGGTGATCTTGCATGTTGAACCATCCTCCATATTTATAGTGCCTCATGCATTAAATGCATGGGACACCTGTTGAGCAAAGGATGGACACATGTCTTCAGTAAGGTACAGGATGTACCTTTTGTCTTGAGGTGTTTTGGCTTGAAGTGTTGACCTGCAGAAGGATGGTAGAGACCTTTCCTTAAAATGGTGTAGTAGACAAAACTTACTTTATCTGATCTCCAGATGAGGTCCACGTCAATGCAAGATATCACAATATACTTTGTCAGAAAAGTACAATGTGTTTGAAAGAAATCCTTAAGCATAGACTCCCGAAGACTTGAAAGATCTTCGGCTCCTGAAGATGTGAGAACACCTTCATACTCTAAGGAGAGATCATTGGCTACCGAAGACTTGAGAAATCTTCGGCTGCTCCTTGAAGATGTGAGAACACCTTCATACTCTAAGGAGAGATCATTGGCTACCGAAGACTTGAGAAATCTTCGGCTGCTCCTTGAAGATGTGAGAACACCTTCATACTCTAAGGAGAGATGAGATCATCGGCTGCCGAAGACCTGAGAGATCTTCGACTTCTGAAGATGTGAGGACACCTTCATACTCCTGAGAGATATGTGATTGACACCATCCTGGCTGATGGTGTTGATCATTTGGGCATGCTTGGCTTTAGGCTGAGGAGACTATCTTCAACCCGCTTTGAGAGATGTACTCCTTCTTTGTCTTCTTCGGCTGATCTTCGACTTCACCGAACATTTGTATAGAAACCAAGTTGCTAAAAGAACCTCAAACATATTCTAAGTAGGATGATATAAGATGGAAGATCAGGAGGTCATCTTCAAATCTTCAGAATGACCCAACAATCTCCCCCTATTTGAGGATGACATCCATACTAAAGAATAGAACAAAGAGTGTACTGAATAAATTCATTTTGACCCATCTTTACTCTTTTTGGGTTCTTTTCACATAATTTTTTTTTGTATAAGGATTTATAAAGTATATCCGACATTTACAAAAGAATAAAAGAATGAAGTATATATGTACAAACTAAGTAAAAGAAAATGCACTTGTATTTAACATGATGTCTTAACAAAACACGGTTACAAGTACATAAGAAAGATAGAGAGATTTAGAGAAGAACCTCATTCATTTTTTGGTCTTTTGTGAAGCTCAGCAATAATATCACTACGAATGAGAGAGGCTTCAGAACTTACGGGGATGAGAGATAGCATAGCAACCAGAAATTTGGTGTCTGCAATGGAGATCTCCTCATGTCTGAAGAACCTGAGAGTTTCCTTTTCATCGAAGAAATAGACTCCTCTGGTTGGCCTAGACAATACAGTACCAATATTTGAAGAACGGGTCGGACACGGACCGCCTGGGGTCTTCAGATTTAGATTCTTCATATCAGGGATTAATCCCTTGGCAGCCAGATCTTTGAATAGATTTTGATTGAGAGAAGAGGAGAGTTGTGGAGAGGAGGAGATGCACATCTTTTTGAGATAGTGAACTTGAGCTTCTTCTTCAGGGGAATGCTTGTAGTCTCTTGCAAAGTCTTTCATTTTTTCAAGTAGACCATTGATGGTCTTTTTAGCCAAAACCCTATGACGACTAAATGATTTAGATAAGAGTTCAAATATTTCGTACCATTGAGAGAGACCATAATCTTCAAGGTCGCTGAATTTGATATACTGATGAGTTTTGTCTTCCCTGATGATAACTATCCGAACCTCTGTATCTGAACCTTTGGTGGTGCCAAGCTTTATCTCATCAATTTTAGACTTCAACTTTCTTCCCATTAAAGTCTTTCGGTACCAAAGGATGTCATGAGAGTCAAACTTGGCTTTAGAGAAGCCAAAGCCAGAAGTGACCTTGTTTGGAGGTTGAATCTTGAGCCTATCAGCTTCAGAAACAAAAGCCTTTAGAGCGGCAGACTTTTGTTGATGTGATAAGAAGGCCTCTTCGTCAGGAGATAGCTTTGTCTTTCCTTTGTCTCCTCCTTGTCTTGAAAGCTCCCCCTCAGTTGGTGCATCGGTGGAAATGGGGGTGGGACCCTGACGGCCGCTGTCAGAAGAGATTGGAACCGCCTGTTTCTCCCCCTCAGCGGCTGACCGGGGAGCAACCTTCATAGAATCAACCTTCTGATGAAGAGACTTCAAGGACTCACGAATCTGAGTAGTGAGGGCCAGATGAGACTCGGAAGCCGCTTGAAGACGACGAACCTCCTCATCACGAGCATTGGAGGCAGCCTGAAGAGCAGTGACTAAGGTACTGAGGTGTTGATTGGAGGACTCAAGAGACATTAGCTTGTCACAAGAGACCTTGACAAAAGAACCCAGAAGTGTCTGATGATCACGAAACTGAGCCCCCAAGAGGAGGTGTTGTTTGTTTGTTTCTTGTATAGCCTCCAGAATTGCAGGGGGGATGATGGGAGTAGAAGGAGGAGTGTCCCGTACATCAGTGGTAGAAGGAATGGAGGTAGAGACCTGCTTGTGACCCTGTTGCAAATAAGCCAAATATTGTGAAATACCCTCCATACTGCCTTGGGTAAGACCCGTGTTTCACCGGGCGGTGCATAAACATCGACCAAGAATTGGTCGGGTGAAAGGTCGTGCAGTGAGAAAGCAGAACCTTGGTCCGGGGAGAAGACCAAGTCATCCTCATCCACTAAGGATAGAGTGGAAGAGGGAAGATGAGGGTCCCCAAATATTACAGTTGCATCCTGTTGTGAGGATACAAAGGTGGTGGCAGTGGTTATGTCGGAATCCCCGGGCCCGAATGGGACAATGTCAACATCCGTCGATTGTGAAGAATCGGAGGATGGAGTATGTGGGATGGCCCTAGAAACCTTCCTCGTTCTTTTGGGAGAAGAGGGAGGGGAAAAGGTAGAGTGCCGCCTCTATGAGGTGGTGGGTGAGGCCTGGGTAACCACCGAAGGTCCTTTCAGTGGTATGGCCGATTGGGCAGGTGCGGCGGTGTCGGTAGCTGAAGATGAGATAGTACTAGCCGACGTCACAAGAGGTGAGTGGGAAGGGTCCACTACAGAGGAGGGACCTTTGGACACCGGAGTGTCCTTGGCATCCCCCCACTGTAGATTGGGAGAAGTAAGGAAAAAGACCATACCTGGAAGCAGAGGGTTGTCAGTTGCCAAAGGCCCCTTATGAAGAAGGGGTTTGGTCATAATCGGCGCCTTGTAGTCAAAAGTGATGCAATGAGAGGCATCAATGGCAGTAGCAAATTTATGATAAATGATTAGCCATATAAACCGAGGAAAAGCGACGTGGGGCCGCTTGTGAGGGGTGATGACACTGACTAATTCACGGAAGAAATACCGTGCAAAATCAATATTTCTTTGAAAGATAAGAGCATGTGCCAGTTGGGTGATGGAAGAGGGAGATTGATCATGTCCAGTAGTTTTCTTGCTAAGACATAAAATAACATGAGAGAAGAAGAAATGCCAGATACCTCCCATGTTTTTGCGAAGCAGTGTGCCCGGACTCCTGTCATGTTCTCCACGGATGTAGTTCAGAGCCGCAACAACTTCCTCATGCTCATTGCCAAGAGGGAATTTCTCATAGGGTGAGTAGATAGGAAGATGAAGTGCCGGACGAACATCTTCAACCCCGAAAGTGAGATCCGGCGAAGCGGGGTCGGAGAGAACTGAAGCCGACACCTTCTCGGAAGTAGCGTCATAGACACAAGTGAGACAAAAATTGCCAATGAGCAATTTGCTTATTTTTGGTGGATTGTATGTCAAGGCATAGTAAAGGGGAGACTTCATGAGGAAGGAAGCAATCGGGTCAAACTCACTATGCTTGGGATCACGTTCCAACCGTGCAACATGATTGCATGGGTTGAAAATGAGATCGGAATGAGAGGTGGGGGAGGTGAACACATTTTTCTTGACAAGGGTGGGGGAAGAGGAGGAACCCATGAAGGAGAGAAAATTAATGAAGGTGGAAGAGAAGAATGAATGAAGGAAGGGATGGTGGAAAATGGAAAGAGAGGGGTGTTATTTATAGTGGAAATAGGAGGGAAAAAGAAAAGGAAGGGATTTGAAATGGGTAGGCTAAAGAGGTAGGAGATAATAGGGAGGGTTATGTAAGTATGGTAAGGAGGGGAAAGGTGATATAAAGTAGGAGGATATGTATGGGGAAAGGAGATATGGAAGGAAGAAGGGGAAAGGTAGGATGGGAAGGGAAGTAGGAGGTGTAAGAAAAGGAGGGATGGGATGGGTAGGTGAGTCTTGGAAAAGGGAAATAAAAAGGAAAAGGAGAAAAAAATAGGGAAGGGGTGTGGTGGTGGGGTCGGCCGAATGGGGTAGAAAAAAGGGGGGGGGGGAATTTGGTTTGTGGAAGGGTGTGCGGAGGGAGAAGTGGGGAAGGTAGGGGGGAGGTGTGGCCTACCGAAATGGTGGTGTTGAAGCATATTCGACCGAGAGGGGGGGGAGTGCCGAGGGTGGGATAGAGAGTGAGATAGATAGCCGAATGGGAGAGAGGGGGGGGGGGTCTTCGGCTAAGGGGTTGAGGTTGAGGGGGTGAGGGGGTTCGGCTAAGGGGTGGGGAGAGAGAGAGAGAGAGGGAAAACCGAAAGGGAAGGGAGGGGATGAATCTTCGGCTAGGGGGTGTTTAGATGGGTGATGTTAGGTTCGGCTAAGGGGGTCGGTAGCCGAAGGGGTAGGGAGGGGATGGGTTGTATTTCGGGAGGGTGAAAAGGGTGAAAGAGGGAGTGAGAGAAAGAGAGAGAGAGCCGAAGAGAGGAGAGTGGCCGAGATAGAGGGAGCCGAAGGGAGAGGGAGGGCCGAAGAGGGGAGGGGGGATGGGGGTTCGGCTAGGCATAGGGTAAGGAGAAAGAGAGAGTGAGCCGAAAGAGGGTGTGAGATAGAGAGAGATAGCCGAAGGAGAGGGGTAGGGAGGGTAGGGGGTTCGGCTAGGGAGAGGGTAAGGAGAAAGAGAGAGAGAGCCGAGAGAGAGGGTTTGGGATGGGAGGGGAGGGGGGTTCGGCTAGGGATTTGGTAGGGAGAGAGAGATGTGTGGGAGATATAGAGAAAGAAAAAAAATACTGATTTTTTTTTGATTTTTTTTTGATTTTTTTTTATTTCTTTTCTTTCTCTTTTTTTTTTATTTCTTTTCTTTCTCTCTTTTTTTTATTGTTTTTTTGATTTCTTTTCTTTCTCTCTTTTTTTTTTTAACAAAAGAAAAGTTAAATATCAGCATTTAACATACCGAGTTCTCCGATTAGGAACTTGAACCGAGCTTCGTCAAGAGGCTTGGTGAAGAGATCCGCCAGTTGGAGGTCGGTAGGGATGAAATGTAACTCGATATCACCTTTGGAGATGTGATCCCTAATGAAGTGATATCGGATGTCAATGTGCTTGGAACGAGAGTGTAGCACCGAATTGTTTGCGATGGCTATCGCACTAGAGTTGTCACATAGAATTGGGATGTGAGAGTACAGTTGATTGTAGTCTCTAAGTTGGTTCTTCATCCAGAGGATTTGAGCACAGCAACTTCCAGCAGCTACATACTCAGCCTCAGCAGTAGAGGTGGAGACTGAGTTCTGCTTCTTGCTGGACCAACTAACAAGCTTGCCACCAAGGAGTTGACAGCTGCCAGTGGTGCTTTTCCTATCAATCTTAGAGCCTGCAAAATCAGAATCTGAATATCCCATTAGATCAAAACCTGAGTCTTTGGGATACCAAAGACCCAGATTCATGGTACCTTTCAGATACCGAAAAATGCGTTTAACCGCAGCCAAGTGAGATTCTTTCGGATTGGCTTGGTAACGCGCACACAGACAAGTAGCAAACATAATATCTGGTCTACTCGCAGTAAGATAAAGAAGAGAGCCGATCATGCCTCGGTAGCTGGTGATATCCACAGATACACCATCTGGATCAGCATGGAGTTTCAAAGGTGGTGCCATGGGAGTTTTCATGGGGGAGGAGTTTTCAAAATTGAACTTTTTCAGAAGATCACGTATGTATTTGCTTTGATTTATAAAGATTATGTCTGAAGATTGTTTAACTTGAAGTCCTAAGAAAAAGGTAAGCTCCCCCATCATACTCATCTCATATTGGCTTTTCATGAGAGAGGCAAACTCATCACACAGTGACTCATCAGTGGCACCAAAAATGATATCATCCACATAAATTTGAACAAGAATAAGACTACCTGAGGTTTGCTTGATGAACAAAGTGTTGTCAATTTTACCTCTTGTATACTTGTTCTTTAGGAGAAAGTCAGCAAGAGTGTCATACCAGGCACGAGGAGCCTGCTTTAGACCATAGAGAGCTTTGTCTAACCTGTACACATAGTCGGGATGGACTGGATCTTCAAAGCCAGGGGCTGTTTCACATAGACTTCTTCAGCTAGCTCCCCATTCAGAAAGGCACTCTTGACATCCATCTGGAAGACTCTGAAGTTCTTGTAGGCAACATGAGCAAGGAAGATTCTGATGGCTTCAAGTCTGGCAACTGGAGCAAATGTTTCATCATAGTCAATTCCTTCCTCTTGCCTATATCCTTGTGCAACCAGTCGGGCCTTGTTTCTGATCACCGTGCCTTCTTCATCCATTTTGTTTCGAAAGACCCACTTGGTTCCTATGATGGTTTTTCTGGAAGGACGAGGGACCAATCTCCAGACTTTGTTCCTTTCGAACTGAGAAAGTTCTTCTTGCATGGCAGTGATCCAACATGGATCAGCTAGAGCTTCGTCAACTTTCTTTGGTTCAAAGAGAGAAAGGAAGTTCACATAGAGACAAATGTTACCGACACCTCTTCGAGTCTGTACACCAGCTTGTTGATCACCAATGATTTGATCAATGGGGTGATCTTTTGTCCATTTTAGGACAGGAGGTAAAGGAGGAGGGTAAGAGATTTGTAGAGGAGAGTTGGAAGGACAATTTTGAGGAGAGATGAATGGAAGATCGGCTTGTATAGGTGAGGAGTGGATGTCAGATGGAGAGACTGGGATGATTTGGAGTGTATGTTGAGGTTGGGTAGGCTGAGGATCATCCTCTTGATGAGAGGAGGGGTTGTGAGATGTAGAGGGTTCATTGTTTTGGTAGAGAGAAGTAGGAACTGTGTTGGGAATGTCTGATGATGTTGGAAGAGGACCATCACCAACACAGGAGGATATCCATCTGTTCAATTCTTCATCATCACAAGATAGTGATGATATCTTGAGGTCATCAAACTTGACATGGATGGATTCATCAATACACTTCCTTCGGAGGTTGTAGACTCTGAAAGCTTTGGAAGTGAGAGAATATCCCACGAAGATTCCTTCGTCAGCTTTGGGATCAAATTTTCCCAAATTTTCTCTATCATTGAGAATGTAGCAGACACACCCAAAGACATGAAGAAAACCAATGTTGGGGTTTCTACCATAAAAGACTTCATAAGGGGTCTTATTATGTCTTTTTACAATGATAGACCTATTTTGGGTGAAGCATGCAGTGTTGATTGCTTCGGCCCAAAAGTTGGTAGGGAGGTGAGATTCACTCAACATGGATCGGGCAGCTTCACATAGTGTTCTGTTCTTTCTCTCCACTACACCGTTCTGTTGTGGAGTTCTGACGGCAGAGAAGTTCTGAGAGATTCCTTTTTCATTGAAAAAGTCATCCAACATACTGTTCTTGAATTCTGTTCCGTTGTCACTTCTTACAGATCTTACCAGCTGCCCATTCAACACTTCAGACTTTTTGATGAACTTTATGATTTCTTCAATAGTGTCACTTTTATACCTGAGAAAAAAAATACCCAAGTGTAACGAGTGAATTCATCAATAATAACCAAAATGTACTTTCTACCACCAAGGCTTGGGGTACTGACTGGTCCACACAGATCCATGTGGAGCATCTGAAGAGGCTGAGTGATGGAGAAGCATTGCTTGGACTTGAAGAAAGATTTTGCGAGTTTCCCTTTCTCACATGCAGCACACAACTTTTCTTTTACAAAGGACAACTTTGGCATGCCCGTGACAAGCTCCTGGTTTGAAAGGACATTCAAAGTCTTGAAGTTTAGATGAGAGAGACGCTTGTGCCAGAGCCAACATCTTTTAGCAGAGTTTTCAGAGACAAAGCAAATGTTTGTTCCGAAGGATGAGCTATGTCCCATGTCTATGACATAGACATTTTCCTTGCGTTAGCCAGAGAGTACGGTTTCCATCTTTTTGTTGAAAATGATGCATGAAGATAATTCAAACATCACTTTGTAGCCCAGATCACACAGTTGGCTTATGCTTAGAAGATTGTGCATCAAGCCCTCAACATAGGCTACCTTGTTAAAGGTGATGGAACCATTTGAGAGTGTTCCATAACCTTTAGTACTTCCTCTGGAATTATCACCAAAGGTGACAGAAGGACCTTTGGAAGGCACGAAGTCTACAAGAAGGGATTTGTTGTCGGTCATATGTCTTGAGCACCCGCTGTCGAGATACCAGATTTGTTGGTGCCTTAGACCCTGCAATCACAAGAAAATCAGTTCTTTGGTACCCATTTGGAGATGGGTCCTTTTGAGTTAGAAGGAGAAGAAGTATCCTTGGAAGCATTTTTATCTATTCTCTCCAGAGCACAATTCTTAGCAAGGTGAGAGGTATTACCACAGTTATAACATTTTCTATAGGTAAAGACCTTTTTGGAGCTTTGACCAGATTCCTTGTGATGACTGGTCACATTGACTTTCATGGCCTTAGAGGTTAGAGAAAAGTCAAGAGGCTTAGGACCCAAGATACCTTTGCAGAGTCAGTTGAAGGAATAGAAGAGGGTGTCTTGGAATTTAGCTTATTTAACATCACAGCTCTAGGGATTGGAAGAGAAGATGGTTTCTTTGAGTTTTTCTTGGGAAGTTTCTTTTAGGGAGGAAGATTGGCAACAAATTTTCCCTTTTTGGAGAAAGAGACTTTGTTTGAAGAAAGCTGAGGAACTTTGGAAGGTTTGGGTTTAGAAGAGGAAGGCTCGTTTATTTTTAAGGAACACATAGACTTAATAATTGGTTTAGAAGGGTTATTTGAGTCTTGGGCTTCCTCACTCTCATTAGGTGAGTCAATGCTCTTAGCTTTGATAAACTTTCCAAACTTGAGATCTTTAGGGAAATCAGAGGAGTCTAGAGGTTCAGAGTCATCATAGTTCTCTTCAGAGGATTCATAGAATGAGGGAAGAGAGAAAGGAGCATGGGTGTCAGAAGGAGGTTCAAGGTCATATTTTCCGAAGCCTAGTCCAGATTTGTCATCACAAGATATTTGATCCTGAAAAATCTTTTCTAAGTTCTTGGAGGAGCTTGTCCACTTTTTCACAGTTTCTTGCTCCTTTTTAAACTTTTTAAGAAGGTTATTTTTCTCTTTAGCAAGAGTAAAATTTATAGTTTTCAAATTTCAAGCTCATCCTTGATTTTGTCAAAGTGTTTTAGTTGAGAAAGACAGATTTACAGTTGAGAAGAAAGAGATTTTATTTGAGCATTTGCCTTCTTCTTTGCATCTTTGGCTTCATAGAAGTCAATGGTCAAAGAATCAAAGGCTTCAATTTTCTCAGCATCAGAGAGAGAGAAAAATGGATGTACCTGAGTGGATGAGGTAGAGCACTCAACAGACACAAGAGCCATGGAGGTGGAAGAGGTTTTACCATCATCAGCATCATCTATTTTAGCCATAAAGCAAAGGTTGGCCATTTCCTTGTCACTTTCGGAAGTTGGTTCATCTGCCCAATCATGAGATTCGGCAAGAAGACCTTTTCCTTTGTTGGCTAGAAGAGCATTCCTTTCCTTCTCTCTCTTGTATTTGGCCTTGTACTTTTCAGCACGGTTAGAGTTTGAAGGAACAGACGAGTTTGATTTTTGAAAGGAAGGTTGATAGGAATCAGACTTGGTTCTGACAGACCTAGAGGATGAGCGGTTAGAGGAGGGTTGTCTAGACTTATCAGAGGACTTGCTTCTGCATTCAGAAGCAAACTGTCCCTTCCTCCCACTCCTATAACATTCCTCATTTGATTTGTCAAAGGAAGCAATTTTTGAAAGAGTAGAGGAGGGGTTTCTAGAAAACCTGGATTTTCCAGAAGAGAAGCGAGGTTTGCCTTTAGAAAAGTCAGCCAACATGGCAACACCATCTGACAGTTGAGCCACAAAGGTCTCATCTCCTTCATCATCAGCCTCACTGAGATAGCCTTCTGAAGGGTCATTGGGGTCCTCTTGACTATCGTTGTCAGAGTCAGAAGGATAGGTGATCCTAGGGACACACACAGTACTTTTGGAAGATTCACCGACAAGGGCTAGAGAAGAGCCTTTGATGTCTTTTGTGAATGACTTCCTAAGCAGTTTAGTCTGCTCATAGTTGAAGAGGGTGTCATACAAGGCAGTGAGAGGCATAGAGTCAAGATCCTTGGTAGACTTGATACAAGTACAGATGTTTTCCCAAAACTCAGGAAGACAGTCCATGAACTTGCACAAGACTTCCTCATTATCATATATGCGACCCACAAGTTTAAGATCATTGAGAAGACTATTAAAGCGATTGTAGTAGTCTGAGAGAGACTCACCCTTCTCATGAGAGAAGAGTTCATACTTTTTTACAAGAGCAATCTTTTTGCTCTTTTTCACCTCAGACGTACCTTCATAAAGAACACACAGAGTGGACCACATTTCTTTTGCAGTAGAAAGGTTAACGAGAGAATGATATACCTCATCAGGCAGAGAGAGGGCAATGATGGCTCTGACTTTAGTATCAAGAGCTATAAGACGTCTGTCTTCATCATTGTATTTACTGGGTTCCTTTAGAATGTATCTCCCAGTAGCTGAAGTTCTTTCTTCTTCAGAAGAGTCCTCATCAGCTTTTCCCTTGTCTGCATTATATCGGTCCCAAACTCTAGGAATAAAAGGACCTTCATGTAAAATAGTTGGATATCTGTTGTCAACTCCTTCTAGAAAGAGTATCATACGACTTTTCCACAAGAAGAAGTTATTGGGGTTAAACCTTGGTGGTTTGGCTATAGAGCCATTGTCGTATGAAACAGTAGTGAAGTTTTGAGAATAATCATTTTTCAAAGAAGAAGAAGAGGCTGCATCACGGATCTAGTTTATTGAGTTAAACTAAACCGCTCTGATACCACTTGTTGGTCCCAAATAGCAGTAAGTAAATAAAAGAAGTATTGTAGAAGGGGGGGTTGAATACAATACACACAGTTTTTCACTTAATTTAATTCTTATTGATTTGAAATCAAGAATTACACATAGAAAACTTTTGATTGTTGCGGAAGAGAATAGATGAAATCTATTCAAACAATCTTACACAAAGAGAAATGAAGAACAATTGTAAAACACTTAGAAGACAATAAGAACTTCTTAGAGAGAGAATGCCAGTGCACTTAGAGAGCTTGAATGCTTGAGAGCTGGTGATCTTGCATGTTGAACCATCCTCCATATTTATAGTGCCTCATGCATTAAATGCATGGGACACCTGTTGAGCAAAGGATGGACACATGTCTTCAGTAAGGTACAGGATGTACCTTTTGTCTTGAGGTGTTTTGGCTTGAAGTGTTGACCTGCAGAAGGATGGTAGAGACCTTTCCTTAAAATGGTGTAGTAGACAAAACTTACTTTATCTGATCTCCAGATGAGGTCCACGTCAATGCAAGATATCACAATATACTTTGTCAGAAAAGTACAATGTGTTTGAAAGAAATCCTTAAGCATAGACTCCCGAAGACTTGAAAGATCTTCGGCTCCTGAAGATGTGAGAACACCTTCATACTCTAAGGAGAGATCATTGGCTACCGAAGACTTGAGAAATCTTCGGCTGCTCCTTGAAGATGTGAGAACACCTTCATACTCTAAGGAGAGATCATTGGCTACCGAAGACTTGAGAAATCTTCGGCTGCTCCTTGAAGATGTGAGAACACCTTCATACTCTAAGGAGAGATGAGATCATCGGCTGCCGAAGACCTGAGAGATCTTCGACTCCTGAAGATGTGAGGACACCTTCATACTCCTGAGAGATATGTGATTGACACCATCCTGGCTGATGGTGTTGATCACTTGGGCATGCTTGGCTTTAGGCTGAGGAGACTATCTTCAACCCGCTTTGAGAGATGTACTCCTTCTTTGTCTTCTTCGGCTGATCTTCGACTTCACCGAACATTTGTATAGAAACCAAGTTGCTAAAAGAACCTCAAACATATTCTAAGTAGGATGATATAAGATGGAAGATCAGGAGGTCATCTTCAAATCTTCAGATGACCCAACAGTATACAATAGTAAATTATAAACTTGAATTTAAGATATTCTAAAATAATAAAATAAACGTTTTATAATATCATTTATTTTATTTCTATTCAATTTTTATCAAATTAATTTTATGACTTTCTAGCTTTTTATATAAATAAAAAATATTATTCGAATTTTTTAGATTACAAGTATTTTTTTCCCCAAAATAATCAAAAGAATCACTTAAACTTTGATCCCAATATAATCTATCTATATCTATACTATATTACAAAGCAGAGATAAAAAAACTCTTATATACAAATTATTAGGCACAAAGTACCATCATTTTATTCAAGATTTTAAAAATCTGTTAATTTACAAGTATCAAAGCACAAGATACATATTACTACTGCAGTCTTCTAACACCTACCAATTTGGTATGTGCATGGTCTTCCTTTTATGCAGACATTTCCATATATCACTATTAATTAATATATTATACCACTGTAAATTTGTTTTAATTATATTATTAAATATGTAATTGGTTATTTTTTCTAGATGTCATTAAAATATATAAAATAATCATTGAATTCTAACAAAATACTTAATTTTTTTATATAAAAAACGTTATATTATTAAGCCTAAAATTAAACAAATTTATAAAAAAAACATTATCACTTTATTAAAACCATCCAAAATCGTACTGTAAATCGACAAAAAATAAAATAAAATGAAACATTAAAATCGTTGCATTGCGCAAGTACGTTTCTAGTGTTATATTAGTTAGATCAAAAAGAAAATATTTGTGTTCATATAATTTTATTGGGATTCTACTATATGTATGGTATAAATTAATTATATCCGATTAGTAATTTGTTGCGTATGAAAACTGAAAGTTAATATGTGTGAAATGCATGATTCATAAAATATATACCTGTTTTTATACAATTCCATTGCAAATCTAATAGAAATCGGTATAAATTAATGAAGTATGTTCGGTAGAATTTGTTGCATATGAAAACTGCTAATCAATTCGAGCCAAATATAGGGCATGTCATAACGAACGGTAAATTTGAACTTAACCTTTTCATAAATATAAATAAAAAGACATGAACAATTACATAGTTTGTTTTAAAAATATTTTATATTTACATATTTTATTATCAATTAATTTTCTTATCTTATTAAATTAAAAAAAATTAAAGTTTGGTTCATTTAGTAACTTTAAATATTTTAAGAATACATGAACCACCTATTTTGTAAGTATTCATAATCAATATTATTAATCATGAATATCTGTGACGACATTTATCATGAATATTCACAAAAATTGTGGTTCCTGAGTTCCTAAATATTTAAGATTCCTAAATGAACCTTCATCTACAATTATATACTGTAATTAATAAATCAATATAGTTTAACATGTAACACAAGTTTATATAGTTTAACATGTCTAGGCTGCTATTCACATCAGTACCACTCTTATTACATGTTTACTTCACTACCATGTGTGCTTGTACGCATTTGAATCGTACACATATAATGGAATAGTTATTGTAATTGTTATATATTCTTGATTACCTGTTTATAAATCTATATTTTATTGGAATTGATTGTATTGTCAGAGGTCTTCATACAGACAACATCTCAATAGTTATGAGGTAAGATTTACGTATATCCTCATTTATCCAAACTATACTCTTATGGCGCATTTGGTTTGCGGGATTGGAATGGATTTGGAGGGATTTGGATTTCAAATCCATTTCAATCCTACGTTTGATTTGCAGGAAAGAATTTCGTTGACTGAATTTCAAATCCGTTGACCATTTTAAAATCCCTCATATGATGGATTTGGAAATCCTTGGCATTGAGCCTGAATTTGAAATCCAAATCCGATGGATTCTAAAGCGTGATCCAAACTTCAAATTGTATCGATCCAAATCCGACGTTTACCAATAAAAATAAATTCTTTATAAAACAAACATATAATAAAAAAAAACTCAATCCAAATCAAAATCCTACAAACCAAACAAGACTTGTAAATGAATGAATTTGAAATCCATTCCAAATTCTACAAACCAAACACATGAAGGAATTTCAAATCCCCCAAATCCAAATCCCTCATTGAAATCCAATCCATTCCATTCCAATCCCGCAAACCAAACATGCCCTTAGTGATATGTACCGGTTTTATTTATTTTGATTTAACAAATAATCCAAGGCGAAGGATCATGCGAGAAATTGAGGTCAACGTGAGAAGTGGATCTGAACCGTTTATCACTTTTAATGTCAAGCCCTCCATGAATTGCGGCTTAGAAGAGAATTGATCTGATGCATTTTGGTGCATCTTATCTCGATACATCTCATTCTAATGTGTATCAATCTCGCATCCATAACCATTTCTTACGTTAATCTCAATTTTCACCAAAACCCAACCCATAATCCAAAACCATAATTTTTTATTTAATTAATTAATTTTAATATTCAAAGGAAAAAGATAGCCATTGAAATGATTGAAGATTTTGCACCACGAGCTTCTCCTTTTTATCATTGGCAAGATAAAAAAATGGAGTAAATTGCAGCACAAATTCCGATCGTTTTCATTACCGCTAGGATCAAAATCTCATCCCAATTTATTTTTCAATCCGACATCGACTGACGTGGGTCTGATTCTGTCAAAATTCTATCCATACACCTTGTTTTTAGGGTCTTTATAATCATCAATCCGCCTACATTTACATCATACTCATTACCCATATCATCTAATCATTCACTAATCACTTCTACCACATTCAACGGCATCTAATCCACTCAAAATCTCGTATCATCAGGTAAATGATTCGTGCTTTTGTTCATGGTTTTATGTTTCGACGTAATTTGCTTAGGATTTTTATGTTTTACGATTTACTCTGATTTCTTCATGCCATTGTAAGATCTAATTAGACGTTTTTCAGAACATGAATCGAGTAACTCGATCTGGAAAATTTATAATTTCGTGTTTTTCGTGACTCTGTTGCTTGTATTATGGAAATCGTACCGTAAGATCCAAGTCGGACTCATGTTTTTTTGTTTGTGGTTATTTTAATAGATGTTAGATCTAATTGCTTTATTTAATTGTTTATATTTCTACATAAGATCTGGTTTTTTTCTTTGTTTTAGATACATCGTCCTTTTCCCCCAACCAATTTGAATCGATTTTGTTCCTAATTTGTTGCGTTGTCTATGGGTTATATGAACTCAATGCTGTTGATTAAATAACATGTGTGAAGAAACAATTGATCACCATTATCCGATCTAGTTGTGTTTGTTAAATTCAATCATCCATAGGAACCCTAGGTATGTTGGTTAACTGCTGATTTTGGGTTTGTATATGCAGTAATCACCATACTTATGAAGATAGAGAAAAGTATCGACTTTTGTGGCTATATTTATGAAGATGGAGATGAGTTTTGACCTCTATTTAGGATCCAATAGTAAAAAATATTTCTAGTTTTGAAGAATAAATCTATGCTAATGTCCAAAGTTATGGTCAAACTCATTATCTTTCTCCTTTATGAAGAGAATTACAGTTAGTAATAGAAGAAAAGACCAAGTTATGGCAAATTCATCATCTTTTTCTTTTATGAGAAGAAAGACTCTTGGTATGAGAAAAGAACCCGATATTTGATGATACTCTTGGTGGTTGCCTTTGATTTGTCCTTTGAAAACGGATGTACCGATGGGTATGGTGTTAAAATGGTAATTTGTTGTCTTTTAGACCGTCTATTCAGAACAATTACCAAAAACCCATATTTCATTCTGCAGTATATCATACAGAGCTTCTAAATCATTCTGACAACTTAATCATTTTGCATCAAATCATCCGGCAACCGCCAAACAACCACTTAGTTTTAAGTGGAACACATTTTGAAAGTGGGATCTAGCAGTAATTGTTTATGTTACTTTTGGGTTGTTGAATAAAAGTAACGATTAATGCAATTTGGTTAACCTAATCATGCTTATTGTTGAGTTGTAATGTAGGTTTAATTGATGTAGGACTCTCGTAGCTTCTCCTTCTCAGTTGTTTCTTCTCCCCTTTTGTGTTGCACTCATTATTGGGTGTTTGGTGGGGTTGGGTGGGTGGCTGGTATCTGGTGGGTAGGTTTGTTTCTACATCTACCCTTTTTTAGAATGCTTTTCTTGTAAGTTTAGTGCTGAATCTAAATAACTTTGATGAATTATAGTCTAATCTAATAGATTAATCATGCCACGTGTTCGAAATTAATCACATAAATGAAGCAACATTAAATGTGCGTATGATAATTATCGACATAATTAGTCAACCCATGATAACAACCTATAAATAGCACTTGCTTGTTGCTAAACATGCCATAATCTTTAAATATCAAGAATTGGTTGCAAATTTTGCTTGGATCATTATATGAATTTATCCTCATTTTTTTGATTGCAGGTGATTGTGTGCAAATATAGATAAAATGGAAGTTACAGGGGGTTAAGCTAACTTCTATGGCCTTGGCTGGTATATTCAACTTTCTAATTGTTCCATTTCTGTTCTATGTACACTTTGAATCCAAAATCCCTATAATTTTTTGGAGCAAATGATAATAACCCTGTTAGATTGCGTTTGGTACATGAGACTGGACATGACATGACAAAAACTCACCGTTTCATGTTAGGCGCGACATAGGACAGTACAAAAACTAATTGTTCACGTTTGGCACGGCATTGGACAGTACAAAAACCAACTGTTCCACGTATGATGCAACATGGGACAGGGACTAGATGGGACAAAAAAGTTTTTTTTTTGTTCCATCAAAATGAGTGGAACATGGGACAAGAATGAGACAAAACTAAAAAAATTATCAATCTATCCTGGAACTAAAAAATTATCAATCTATCCTCATTTGAAACTAACACTGATTATTGAATCCGTACCAAGATCAATTTTGATATTGAATTTGAAAAGAAAAGTTTTATCTAAAATTCCTTGTGTTTGTTTCTTTTTTGTTTTATGATTTGATTCATGGTGTACCATTTGTATTTAATATGTGTAGATTGGTCACTCTATTGGGTTAGGAGCAAGTCAGAAAATTTCGAACTTGGGGCTATTCGGGGTGGAAGAAAGACCGGAAACTACTCTAGGAACAGAACAATTGGCATGGAATTTGAATCAGATTGGACAAGACACAAAAAATCATCTGCTTTTACAACTCAAGTGATTAGTACCGCAACCTCGTGCATGCATTGGCCTCGTAAAATTCTTATAAGTGAAGGGTATCATGAATTTTTGTAATCAAGTGCTCCCCGTTTCAATTTTTACCGTATTCTTTTCTTCTAATTGGGAAGAATCAATTGATCAACTCTGAAGAATTTAGCCTTTTGCACTTAGATATGCCTGAATCTGTTTGTGGAGAGATTGGTGTCAAAGACCCAAGTATGTGCATCTCCAAATTGGTCAAGAAGTCCGGTTCTTGTTTAGATTCTCAGGTTGATGATGATTTTGACTGCCCAGTCTTGCCTGGGCTGCCCGATGATGTGGCAAAGTACTGTCTTGCCCTTGTTCCCCGATCATACTTCCCAACAATGGGAGGTGTCTCGAGGAGATGGAGGTCTTTTATTAAGAGCAAGGAGCTTATCGTTGTTCGAAAACTTGCTGGTTTGCTTGAGGAGTGGCTTTATGTTTTGACTATGGATGCTGAAGGAGATGGGACCCGTTGGGAGGTCTTGGATTGTCTTGGACATAAACGACATGTCCTCCCTCCGATGCCTGGCCCTGTAAAAGCTGGCTTCGGGGTCGTGGTTCTCAATGGGAAGCTTATCGTCATGGCTGGTTATTCGATGCTTGATGGCGTCGGCTCTGTCTCCTCCGATGTCTACCAATATGATTCTTGCCTTAACAGGTTTGTTATCTTGCATCTCTCTTTTAAAGGGATGATAGTAATTCTACTCGTTTTCTTATACCTGTTTCTGTTTGTATGTTTTCTTTATTGTTTGTTGAGCATCGTTGCTTACTTCCAATGCATTTCCATTTTATAGCACCGCCTTTTGAAATTTCAAGTTCTTATGTTTTTTCTCGGAAAATTTTTCGAGCAAGCTTTACCCTTCCTTTTTGCCACTTTACCCTGGCCGGGGGTGTCTTCACGGGAACAACCGCTCTACACTTCAAGGTAGAGGTCAGGTCTGCTTAGGGGCGTAAACGAGCCTAGCCGAGTCGAGTAGTAGGTTATTCGAGCTCGGCTCGAAAAAGTTATACCGGGCTTGAGCTTGAATAACTTTTTCAAAGTAGGGCTCGAGCTTGAGCCCGAATAGTTTTTGAATTATCAAGCTCGATGCACGTTTATGGACTTGAACTCGTGATCGGTTATCTCGTTTAAGAGGCTCGAGCTCGATAATTTTTATATTTTTGTTGTATGATTTATGAAAATATGAGAATGTTTGGCTCGAAAAAGTGTATGCTCGAATAGCTCGACTCGACTCGAAAAATTTAATCGAGTCCTCGAACTAGCCGAGTCGAACATTGGTGTTACAAGGCTCGACTTGTTAAGTTAAACGAGTTCTATTTTGTGTTCGAGATCGACTCAATTTCGAGCAGGTCACCAAAAGCTCGAATCGTTTACACACCGAGATCTGTGTACATCCCCCTGGCGGACCCCACCCTGGGTGGGATTTTATGGGTTTGTTAAGTTTGGTCTGGTCTGGTCTGGTCTGCATCTATCATATCCTCCTGGATTCACATCTGTGTGGGATTAGATATAACTGGTTTCGTTTGGTTTGTTTTGGTATAACATTTCTTAATGATTTTGTGGGAGTAATGTGAATTATCATACGATGTTTGCAGCTGGAGCAAGATTGCTAACATGAACGTGCCTCGGTATGATTTTGCTTGTGCGGAAGTCAATGGTGTGGTCTATGCCGTTGGAGGTTACGGGGTGGATGGAGAGTCTTTGTCGTGTGCCGAGGTGTATAACCCCGAAGCCAACAAGTGGACGGTGATCGAGTCACTTCGCCGGCCGCGGTGGGGTTGTTTTGCATGTGGGTTCGAAGGTAAGCTCTACGTTATGGGTGGACGGTCAAGCTTCACCATTGGAAATTCAAGGTTCGTGGACGTTTACAACCCCGAAAAACACACATGGTGCGAGATGAAAAACGGATGTGTGATGGTCACGGCTCATGCGGTGGTGGGAAAGAAGCTGTTTTGTATGGAATGGAAGAACCAACGAAAACTGGCGATATTTAACCCGGAGGATAACTCGTGGAAGATGGCGTCGGTCCCGGTGATCGGAAGCTCGAGTGTTGGATTCCGGTTCGGAATCATGGAAGATAAGTTGTTGCTTTTCTCACTGGAAGAAGAGCAGGGAGGATTCAGCACATTGCTGTATGACCCAAATGCAGCTCCTGGGTCTGAATGGCAGACTTCAAAGATTAAGCCCTCTGGTTTGTGTTTATGTTGTGTCACAATTAAGGCATAGTGACTAAATTATCATAAGGTCTTTTATTTGGATTGTATTTGGATTTTTATTAAAAAATTGTTGTGGGAATGTGAAATTACTGAAATAACCTTATTAAATGAATCAATTTATGGAAATACGCAAGAATCATGAGCAAATTAAATTTTTTTTTTTTGTCTTTGTAGTTTGTTAAAAATTGCTATTTTTATTTCTTTGTCTTCGTAATTACCATTTTTATTCTTATGATTTACAGTTTATTGTTATTTTCATTCTTATAGTTTATAATTTGCTTATGTTTCCTTTCTTGTGGTTTATATTATATAATGCTTTGATGTTTTAGTTGATCATGCTTAAAAGATAGATGTGAGGCTTAAAAGGTAGATGTTAGGCTTAGCGGAGAAAATAGTAACAACTAATAATTATTGAAACATTTATGTTACATTATTAATTATTTTTATCAATCAAACAAACCAAGTTAAATCAAACAAATTTAATATGTCCTAAAAGTAGGACCTAAAAGGATACACTCAGATATGTTTTCTGCCTCAAAGAGTTGCTATTTTTTAGAATGCCTTTGGTACCCAAAACAAGATTAAACATGAGAGATAAAAGAATTAGTTGTTTGATGTTTAATGTAGCATTAGACTGAGAGTACTGAACAAATGCATTTTTTTTAAATCAAGATTGATAAAATGAAACTACTAGGAGTACTAAACTAAAATCCTAAGGACCCGTTTGTTTTAATGAATTTGATGAGATTTGAAATTAGATTCTATTCTAATTCTACGTTCTTTATTAGTAGTAATATATTTTAAAATATATTAAAAACATTTATTTTATAATAAACAAGTAATTTAATTATTTTTCATAAAGAATGGCAATTCCATTTTAGTAGTCAAAGTGAAAGGAGAATGGAGATTTACTCAAATAGCTCAATCACATTTGTTATTTCACCACTTCACCCTTCTTCCCTGATTTTTGTAAAAGTAGGCCCAGGTCCGCAATCCACAGGTTCTCAATCCGCAATACCTCCACAAAAAGAAAAAAAACATGGATTACGGCAGGTTCGTAATAGGTACACGTGTTACCTAGGTCCACAATTGCGGATGTCGACCTAGTTCGCAATTGCGATGATGTACCTGTCAAGTTAGATTCTGCCATATGTCAGTGAGTGAAGCGAATGATGCCATGTGTCCTCAAGTCCACAACTGCGAATGTAGACCTCAGGCTATTTTTACAAAAATTAAGAAAGAATGTTTAGGAAGTGAAATTACAAATCACGATTAACATAAAGTCTCCAACAAAACACACGCAAAAGTCTCTCAAAAAAATTGGCGGCAATATACACTCTTCCATTAGGTCTCCTCCCATTCTCTCCGCCGTGCTCCGCCACAATGTTCGGAGCTCAGGCATCCTCCTCCCCTTTCGGCACTCCATCCGCCACTCCGGCATTCGGCACTCCGTCCTCCACCTTCGGCACTCCCTCATCCACCCCCGCTTTCGGTACCCCTTCCACAACTCCAGCCTTCGGGACGCCGTCGACGCCGTCATTTGCCACCGGCTTCGGTACGTCACTCTTCTCCACTCCTTTCTCTCAACAACAACAACAGCAACAACAACAACAACAACAACCGTCTCCCTTTCAGCAACAGAGCTCGAGTCCTTTTGGATTTTCGACTCCGTTTGGGGCAACAACGCAGTCTAATAGTAATCCTTTCGGCCAGATAACTCCTGCTGCGACGCCGTTTAATGCTCAGTTGACCACTCAGATGGCTCCTGTTGCCCCGCTCCCTTTCTCTCTCGCTGATCGAGACATTCAGGTATGTTTCGTATTTATACTTGCACATTCAAACGATTGAAACCCTAACCCTAATTGTTCGTTAACTGACTGAATTACTTTATTTATGTAGTCTGTTGACTTGTTTGTTGTGTCTCTCATCAGGCAATACTTGATGCTTACAAGGATGAAATTGCAAACCCTAAGTTTGCGTTTAAGGTTGGATTTCTTTTGCTTTTAGCAGCTTCCGTCTAAGTGATAAATGTAATCGGTTTTACATAGAATTACAGACATTATTGTTCTATCATATCTAAGGCAATTGCAGAAATCGGCTTCTTAAAGTTATTAATTTTCTTTTGGATTTTAATTGTAGTGTTTTTCAACTATGTTGTGAAATTGGCATGTTTAAAATTACAGATTAATAACTGAAAATAGAAAATTGTAACATTGAATAGGTATAAATTGTGTATATCTATGGCATATTGTTGCTTCTTCTTCACAATGGAAGCTTACCTGATGTTAATGGTTTGCAGCACTTGCTGTTCAGTGTGATTGAACCGCAATTTAGGACAAAGCCTGCTGGTGTATCAGATGTATGTTTACTAGTATCCTATGGTTTCATTTTCTGAATTTGGATTTTATAGATCTTAAAAAAATTTCCCTGGATTTTTTCTTCGAAATTGGATTTTGCTAAGATTGGCGGATAGTTTGTGATTGCCAGATAATGTGGACGGAGGCAATGGGAAAGCTAGAAGGTATGGAGAGTTCCAACCGTGAACGTCTTTGGCCCCAGCTTGTCAAGGGTTTCAAAGATCTTTCTGAGCGCCTGAAGGTATCAAATATGACTATGAGTATGCTATAATTCTGGTTAAAGAGAATTACATATTTAGGTTATGATAGAACTATTATGATTATTATCTGTCTACATTTGTTAACTGGCTAGTTTGCTGTGAGTCACGAGGCAGTTTCCTTATTAAAAATGGTAGAGGTAACTATCACAATGCAATTGGATTATATTAAGCTGGAATATAGTATTATAACGGGTTGTTTGCTAGGTTGTAGAACTTCAATACCATAATAATTATTTCCCTTGAATCCATCACCGCAGATAGTTTCTCAGGGCTCTGACATAAAACTTTTAGTTAATTGCAATAGTCATCCACCCAATAATTATACTTGCTTATGCTAGTTAGAAGATTATAAGGCTAACAGCTAACTAGATAGATGAGGATGCCACAATATGAATCCGAATCTATGAATGTCAATAAGGTTCATCTATTTTAGCCAGGATGTTGAATAAATATTCTCTCTATTGCTTAGAGAGTGGGTGAGAGGAAGGGTTGTCATTACAAAAAGCTCAGCATGATAGCAAAAGTTCTAGTTTTCTTAGTACCAGTGAGCCTCATTGTAAGTCAGCTTCGCCATGCTAGAATGAATAATTGTTGTGAACGTATGTATCATCGTTTCTAGAAGAATTTGAGTGGGAAAGCTTTTGGCTTTGGCCTTCTGGGGATAGAAAACATACTGTCATTCATCTATGCATATGCAAATATAACATTAGTTCAGTTTATTAGATATATGTGTTTATAATCTTGAAACTCTTAATACATAATTCTTCATTCCACAGACAACTAATGTCACCACTGAAACTGGCACAGAGAGGAGTAGAACCTTGATAAAATCAAATGAAAGATATTTGGTCTGTTTTTGGCGTGATGTAATAAGAGCAGATTGCATGATATGCAGAAGCTTGCTGATTTAGGTTATGAGACACACACAAGTACACATTATAAATGCCTATTCATTTTGCACAAGGTAACAATGTGTGAATTATGAACTTGATACTAAAGATAATAAGTCTGATTGAATGGACAGCCAGGCTTTCATAAGTATTTGCAAGTAGATTGAGTCATGAAGCAACTGGAAATTTGTAGAATAGCTTTGAAATGCCACCCCTTGATAGTATTTGGGAGTTCGATGTCAGCACAATGATGAACTGTTCAAGACTTGTTTGTTTGACGATTGTCACTCTATATCAACAGCTCAATGCTCATTTCATGGCTCGGAAACAGAACGAATTGTTACAGATTACCTTTTCTTCCCCTTCTTCCATAAAGATGATCTAAACATTATGCAGTTAGATTTTCATATTGTATGTGTGTTTATCCCTGGCAAACTCTGGAAAAGCTAATCTAGGTTAGCTCATGAGTAGAACTGAACATACTTCTTAAGGAATGTCGTTCACTTCAGGATGTACTCAATAAAAGGTAAATCATATTTATTTTGTTCTTGTGGCAAATAATTGTCATCGTGATTAATGTGTCCGGCCGAATACGACCGAACTAATAAAGAAAAATGTAGGTAGCTAGAGAAAGATCTGACTTCACTACTAATTTTGAATGTTATTGTCTTGAAGTTGCTCGTAATCATCGTCTCACGAAACCTGTAAAGGCAATTGATGCATTCTCATTTCTGCACATTCTACAGAAAAAGTATCCTTGATGATTTTTATTGCTGGAAACCAGAGCAGCACTATCATCATTCTCAAACTCATCATTTTGTTCCTTCCTATGCAATCTTTACACAGCTTGTTGAAACCAGCATGGTGATCTAGAGTAGGTTGACAGTAATTTCTTAAAAGTGATTTGATGCTAATTATGGGATGCTTGTAAACAGATGTTAATTGAATTAATTGGACATATACAAATTAATTTTCCATTAACAAAACTGAATTTGAATTCTTACTAAATGGATGTTAAAACTTGAAATCCTGATTGGAAGTTATCGGATAATATTGGGATTTATTTAAGTCAAAATTATCCATATGTATGTAAAATTATACGATTACGAGTTTGAATCCAACTGAAAAAGAATAGAAATTCTAAATTTTAGATCATATAAGCTTTTAGAATTCAAATTTATAATCACTTGAATTTTTAATTGAATCGAATATTATTATATTCGACCAATGTTGGATGGACATGAATCTGAATTCGGACTTCTAGAATGTTGGTATTTTACGCATATAAATAAATTGGTAATCGGATTTTCCCATTACCATTTACAGGCCTAAACTATGGGTTGGATTATGTTTCTACAGTCCATCTTGAAAAGTTAGTTCTGTTTCTTTCTTACCCCTATTGAACTAACTGGTTTCTTCTAGTCATGAAATGTGGTTACATGATTGTATTAATTGATTTCTGATTCGGATGTTAAATTTATACAGCTACAAGATGAAGTCATACTTTCAGATGCTGAGAGATTGCAAATGACTCAAACCAATGTGAAAGTGGTATTCCCATTTAGTCTCCATCCTTTACAACATATGGGTGTCTACTGTGCCCCCAACACACATTTTATTCAACATACTAATGTTTTAACAATCTTTTTAGCTTCAAAGGCATTTCCAAGCTGATACTTTTCCTCGGATAGAGAGACTGAGACAGTCGGAGAAGGCCTTACAAAGGCGCCTCTTACGGGTACAAATATTTTATTTTTTGCATGTTTTGGGTGCGTTTGGTATGTGGGACAGGATGACACAGGACAATACAAAAACTTGCTATCCCATGTTTGGTGCGACATTAGATCGTGACAGGAGTAGGATAAAAATGCATTTTTTCTGTCCCACCAATATATGTGGAACAAAAATCATTAAGATTGTACAAGATTGGTAAATAACTAAAATCCCCATATCGAGTTAAAACCCTAAAATCTTGCACATTTCTTTCACTCGCCTATCTCACTCTCACTCTCCCAGTTCTGTCCAATCCGGTCTGCATACCGAACACACCAGAATTAGATTGTTTTCTCATTTCTGTGGTCAACCAGCAAGCCTCTTGATGGGTTTGGTTAATATGATATCTGCATCCTTCCTGTTTTTCTTGTATCTTTATTTAATTATATAAATTTGATTTACTTGCAAAAGTTGATGAGAATACTGGAGGCATTAGAGGCCAAGGGATTTCGGTTGCCTTTAACCAAAGGAGAAGCTGAACTGGCTGAGAAGTTGGCTACAATAATCAGACAGGTTGGCATTCATCCACCCTTATAGTTCATCTACATGCTCTCTAGTGATTTTTGGCTTGCATTTACAAATATGCCCTTACAGTTAAAGGGATCTGGAGCTGAACTCTCGAGAAGGGTTCAGAATCTACTGACTGTAGCTCGTGTTCAAGCAAATGGTCATGGCAGTGCTTCTGTCTGCTTACCAGGATCAACCAAAATACATGAACAGAGTCTTGCTGATATGCATGAGGTACTTGTGTCTTCCAACTAACTTTTTCTTTCGTGTTTTTTTTCCACTTTCGATCCGGGGGTCTTTATGAAAACAACCGCTTTACCACTGGGGTAGTGGACCCCACCTTCGGGTGATATATACCGGGCTTATTTGGTTTTTTTATAGCTTAATATGGTTATGGTTTCTGACGCAGCGTAGGTTTGCGGAAGGATCGACAAGCGTCTAAACCCTTTAACGATTGAGAATTACGATGCGTAAAACTCAAAATTAAGAGAAAACTCTCTAAAAAGCTAAACTTTATTGATTAATTGATAACTTGATTGATTTTATTAACAATGAAACATAGCTATCCTATTTATAGCTAAACTAACTAAGAAATAACTATGGAAATTAGAACTATCCTAATTATAAACTAACTAGGAAACTATTTAAATAACTAATAAAAGGAAACTAAATAATCCTAAATTATTATCTAATATAATTATAAAGATAATAAATAATAATTAAAATTAAATAATTATCCTAAACTAATTAAGAAATAAAATAAGCAAATAAACAAATCATAGCAATCCTTTCAGGACTCGTTAGAATGCGCCCGCGACTTTGAACGCGACCCAAGTTGCGGGATAAGTCGCGTAAACGATTGTTTCTCGGTTTTTGATGCCAGATTCCGAGCTTCTCTCGAGCTCGTTTTCTTCTTTTCCAAAGAGAGAAGAAACACCTTGATAACTCTTGAATTCTCCCTATATCAGTCACCCTCACTTGAAAAGAACTCGTCCTCGAGTTCACTTGAAAAACATCATTTGATTTTTGATGCAATGTTGAATCATAGAACATTCTTGTCTTCAACATATTTGGCTCCATAACTCGATCTCCAAAAATCGAAAAAGTTTCAAGTTCCAAAGGATACTGTCCTAATCGTCTCCATACAAGTGATACCTTATCAAACTCGAAGGGGTAAGAAGCGACAAGATTTTTAGTAGGAATTGTTTCAATTTGATTCGGAACTCAAAACATTGACCCGGTTACGATTGCCATTGTGTGGCCTCATAACTGGTTCTTCGAGCCTGTCCCTTCTCCGGCGATTGTTGTTAGCGAAGTCGGGTTGAAGCCTGTTAACAGCCGCCGTCAGATCAGCGAGTGCCGCGGTAAAGGCCGTGTTCATCTCGGCTAAATCTGCTTTGGTAGCGGGTTGTTGATCTGCCATGGTTAGTGAAAAGACAGGCGAATCCTGCTTTGATACCAATTGACGCAACGTAGGTTTGCGGAAGGATCGACAAGCGTCTAAACCCTTTAACGATTGAGAATTACGATGCGTAAAACTCAAAATTAAGAGAAAACTCTCTAAAAAGCTAAACTTTATTGATTAATTGATAACTTGATTGATTTTATTAACAATGAAACATAGCTATCCTATTTATAGCTAAACTAACTAAGAAATAACTATGGAAATTAGAACTATCCTAATTATAAACTAACTAGGAAACTATTTAAATAACTAATAAAAGGAAACTAAATAATCCTAAATTATTATCTAATATAATTATAAAGATAATAAATAATAATTAAAATTAAAATTAAATAATTATCCTAAACTAATTAAGAAATAAAATAAGCAAATAAACAAATCATAGCAATCCTTTCAGGACTCGTTAGAACGCGCCCGCGACTTTGAACGCGACCCAAGTTGCGGGATAAGTCGCGTAAACGATTGTTTCTCGGTTTTTGATGCCAGAATCCGAGCTTCTCTCGAGCTCGTTTTCTTCTTTTCCAAAGAGAGAAGAAACACCTTGATAACTCTTGAATTCTCCCTATATCAGTTTCCCATTATCCAATGTTAGTAGTAAAAATGGACACAGAGTGTGGTTTCTCTACCACCATGGCTTCTGACTTGTTTCATGTAGTTGTCCATGAAAGTTAAAACATCATTTTCTTTGAAAAGATTTCAAGTTGAAATTACTTGTTTATCCATATATCATTTTTGCAAATGAGAGTGGTTTTGCTTTGGGTCCACAATCTTTCATCTGTTTATATTAAAGAGTATTCTAGATATTTAACAAATAATCAATCATTATTTGTACATATACTATGTGTCCAAGTCAAATGTTGCAATTATAATCAGATAACGTGTGTTGTAGTTTGAAAGGAAATGGATTATGTATGGTGGGCAGGTTTTACAACAGCAAACGGAAGCGGTTGGTAGGCTGGGGAATGTGTTGAAGCGAGATATACGAGACATGGAAATTATAATGGCGGAGGACACTCAAATGGCAGACGTCTAGAGTTTGTTCGGTCTATCGTAATGTTGTATTCTGAGGCAGGTGCAAGTCTATTGTAGTACTCTATTTTATTACTCAAATAAACTCTTTGGGTTTGTTGTTTTGTTTTGGTGAAAGATAGTGTTGGTAATATGGCAAGTTTTATGATGAATTGATAAATCTTACAGATTTTGCACAACATATTGTAACATCCAAAAAAATACACATAATTTATAAGAATGTTATTAGTTTTGAGTAAGTTATGATTTTTGTCCATGTGGTTTGTGGAAAATTGTTAATTTTGTCCTTGTATTTTTGAAATTATGGTTTTTATCCTTATGGTTACAATTCATTATTGTTTCGTCTTTATAATTTACAATTTATTGTTGTTTTTGTAATTGTGGTTTAAGGTTCTTTCCTGTTTTCGTTAAGGAGGAAAATAACAATGAACCGCAAACTATAGGGGTTAAAAAGTTGCAACTTTTAACAAACCATAAAGACGAAAACGTAATTTACTCTAGAGTTTATGATGTCTAGGATAGTTTAGCATGGGTTTAGAGACTAAAATACGTCGTATACGATGGATTATATGATGCCAAACATGGTAAAACTCGAAATTCGAGTTTAATACATCGATTTGGACATTGGTACGATGGTATTTACGTTTAATGATTAGTCTAAGGGGTTTGTTTCTTAGCAGCTTAATCAGTAAGCTTTTAGGGGAGCTTTATGCAGAAAACCAATTAAAAAACATTTCTTTCATTTATGAAAAACCCTCCTAAACATAACCTTCTCAATTTATACGGACAGTTTAATTTATACTGACAACTTTATTCACCACTTAATGGATAACAACCAAACAAACCCCTGACTTGTATATGCTAATTTTTCATGAACTTAATCAAATAAAAATTATATTTCATAACTACAAAAAGCGAAAAAACAAATCTTATTTGATCACGAAAGTGATTTGCAAGTCTGAGAATTTTGAAACGTAATTATTCATGTTGATCTTCGTTTTCGCCTTTGTTACACGTCCATGAGTCATGTAGGTATGTAGTTATCTCTTCATCTTTATTTTCATTATACGTCTTTTCATTCGCTTTTCAAAAGAAAAAGAAAAAGGGAAGCCAAAATTCAATAGGCTTGTTGCTTTATTACGATCTTAGCTTTATCTTTATATATTTGGAGTCAATTTGCAATGTATTCGTCACAGGAATAAATACCTTTATGTCTAATGAAAATTATAATATGAATATATATAGGTAGAGAGATAGTTGGTTTATGTTAAGAATAATAGTTATCATGAGAAGGGTAATAAATGATCTCCACTCTTAGGGGGCGTTTGGTTCGTAGATTCTGATGGAATCTGATGGAATTGGAATGTCCAATTCCTTTGACCAAATTCAATTCCCTTGTTTGGTTTATTCTTTTCTATGGAAGGAATGTGTGAATTCCACCAAATTCCACAAATGAAGGATTTGAACATTCCATCCTAAAACCCAAGGATTTCAATGGAATGGAATCTTATATTTTGATAATTTCAAATTTACCCTTTACTCCAAACTAAACCCTACTAATATTGATTATCAACAAACACTAACTATCTCTCTCATCTCTCTCTCCTCTCTCTCCTCTCTCCTCTCTCTGCTCTCGCTATCTCTCTCTCCTCTATCTCTATCTCTCTTCCCTCTCTCTCCTCTCTTTATCTCTCTCTCCCTCTCTCCTCTCCTCTCTTTATCTCTCTCTCCCTCTCTCCTCTCCTCTCTCTCCTCCACTCTCTCCTCTCTCTCTTCCCTCTCTATCTCTCTCTTCTCTATCTCCTCCTCTCTCTCCCTCTATCCTCTATCTCTCCTCCACTCTCTCCTCTCTCTCCTCTATCTCTCCTCTCTCTCACCTCCACTCTCTCCTCCCTCTCTCTCTCTCTCTCTTCCCTATCTCTTTATCTCTCCTCTCTCTCTCTCTCTTCCCTCTCTCTTCCCTCTCTCTCTATCTCTCCTCTCTCTTTCTCTTCCCTCTCCCTTTCTCTCTCCTCCACTCTCTCCTCTCTATCCTCTATCTCTCCTCTCTCTCCCTCTATCCTTTATCTCTCCTCCACTCTCTCCTCTCTCTCTCTCCCTCTCTCCTCTCCTCACTCTCTCGGCATCATTCATGTGCTAAAATAATAAAAACAATTTTTGTTAAAAATTAAACTATTTAATGACTATTTTATTAAAGTAATTTTTGTTTAAAAAATTAAAATAATCAAAAAGGGTATTTTGGTCATTTACCAAAATTCCATTTCAATTCCAAAGCTACAATCTGTGAACCAAACAGAAAAATTCCAATTCATTTAACAGATTCCATTCCAATTTTGTCAACCAAACAGGTGGTCAAACCTGACAACATTCCATTCCAATTCCATCAAAGTCAAATTCCTTTGACATATTTCATTTCATCCAAAAACATTCTGCGAACCAAACGCCCCCTTAGATCAATCCTAATTGAAAATCAATTAAAAATTCTCTTCTTGTTAAAGGGAAAAACAAATGAAACAACAATAAGAAGAGAATAACAATAAGACAGAGAGAAGAAATCTATATTTCTCATTAATCATAAGCCCTTTAAATAGGGAGGAGTTACAAGTAGATAGTTAGGAGATATTTCAGTTCTAATCTAACTCTGATATATTTATCTCTATCTCTATCTCTATCGTCATCCTTTAGATGATGGCACACTTATCCTACAACACTCCCCCTTGTGCCGAGTTAAAGGAGTGGTGGTGCACAATTGTTGCCTCGTTAAAACCTTACGCCAAAATAAAACCCAGTGGGAAAAAATAAAAATATGACGAAGGAAAGAGTACAACGCACCAGCTTATTTGCAATACATAGACTTATCCTTCAGTCTAGTTTTCTCTTAGATTCATACTTTAATCTTGAGAGTTAAGAAAACATGATGGTATATAAACAGTTGCCTCACTAAAACCTTACACCAAGGAACAAAACCCAATAGGAAAAATAAAACCTTGGTTGAAGGAAAGAGCACAACATACCAATATCACAAATATAGTAGACTCCCCCTTTTGTCTACTACTCCCCCTGATTCGTGCATTAACCAAGGGAATTTGGAAAACATTTTCATTTACTTTCTACACGTTTCTCAATATATGGTTTTAGGTAATGACTTGGTAAAATATGTCACATTCTTTTGACACCTTACTTGATTCACTTGAATCTAAAGGAGAGTCTTTTATTGCTGATTGTATAGAAACTTAAGCAGAATATGCTTTGTGTTATTACCCCTGATGTATCTTATGTTCATTTCTTCGATACATGATACATTATTTCCATATATGCAAGTAGGATACTGGTTGAACCCAAAATTACTAACTCCTATAATATATGTAATGATAGTCCTTAATCATATACATTATTTTATTATCTCATGGAGAGTAATATTCTTGGATTAATTCAAGGAGGTAGTTACAAAGGATCGCTTAGTTTACTTCCATGCAATCGACGTGTTCCTTGTGGTAATTCTTTATTCAGTTTGGGAACATCATTTGTATGGGTCAAACAAATACCTAATATCAGCAAACACATACCAAGACATTATTTGGTGTTTTTCTATAAGAGTTAGCTAGTACTTTTGCTGCTTACATTCTAAGTAGGTATTGAAGTTCCATTATCAATCCCATTTTTCTTTCTATAGGGAAAGTATAAACCATGTCAATGGTTCCAAAAGATTAATTTAATATCATTCCAATGATTTTGCGTTGGCGCTGAGCTAAATCTAGCTAACAAGTTCACTGAGAAATACAATATATGGTCAAGTGTATTATGTTAAGTACGATAATGCGCATATTGTACTTAGATAGGGAATTCCATCTCCCAGCATCTTTCGTCATCATCCTTTAGACGAAATGGATCTTTCCTTATATCCGACACTTCGACCGATCATGGGAGTGCTAACCGGATGCGCTTTGTCCATATTAAATTGCCTGATTATTTTCTGGACATATGCGATCGGTGAATTAATATTTCACAAACTCGGTGTCCTAGCTCAAATATCTAGACAAAACCAAGTTTTCCCAAGATCTTTCCTCTCAAAATCAGATTTCAAGTAGCTTGTGGTTCCTCTCATTTCATCAAGAGTGCCTATTATGTTCATAACATTGACATATAGAGCTACTTTGAAAATCCGGAACTTGTTTTCCATAATAAATAAGCAAGAGAACATTTCATCGTTCTTATATATCCTTTCCCAATCAATATTCCATTAGGCGGGTATACCACATTCACTTATATTGTTTTAATCTATAAAGTGGGCGTTTCAATTTATTGCAAACGCATTTCGTGGTTTAGAGTTGCTTGATTTTGGTAATGTAATATCATCAAGCACTTTTATATATCTCTAAATCTAGATTCCCGTAGAGATATGTGGTAACCACATTCATGAGCTGCATTTCCAGTCCTTCGGAAACTACTAGGCTAGTAAATTATACGGATGTCATAACATCCATCATGAGAGAGTAAGTCTCCTCGTGGTTAATCCAGGGCGTTGTGAGAAACCTTGCGCCAAAGGAGAGTCTCATACATTATGACTTAATTATTCTCATTACGCTTTAGGACAAATGATTTATCTATGTCTTACAGGCTTTACACTTGGTGGGTTAGCACTACCAAACCAAATACCTGTTCGTTTGTCAAATAATATGATTCTCCTGGATTGCTTATTTAGGTCAGTTTGCTCTTTGTTGATATTTTCCAACTGAGCATGGTTCGATGTCAATGTGCTCTATCACCTCATAAACAATAATATATGCGAAATATATCATCAATAATTATATATGATCTGTCCATCGACTCATATGTGCTCTCATAGTTCATTTGAGATTAATATTCATCTCTAGAATCAATATTAACTTCGGAGCGTCCTCCAGTGATGATTCATAGACATAGTTTAATCAGAGACAATCTCATGAGAGGTTTATGTATTGATGACAAATAGTTGTGCCTTACTCTTCTCTTCCTTTAGATGAGTATCTACCGAACCAAGTAGCTTCCCCCATTTTCGTTTGGGAGCTACGACCTCAACCACACCTCCACTATGTGTGATTGCAACGCACTTTCCAATGGCGTTGTGCCCCTGTTGGGGACTTTTTAACCTTGCAAGTATATTTGCAGCTCGTATATGTGATCTTGTCATTTTTGGAATATTAAACGTATCAGGTATCGAGTCTGATTCGTTTGACTTCAACATTACATTGTGAAGTTTTGGGGATCGAAATGAGACAGAGTGGGAATATTCAATGACACTTCCTGTCGTTCCCATGGAAAATCCTTTTTCCTATCTCCCCCTAACGACGGGAAGACTGTCTCATGAAAGTGACAACCCGTAAATCTAGCGGTAAAGAGATCACTAGTCAAATATTATAATTAGCGGATAATTGTTGGGGATTCATATCCAACATATACCAAATCGTCTTTAAGGACCCATTTTGATGCGCTGTGGGGGCGCAATTGGCACATATAATCAAACATGCGTAGATGTAAAGTATCAGACTTATATCCAGTTACCAACTGGTACGCATGAGCAAGTAGTGGGTCTAAAAACGAAAAAAAAACTGCATATAATAATTGCATAACCCCAGGTACATGTGGGTAAATTGGTGCGCATTACTAATACCCTAGATGTCATCATATTCTTTTGATAACAACTTCTATGAGACCATTTTATATATACACATGGGGTATAGGAAACTTTACATTGATCCTAATACATATGCAATTAACATCAAATCCTTATGATGTAAATTATCCAGCATTCAAAGTCATGTAGACTTGATGAAATAATCAGGGTGGTGAGACCTTAAACGTATAGTTAGTGCTAGGAGTGCAGTATTTCATGTGGACAATAATACGACATGTGTTCATCGTATCGAAACCAGAACCATAAAGTACTTTAATGGCCCGCATTCTGGATGTTTATGCTCATAAATATCACCTTGTATTCGTTGTAACAATGGAATATTTTTGTATTATGTCCTTAGCTTTAGGATGGTCTCAATCATGTCTTGGCTAAGGAGTAGGTTATATACAAAAGTTTTAGGTATTCGAGAGGGCATATAACAATGTTGTTTCTTATGCTACAGAAGTCAACAGTTGCAATTTTCCTCATTCTGCCTTTCACTCGAAAGAGAATGTGTCTATGTGTATTTTGCAATACACGGATCACTATGTCATAACCACGGTGTCCCGCATGGTCATGCCAAGACATATATGTGTTATTGCCCCCAAAAGTTCTTTATTGGTGACAAAATATGTTCCGATGACCCAATAATCTACTAGTTTGACACATTAGTTTCCATGATATATGTTTACTTTCATATATTCATTAGAACTTATGTATATATGTTCATTTCCATTTCCATTTTATACAAATATCTTTACAAGGTTCCTATTAATTTTGTACCAACAAGAGAGTGACAGTCCATTGTCTAAGTAATTTGGTTGGATGTATTATAAAACAAGTATTAGTCTATCTTTTTTTCAAGGGTGTGATAAGTCAAAAAAAATCAATTCTCCTCGATACATTTCTACACGGAACGAAGAATATTGAATTTTTTTTTGTATTTGTTTTGATGTATTTCTTTACATCTATAATGGTTACATATTCGATTTTACTTTAGCAAAGAAATTAATTTTTTAAAATTAATTTCAAAGAAACATATGCATAATCAATATTAAATATTAAAACAAATATGTTATATTTCATTTTCATCGTGTTCCCTTTTTTTATAGAAGCACTTTTTAGTGCATATCTTATTTGATTGTCCATTATCACCTGGGTAGTAGTTGTATCATACTCCAGGTGTTGAAAAATCCTTCCTGACTCTTACCAATACCCTGACCCTTTCTAGGGTCTCGTCCACATGGTGCAGAAATGTCATATGTGTGAAATGGTTTTTAACTCACAATTATTTGGAGTTGTTTCCACTTCTAACACTTTCATTATTGATATCAGGAATTTTCTTTATCCCGACATATGTGGTGTTATTCGAAAGAACCTTGTTGTGTCTCTCAACCACTTGCAGTAGGTTGATGAGTTTGTCTAAATGTTACATTCCAACTTATATTGGTTCATTAATATTTACTTATATATGAAATGTGGAAATGATATTAGGAATCATGTCATCTTCTGTGAGCTCCTTGCCACAGAGATTGAGACGCGTTTTGGATATAACATTTCTTTGTTGAAATCAGTTACCTTTTTGTAATCAAGTAAGTGGGTTTCATTCCACTGTACGATTAGTTCGGGAAGTACATATTCATCAGTACTCCTGATTATCCCTTTCGGAACATCCCACATTTCTTTGGGGGTTTCTAGTAAAGGTATCCTATGAAACTTAGGATTTATATGTCGTCTCAAAACATGAGGGTATTTGTTTGTACCTTTTCAAGAGGTTGATTTTAGAGTCAATGGGGAGTTGATGGACTTTAGGTATTTTCTTGTACCTTTTCAAAAGGAGATTTATGTACTCATTTATGATACTCATATTCTTTTGAGTTTATGACGTTGATTTTGGGATGAGTTGTTTCAACCATTTACATATATAAATAATAATATATGATTTTTTTTTTGATAAGGAAATGGATTTTGATTATGAAATTTCATTATCATAACAGTATTGGATTTTTGTATGCTTTAATTTTATTGATAATACTTCATCAATATTTCAATTTGCAAAAAAAATCACTCAATCTATTGGATTTCCAGGTAGTAGGGGAATCACATGGATTTCTTAAATTCCTACAAACCTTAGGGCTATTTACACCCGTTTGACAAAATTCTTTCGATGTATTGCGATTAATTCATCAATGAAATACATAGATAACATTTGTTATTTGGTAAATTTTGACATGAGGTCAAAAAAATTCATACCATATTGGTATTTTGGGATCTTTTGGCAAGAGGCCAAAGTGACTATAATTTGGCATATGAAACAATTTTAATACCTTAATAGCATTTTTTGGAGTTTTTGGTAAAGATCAAAATATATGAGCTTGGATGTGTAACTTCCAAAAAATAATTATATAGTTTAAAATTATGAGTAGGAACTCACAATCAAAATAAATGTTTGAATTTAACATTTTCATGTTATTTTTGAACATTTTAGCAAAATAACAGAAGTTATGGGGTTGAAATTATAAATTTCAAAGATAATTTATAAGTCATAACTAAGATAAACATCTGAATTATACTAACAATTATTAATTAGGATAAACATTTGAATATTAACACAAACAAATAGTAAATAAATATATAATAATGTAACTAAATGGATAATCATTTAAATATATGAATATTTTAATATAATTTGATAAACATTAATAAATCATAATAATATTTTAAAACAATAAAAGTTATACTAACAAAATTAAAATAAATAAGATGAAACAAATATTAAAATAATTAATAGTCTAATTCATTATTTGGAATAGTCTAAAAGAATATATATTTAATAGGTCGAATTAAATAAAATTAAGTAAACACGTCAGAAAATAAGTCAAGATTGGCTCGCATAGATAAAGTATATTAAACTTAAATAAAAGTTAATATAATAAATATTTATTAAACAAAAACGTAAATTAATGGGAAAAAAAAAACAAATTAAGTTTTGTTTTAGTTAAATAAAACAATAATACTTATCCCTTGTGGATTATTAAAAATTATTTATTTAATTCCTTTTGATAATTAAAAAAAATAAAAACAAAATCATTCAATTATCCTAATAATTCAGATAATTAGATCATAATCATATTAAAATCACATATAAATTCCAATAATTATCTTTTAATATAGGTTTTTTTACGTCAATATAATTTTCATTTATTTAATTATTTCAATAAAAATAAATAAATAATCATGAATTCGATTTTTTTTTTGAATTCAATTAATATCAATCGCAAAAATAACGGAAGTATTCTACATAAAACTTAAGAAAAAAAATATATAAACATGATTCATAATATTCACTTATGAAGAAATTGATAGAAAACTTACTAGATTTTTTTTTTGACATGCGTGGCAATGAGCAAAAGATAACGCAGTAGCGATGCAATTTTGCGGCAAACCGTTCAACGACAACGTGCACCAATCGTTTAGAGACGATGAAAAACAACTTTGAGCTTTACGTGCTGATAACGTGTTAAAGGGAAAAACAAATGAAACAACAATAAGAAGAGAATAACAATAAGACAGAGAGAAGAAATCTATATTTCTCATTAATCATAAGCCCTTTAAATAGGGAGGAGTTACAAGTAGATAGTTAGGAGATATTTCAGTTCTAATCTAACTCTGATATATTTATCTCTATCTCTATCTCTATCGTCATCCTTTAGATGATGGCACACTTATCCTACAACACTTCTAAGTTAATTCATGGGTTATTTTGAGACTTAATCTGAACCATTTGATCTATATTAGTTAAAAGTGATCAAAAGTTCAAAGTCATTCTCACCTCTCTCTCTCTCTCTCTCTCTCTCTCTCTCTCTCTCTCTCTCTCTCTCTCTCTCTCTCTCTCTCTCTCTCAGGTTCAGAAAAAAACTTCAAAAAAACAGAAAATTAAGGAACATCCTGGTAGCCAGGGACGGATCTAGATTTTTTTTCCATACGGTGACACTATAAAATAAAAACAAAAAATAATTACAAAAAACACGGTTTTTATCGACATGTCTTCATCTTTTTAACGTTTAATATTTCTTGATGTGTTTTTTTCCTCATTCCACCATTTCGAGGGATTTCTTAAAGTTTTTTTGCTTGATTTCGAGGGATTTTTAGTTTTTTTTTAATCAATTCCGAGGGATTTTTTTCGATTTTTTTGGTTGATTTCAAGAGTTTTTCGGTTGATTTAGAAAGGTTTTTTCTTTGATTGATTACGAGGTATGGTTGCACTTTCTTGAAGTTTCTGAAATAATACGGTAACACCTTCCAAAACGATACGATTTCACCTTTCACGTACCTAAATTTTTTTACCCTTCGTCGGAGAAATGATACGGTGACACATGCCACCGTTGCCACAAGGCGATCTGTCCCTGCTGGAAGCCCTTCATCTGGATCGTATGCACTTGTACATACAAGTAATTTGTAACATGCACGTGTGCATTATGTGCATAATAACCAAAAAAACAACTTAATTTACTATTATTTACAAGTACATACCGTCTAAATCAAGGACTATCAGGATGTTCCTCAGTTTTCTATTTTTTTGAGGTTTTCCTTGAACCTATATATATATATATATATATACAAAAATGATCATATGCTTATTTACTTTCTTTCTTTTGTAAATGGAATTGATCGAAATTTGTTTACTCTGTATTATTTTTCGATTCCATCATATTATGTTTGTAGAAGGAAAAAGACATAAAACAAAGTCTAGTAATTTTTTTTATAAAAACTAAGGGGCATTTGATTTAGAATTTAGTGGAACTGAAATACATCAAATGAATTTGACTTTAAAGAAATTGAAATGAAATTTGACAACTGTTTCATATATGGAATTCAAATATTTCACTTATACAAAAGAATGATCAAATATCTCAATCATAAAATTCGACATAATCCAATCATTTCAATCGGTAAACCAAAGATTATCAATGAATTTAATTAAAGGAATTTATGATTCCAATTCCCATTAATTTTTTTGAATTCCACTAATCAAATAGCGGCTAATATTTATTTAATTGACATACCAAATTATAATCACATACAATATTTAATTGTGGAAAGAAAAAAAACATGTATCCAAATGTTGCCCATATTTTGGACTTTTTGAAAAGTTTTGTGGGCATCTTTTTCAAACGTAGCATGGCTACGCCGTCGAATAAAATTTATTTTATTTTTAAATAAAAAATACGATTTTATTTTTTTAAATACCTTAAAATTAGGGGTGCTCATGGGTTGGATTGATCGGATTGAAGATATTTCAACAACCCAATCCAATGTTTAAGGGGTGAGAATTTTCAACTCAACCAAAACCAAACAAAAATGCAACCAACAGGGACGGATCTAGCCTTGTGGCTACGGTGGCACGTGCCACCGTATCATTTCTCCGGCGAAAGGTAAAAAAATTTAGGTTCGTGAAAGATTCAACTGTATCGTTTTGGAAGATGCTACCATATTATTTCGAAAACTTCAAGAAGATGCAACCATACCTCGTAATCAACCAAAAAACAAAAAATAACCTTTCTAAATCAACCAAAAACCGAAAAAACTCTTGAAATCAACCAAAAAATTGAAATCTCGGAATTGATAAAAAAAAACCTAAAAATCTCTCGAAATCAAGCAAAAAACTTTAAGAAATCACTCGAAACGGTGGAATGAGAATAAAAACACATCAAGAAACATTGAACGTTAAAAAGATGAAGACATGTCACTAAAAACCGTGCTTTTTGTAATTATTTTTTGTTTATATTTTATGGTGCTACCGTATGAAAATTTTTCTAGATCCGTTCTTGGCAACCAAACCCATTCGGGTTGGTCGGTTTGGTCAGGTTGTGTTTATACAAAGTAAAAACAATATTGAAAACATAAAAATACGGAAAATTTTCTTTGATCTACGATCCATCATTCAAAAGAATATACGAGTTCATCAAATATTTAGGTATTACATATAACTTTCCAATAATTTCTTCTTATGAGTTCCATTGCTCGTTATTGCCGAGTTGTTTTTGGTAACTTGTACATATGAAAGGGAAATATAAACAATTTTAAAGAAGTTGCTAAAACATTTATCGGGTTATTAGGTTGGTCGGTTTACTTTGAGCATAACCCAATATCAACCTAATAGATTCGGGTTGTCCTAATTTGGTATCAATTATATGTCGGTTACCTTGAGTTGTTTTTTTTTCTTCTGGGTTGATCTGGTTGGGTTAATCGGGTTGGTCGATTTTTTGAGCATCCCTACTTAAAATAAGCCAACAATTTTTTTTATATTAAAGTTTCAATTGAAATAGTACTCGTTGCAAAATACAAATATATAATGTTGTCATTTGTCTTATTTCTCCGAAAGGGATTTTAGGTATATATATATATATATATAGTGGTTGGTTCATTTGAGAAATGGTAAATATATGAGAAATAGAGAAGTAATCCTAGCCATTCATATGATCAAGATCGGATTTGACTAGTCAAATATTGCGGCTTTGACCGGTCAAAAGTTACGGCTTTGACCGGTCAAAAGTTGCGGCTATCTCAAAAATAAAAGAACAATTTCGTAAATTTTACAAAACACACGGACTGTGTTCATATATGAACATGTATAATGCACATATGAACTATATGTTCATATATGAACCAGTGCAATTCACAACTGAACTCTTTTAACTGATTCGTATATGAACCTTTGTGATTCATATATGAATCAGTTGAACTAACTAATAGATTCATATATGAACCTTTGTGATTCATATATGAATCTGTATGAATCACAGAGATTCATATATGAACCTTTGTGAACCACAAAGATTCATATATGAATATGTTGAACTAATTAACAGATTCATATATGAATTTTTGTGATTCATACAGATTCATATATGAACTCATCCCGTATATTTTACGAAATTACCCATCTACCTTCTATAGACCACACAAGGAATTATCCGGTGTTTCGCGGTCAAAGTCGCAAATGCTGACCAGATGAATGGCTAAGATTACTTCTCTATTTCTCATATATTTACCATTTCTCAAATGAACCTCTCCCTATATATATATATATATATATATATAGGGATGAGTTCAAATGAAAACTCATTTTTCACTGTGCACATGAGAACAAATCTTAACCATTGATCAAAACTTAGAAAACTAATCTATGGTTAATACATAATAAGGTCAATTGAGAAGTGATTAAGGACAAAATTGTAATTTTGAATTAACGCCTACCTTCTTTGACTTTTTATTTCTATTTTTAATTAAACTAAATTTACCCCTTTAAACTTTAAAATAATTTATCTTAAAAATTACTAATATTTTAATAAAACAAATTACATAAAAAAACGAGAATTTCGTGCTCTTCGATATGACATCCATCTCGATATAGTTTTTTTTTTCCTTCTGTTTTAACCGTTTTTTACAGAAATTATATATACGTGTTATATTCATTATGAATATGCATGCACGTCTTCGGGTGTCCACATTCAGTATGAATAACAAAGGTGAACGTTCATTTACTATTCATGATAAATAATACCTATGCAGGATTAATAATACAATATTCAAGATTTTTTCGTTTTAACCGTTTTTTACGTGAAATTCTATATATGTGTTATATTCATTATGAATATGCATGCACTTCCTCGGGTGTCCACATTCAGTATTAATAACAAAGATGAATGTTCATTCACTTTTCATGATGAATAATACAGTATTCAGGATGAATAATACAATATTCAAGATGAATAATATACGAATACATGATTCATGTATTATTTATTATGAATCGTGTATTATTCACCCCGAATGTTCTATTATTCATCCTGAATGATACATTATTCATGATGAATAATATATGAATGACCCGTGAAGGTATAGACACATGACACACTCTTTTTTGTTTCCCAATTCACAACCGAAATTTGGTTTAATTCATTATGAATATGTATGCACATCCCCGGATGTCCCACATTCAATATGAATAACAAATGTGAACGTTCATTCATTATTCATGATGAATAATATAGTATTCAGGATGAATTACACAACATTAATGACGAATAATACACGAATTCATAAATCGTGAATTATTCACCCTGAATGTTGTATTATTCATCCTGAATGATACATTATTCATGATGAATAACACATGAATGACATATGAAGATGTGGAGACATGACACACTCTCTTTTGTTCCCCGATTCACAACAGAATTACTCGATATGTTATCGATTCGTCTTGATGGGTGTTGGGTTACGGTGTTGAAGAAACGTGATGCCTTACGACGTTGAAGAAGGTGATGTCGAGTTACATACTTACGGTGTCGAGACGTTGTACAAACTTGAACTTACATAAATATTCATAATGAATATAACACATATATAGCATTTCACGTAAAAAATGGTTAAAACGACAAAAAAACTATATCGAGATGGATGTCATATCGAAGACCACGAAATTCTCGTTTTTTTGATGTAATTTGTTTGATTAAAATATTAGTAATTTTTAAGATAATTTATTTTAAAATTTAATTGGGTAAAAAGTTTTTAATTAAAAAAGAAAATAAAAATTCAAATATAGTAGGCGTTTGTTTAAATTTTTTCTTCCAATTTTACCCTTAAGCATTTTAAAATTAAAAACTCTATTTAATATGAGTTGTTGGATCAAAAGAGATCGAGTGACTGAGATTTGTCCTCACGTGCAAAATGAAAAATGAGTTTTCATTTGAACTTCCCCCCCTCTCTCTCTCTCTCTCTCTCTATATATATATATATATATATATATATATATATATATATAGACGGAGGTTCAAGGGAAAACCTTAAAAAAACGGAAAACTGGAGAACACTCTGGTAGCCCTTCATCTGGACAGTATGCACTTGTGCATACAGATAAATTATACACAAATGCATGTTACAAATTACCTGTATGCACAAGTGCATACCGTCCAGATGAAGGACTACCAAGGTGTTCCTCAGTTTTTCGTTTTTTTGAGGTTTTCCCCTGAACCTGATCCTATATATATATCATTATGTAATTTTTTTCATCCTAAGATAAATGTTTACATTATTATTTAATTTATCTAAAAATAAATTTTCAGTTTCAGAAGTAATTGTCTAATTTTCTATTTTATACTGAATTATGAGATAGAAAAAAATTTCTTTATCTATAAATAAAGGTAAGATTGTATTTTTGTTAATTAAAAAAATATAATAATTACACAATAAAATTATGTGTATTTTTTATTGTGAACATTTATTTTGGGATCGGGGGACATTTATTAATAAAACAATCATATTTATTTTGTGGTTATCATTTAAATAAAATTTAAAAATAAATAAAAAGACCAAAATACTCCTCATTTAACAAACAATCTTTAACGAAGTTAGTACCAATGGATCATTTCATAGCAAAATCACAACAAAGATGTTTTCTAGACTTATTAAAATTCAGGTCCAACTTTCATGCTATAAATAAAGCTCAAGGACCAAAAATGAAGTTTACTCTTTAAAACAGGGGTGCTCACGGGTTGGGTTGATCGGGTTGAAGGGATTTAAACAACCCAACCCAATGTTAGCGGTTTAAAAATTTTTCAACCCAAACAAAAGTGCAACCCAACCCATTCGGTTTGGTCGAGTTGATCGGGTTGTGTTTAAACAAAGTAAATCAACATTGAGAGCATAAAAATAAAGGAACCTTTCATTTGAAATACGATCAACCATTCAAAAGAATATACAAGTTTATCAAATATTTAGGTATGACATATAACTTTCCAATAATGTGGTTTTATGAGTTCCTTTGTTCGTTGTTGTCGAGTTGTTTTTGGTAACTTATACATATTAAAAAGAAATACAAATAATTTTAGAGAAGCCGCTAAACTTTCATCGGGTTATCGGGTTGGTCGGGTCACTTTGGGCCTAACCCAATATCAACCCAATAGATTCGGTTTGTCCTAATTTTATATCGATTATATGTCGGATTACCTCGGGTTGGTTTTTTCCGAGGTTTTCGGGTTGGGTTGATGGGGTTGGTCGAGTTGGTCGGTTTTTTGAGCACCTCTACTTTAAAATATATAAAACCATATTTGTAATTTACTTAAAAAAATAAAAATATATAATACATAATATATTGTAAAGAAGAAACAACATCGGCAACGTCACGAAAGATGGGAAACTTTTTGACGCATGCCCACGTCAAGAAAACGAAAAGGAAAAACATCGTTTTCAAGGATCTTGACAAAAACACACACACACACACCTTAATATATATATATATATATATATATATATATATATTATAATATAACAACCAAACCTTTGATACATTCATGCTTATAAAAGCCACCTTAAATCAAAACAAACTTATTGAAGTAATCGAAAGCAAACCACGCCTTCAAAGTTTTTCTATAAAATAAAACCCGAAATCTTTCATCAATTATCATCGATAATGGAAGACTTAGGAGAAGGTCTAAGAACAAGAAGCTTCAGGAACGAAGATTATAATACCAGAAGGGCGTTCTTGACCAGTTATCCTCTAAATTTCGATCATCAAGAAACACCTGCATCTGCACCTGCACCTGTACCTGCACATGATGATCATGATCATGATCATCATAAGAAGAAGAAAGAAGTAATGAAGAAGATAATGGTGACAATGGTAGAGTGGGGTTGTGGAAGATGGGTGGTTATAAGAAGGTTTAAACACAAGGTTTCTTTTTATGTTGTTGCTTGTTTTCCCCTTGTTTTCAAACCCCCTAAACCTTTCATTTCTGCTGCTTAGGATATGTGGAATCCCTTGAATTCGTCTAAAAATACTCTTTTTTACAGAGGAGGTTCCTATACATATACAGATTTTGATTGTTTGTATCTAGTCGATTCGGGACTCCAGTAGCATTTACATGTGTATTCGTGTGTAAGAACAATATCGAACGAACTGAAAGAGGTTTTGTTTGAAGATATGGGTGATATATGTCGATAATTCCTAATATCAAGTATCAACCACGTCACACATTTACTCTAGTGGTATTTTGGTCTTTTACTTTATGTGATATATAATCCCAAAGATCATGAGTTTAAATTATGTTCTGCTTTTTGTTTGTATGAAAGAAAATACTGATACTTGTTATATATATATATAACAAGTAAAAAGGTTGCAACCTTTGCAACCCACATCTTAATCGTTGGATTCATGATTGACGGTTATTTTATTTTTATTTTTCTCTTTTTTTAATTAAAAGTATTGGGCCCCATATCTTTTATAACCGCCGATCATGAATCCGACGGTTAAGATGTGGGTTGCAAGGTTTGCAACATTTTTAAGGGTTGCAAATGAACCTCTCCCTATATATATATATATATATATATCTTTTTGGCGATTTTCTTTACAATGACGAGTATATTTTTGTTTATCGTGATTGAGCTTTGTTGTTGATACCTTTCGATGGTATTTGTTTTTAGTAATATTTGTAGTGTTTGGTCGGAATAAAAAACGATTATAAATGACGAATATACCCTTGCGCCTTTTGTACCCAAAACGTTTGCTTAAATCCAATTATGTCTCCGTACAAACATAACCATCAAAATTTTCAACAAGATTCGAGATATTCGGTTGACAAATAAATTCTCTAAACCCTTCCAAGACATTAAAAAAACTGAAACGAAATGTTATTCCTTCATCCTAAAATAAATGTACACAGTTTTACGAATTGTATAATTATTATATTTTTTTAATTAACAAAAATACAATTTTATCTTTAATGAGAAATTTTATCATAATTAAGGATAGAATAGAAAAATAGACATTATTTTTAAAAGTGGAATTTTATTTTGAAATAAAACAAAATTGTAATGTACAGAATTTTAATTCCAAATTTTACTTTTAAGCATGTAGGGGTTGTTCGTTTTTTTTTTAAAAACTCTTAATGTCTCTTAAGTCTAAATCGTTTAGACCTTTAACATTTAGACTGTTTTTTTTTCAAGTTTTCAGAACCTCTTAATTCTTAAATACGTCTTAAATAAGAAGTGGTGGCCTAACTCTTCTTAAAACCTCTTATCGTCACCTCAATTCATATGCTCTACGCCTCCGGACGTTACAGAAACATACAATCTTGTTGATTCAGATTTCAGATTTCAACAACACCTCTTATTAATTAGAAGTAAAATAAGATTTCAGACTTCTTAAAAAACAAATCGCACCTAATTATATATTATCACTTGATTGTAAATATATTGTGAGTAACGATTTAGTTTTTAGTTTTGTAGGTTACGATAATCTCAAAATATATATTTATACCCACCTACAAGTAACAATAATCAAGATTTTCCACCAATGAACTTAAATGGATCCATTAACAAATAAAGAACCAGATTAACAATCTAAAAAAAATCAATAATCATGATTTAAGAACATGTTCATAATAAAATCATCCATTTGAAACATCATATTTGCAAAATCTAGAATAAATTTCAATTCGTTTTCAACATATTTCAGTATAAACAGATCTTCAAATTCGTAACGAAATCATAACGTTCATCATATCGAAGATCAAATACTTCGAGATTTCAAAGCATCATCACTCTGAATTCATCAAAGTTCAGCACTCCATCGCCATTGCGATCGAATCGATTAATCATACCAACACACTCATCCACGCTGGTTAACTCACCGAGTCGATTCAGCATCCGATTCAAGCTCTTGGGTGTGATGCAATCAGTCCCATCCATTTCGTACATTCTGAACGCTTTCTTCAAGTCCTCAAGTTTATCATCTTCCTTCTCGCTTTCCATTAAACTAACGAAATCATCAAACCCTAATTCTCCGTTATTTACCTGTAACGATTCAACCACGGCCTCCACCTCTTCGAGTCGAACTTCTTCCTCCCAAATCAATCCGATTCGGCGTTGCAACTCCGACGGAGAGATCATGCCGTTGCCGTCTTCATCGAAGTGATCGAATACACGTTTGTAATCGCTTGATTTGGTCATGATTTTTGGAGGAGGTTTGAATGGATTAAGTGATGTATGATGAATCTGGATTGGAGGATGGAAGGATTGAGTTATATAGGTATGGATTTATACGCGTGTTTGCCATTGAATTTTGAATTGAATTTGATGCAGAAACGAAACGAAATCGAATTTGGGGGTGAAATTTTGAAGCGGTTTCTCCACGGAATTAATGGCGATCATCGAAACTGCAAGGCAGTTGCATAGAAATAACTCTTTCACGAATATGGAAAATGACATGTATGCTTCTTGTTGAATGACGGCGTCGTTTGCTTTTGAACCAGAAAAACCTTATTTTTGATTTTATTATAAACTAGAAATGTACTCACGCAATACAGCTAGATATATCACGATTTTAATGTTTTATTTTATTTTCTGTTTTTTGTTGATTTATATTACTATTTTGGATGGTTGTGAGAGAGTGATAATGATTTTTTATATAAATTTATTTAATTTAGACTTAATAATATAATGTAATTTATTTTGGTTTAATAATATAATTTTTTTTATAAAATATTCTGTAAGATTTTTTATATCTAACTATGTTGAAATTTATTTTAGGGGAGTTAAAGTGGGAAATGATTTTAAGGAAGTTAAAATGGTTAAAGATAATGATTGAAAATTAATGAATAACATTAAATGTAGTACATACAGCTTTTATGACTTTTTTAAGTAATTAACTTTAAATAGAGGTACATTAAGCTTTAAGATTTGTTTTTAAGAGTTTTTATACCATCTTTATAATATAGTATAGATATAGATAAAAAATTAGTACTATTTAAAAAAAAAACGAATTAACGCTGTGTCATGTCATCTAACTTGGAAGAAAAGGAAAAAAAAAGAAAGGGAGGAAAAGAAAGGAAAAGAAAGAAAAAGAAAATAATTTTTTCTTCGTGTTCTGGAAAGGGAAAGAAAAGGAAGGAAATGAAAGGAAAAAAAATAGCTCTTGAACAGAAGAGAAAAAAAAGAAAATATGTCATTTTTATTAATATACCCGTATAAAAATATATTTTTTATGATGAAAGATTGAGTAGTTTTGTAATTTAATAATTTCAATAATTTTTTTAAATGATTTTAATTTATTTTCTTTCCTTCCCTTTCCTCCTATATTTGGGAGGAAACTCATCATTATTTTTCTTCCGTTTCCTTCCCTTTTTTTAAAAAAAGTTTCGAGAACACGAGTTTTTTTTACTTTCCTTCTCTTTCCTTTGTAAAAAGAGTTTCGAGAACACAGCGTAAAAGAACAAGAAATATTCTTTCTGCAAAACGCAGAAAGTTAAAGAAAGGATCTCACCATTATGGTGACGTTTGGCTCGATGAAATCTGGCTGAATTTGAAGGAAATAGGGTTGAATGACTAAATTTTATTCATGCGTTGAGTTCATTCTTTTAGTTTGGAAATAAATTTGAATTCCACATATATGATGGAATGTAAATTCTTTTTTCTAGCAAATAATTCCATTTCTTTGATATCATCTTTTAAGAAAAAAAACTGTTTTACTGTTTTTGCTAATTTCCATTCCATCGTACGACGATGGATGTCACCACCATTGTCGGTCACCATCACCATGGTCACCTTCACTCCTACACCCACCACTACCGTCCTCAGCACCATCGCCACCACATTCACCGTCACTACTTCCACCACAGTCATAGCCACTACAACCACCACCACTACCATCAACACAATTTCGACCTCCACCCTACCATAGTACCACAAAAATTTTATTCAATGAAATCAAACAAACGGATTCAAATTCTTTTGACAAATTCCGGTCCAATTTCTATCAACCAAGCTCATGGTCAATCATGATTAAATTTCATTCCAATTCCTTAATATTTCAATTCTTTTGATAGATTCGGATTTCGACATATTCCATTATGTGAATCAAACGCTACCTAAGAGAAAATAACGACACCTGTATGAATAGTGTTTAAGTGAAATGTATGAATAATTAGTTGAAACGGTTGAACAATTTGTTCAAAATAATGGATAGATCCAATGATCTCATAAATATCCAATAATAATATATAATGGATAGAACCAATTGAATTCAATCTTTTCTTTATTCAAATTTGATCATTTCTCTAAAATTAATTATATTAGACCGCTTGTCGAAAATCAACTTTCAATTAATTATTGGATTGGACCGGTTCCACCCAAATCAATGACCATTTTGATGAACGGAAACGAGACTGCACATGTTAAGGAAAAAAGGGTAAGAAATGTCAACAAGAACTTATCCTCGACCTCATTCGCCTCACAATAAATAGGAAGTTTAACTGTCATTTTACCTTTCATACAAGTATAGAAAATACTCGATAAAGTAAATCAAGGAAGATCAAAAGGATAATGGGGATTGTGTATTTTATATGATTTATAAACGGGGATAGTGATGGCCAAATATCGGGCTCGGGACGAGTCGGGCCAGGCCAAAACGGGCTTCGGGCCCAAATAATAAGTAAAAACCCGGGCCAAGCGGGCATCGGGCCGGGCTTCACCCAAATATCGGTGGCCCAGTTAATGGTGGGAAAGACCGGTCCTTAAAAAACCGGGCCGAGCCGGGCCATGAATCGGGCCATGTTTTTTTTAAAATCAATTTATTTATATAATAATTAATTATATAATAAACTTTAAAAAATAGGTTTAATTATATCAATTAATAATGCCTACCTCTCAGGTTTAATTGATATAATTGAAGACTCGTGGTGGCGCTTTAACGTGGTATTTGCGGACGCCGCAAGGAGATCTCCACACCATTTGCATTGCACTTTTTTTGTACCGCCGCGGAGGATCACCATGTTTAAATGGTTCTAAATCGGTGCTTTTCGTCCATGCTCGGCAACAACTTGGTAATTTTGTGCGGGCATTTTGAGAGTAGAAAGTTGAGAGTTGAGGGTAGAGAACTAAAGATATTAGACTAGAACTTGCGAGAAACGAATATAGTGAGAAATGAGAATTGTATGCGTTTTTTGCATTTTATAAGTTGGTGTCTAACTCCATAATCAACACAAGTATTTATAGGGGTTTTGGGGGGGGGGGTAAAAATTCCAAAAAAAAAGGTCAAAAACGGCTAGTTAACGGATCTATAACGGCTATTTTTTTTAAACCATCGAATCGGGCCGGGCCGGGCCTTGAACCGGTCCCGAGCCGGGCCGGACCGGCAAAACCTCCAAAATCCTAGACCAGTATGGTATTTCGGGCTCTAAACCGGTTTACTACCGGTTCGGGCCAAGTCGGCTTTGAACGAGTCGGGCTTCGGTTAATCGATCGGGCCGGGTCGGACTAATCCTATTTGACCATCACTAAACGGGGATGCATGATATATATATATATATTGGAAAGGTGCATGATACATTGATATGCAATGTCATGTTTTATTTTGTTAAGAACTATTACGTTATGATTTCAAATTTAAGCATTCCTTCAAATCAAACATAAGATTGGAATGAAATTCAACTTAATTTCACTCGCAACCCAAACGGAACCTTACAACACGTTTGGTTTACGGGATTTGGTAGGATTTGAAGAATTTGAAATTGAATTTCATTCTAATATCGTGTTTGGTTTGTATGAAAGTTCCGATTTGAAATCCCACGACCCTCGGATTTACAAATCCCTTGAAGATGGATATCATTTCAAAACTCCCATTAATTTCAATTGTTTCCATCACATACCTACCCTGTCTCTTTCATCAAACCTGCCATAATTCCTCCATCACCTCCAAACAAACAAATCATTTATAAAACAAGCAAATATCTACAAAAAGTTAAATTCGATTCCAAAACAAGATTTCCATTCCAAAACTTAAAAATCAATCACATCAAAGATTTCAAATCTTTCCACCAAATCCAAATCCGTCAAAAGCATTTCGTCAGACCAAACGAACTCTTAGGTGCCGTTTGTTTTTTAAGAGGTCTAAAGTCTGAATTCTTATTTTAGTTATGATTAATAAGCGATTCAGACTTGCTATTAAGATTATTTTTTTTTTAAACAAACAACCCCTTAGAGTTCTTAAAATGCTTGATATTTGAAATATTAATTTATAAGATAAAGTAGAGAGATTTTATAAAACCATAACAATATTGTTGATCTATCTAGTTGGGCAAAAAATTGATTATCAGCAATCACAATCGGCCTTACACGAAACCTGCCTCCAAAGACATTGACATTTTTATCTCACTCAACGGTTGAGGGTAACGGGAGTTTCGGGATCAAACCCGAGACCTGTCGATTTATTTATGACAATAAAGCAAACCGAAGCAAATGAGCATAGTATATCAACTAAACCAAACAAGAAGCAATATGAATAACTTTCATAAAATGTACTTTTCCTTCAATAGAAAATATAAGAGTTTTTTTAAAACCCCAAATCAACAAAAATATGATTTTTTTTTTCTTTTACATTACAACAAAAAAATATGCTCAAAGCAACTACAACTTACTCATCACTGACCCAAAAAAACATAAGTGAAACTCTCCACATCAGAAAGTTGACTTATGTTCTAATCTTTTCGAGACTCTCAGAGACCGTCTTCATTCGGGGTCGAATATCAGGGTCTCGCTCAGTACATGCAAGGGCTAAGTGAAACACTGTTAGCACTTCCTTTTTTGCGTGTACTTCTTGAAGCAACGTTGGATCCACCATATCCGATAGCGGAGTTTCCTCTTCGAACCCCTTTCGTACCCACTTCACCAGATCCGGAAGCTCGGTCGAAGTCGAGGTTGTCGGAGACGAAAGCTCCGGCGACTTTCCCGTTAGCAATTCAAGCAAGACTACACCGAAAGAGTAAACATCCCATTTTTGTGTTGGCCTATTGGTTGAGACGCGGGCTTCAGGTGCACGGTAATTGTTGACGTTTTCTGATTGCGTTGACTTCAAGTACGGAAGGGCCCCGCCCATGAAGCCGCCGGAGGACGATGGGTTGTTGCCGGTGATGTTAATAAGACGATTTAATCCAAAGTCGGATATGTACGGTTGATACTCGTTGTCGAGAAGAATGTTCGATGGCTTGATGTCTCCGTGAACAAATTTTCGAGGACTACATTCGTGGAGATACGCCAAGCCCCTTGCGGTTCCTTTCGTGATCTTCAACCTTGCGGACCATGAAAGAATCGTTGATGCTTGGCCTATAAAAACAAAACAAACCCAAAAGCATAAGCCAAATTGCCATTAGAAATGAAATTATAACTAAAATAAGAATTCAGGCTTTAGACATTTTAAAAAATAAACGGCACCAGAGTAAAAATAAAATAAAAAATAAAGTAAGAATTCAAAAATAATTACCACGTAATGCAGAAGCCAAATTGCCATTAGAAATGAAATCACTGATCAAAAGCTTTTCATCAGGAGCCCAATAGTAAGCTCTCAATTTCACCACATTCGGATGCTTCACCCTTCCGATCGCCTGAACCTCCGCCGTGAACTCCTTGTACCGCTGTTCGCCGCCCTCACCCAACCGTCGCACCGCCACCGGAATCCCATTTCCGAGCACCACCTTATACACAATCCCCAACCCACTCTTTCCCAACACATAAGCAGAAGCCCTCAATAACTCATCCAACTCAAAACTAAACCCTTTATCAATCGCCACCAGCTCTCCGCCATCTCCGCCACCACCGCCGCCGCCGCTAACACCACTTCCCTTTTCAGATTCCACCTCGGAATCTGTGCTCGGAAATCCACTTACGCAAGGAAATTGACAACATTTTGATTTCTGATTTCCCCCAAATCTGCGCTTTCCGGTGCAACTGCAACCGTTTGAATCTTTTTTTCTCCAATATAAATAAACTATGATTAATCCAATTAACGCAACCCCAAATGCATCGGCAACTGAAATTAGTATAATTAAACCCGGTTTCAACCCTTTTTTCGAGTCAATTTCATCGATCGCCGGCGTAATACTCTGCGTTCCCGGAGGAGTTGCAGAATTATTATTCCGGCAGGTTTTTTGCAACGGAAATCCGCAAAGTGACGGATTATTTAGGAATGCCGTCGGTCCTTGATTCGAGAATGAACCAGTTTGCGGAATTTCTCCGGCGAAATTGTTGTGTCGGAGATCGAAACTAACGGTCAACGGCAATTCACCTAACGATTCCGGGAGCTCGCCGGAGAAATGGTTGAACGAGAGATTTAGGGTTCCGGCCAGCGATTTAAGTTGTCCGATATCGAAAGGTAGCGATCCGTTGAGAGAATTTGAAGAGAGATCAAGTTGAACTAAATTCGCTAACTCCGGGAATATCCCCGCCGGAACCACGCCGGAGAATTCGTTTCCTGCGAGAATTAGCCGCTGTAACTGCCGACAATTTCCTAGAAACTTCTGGATGTTTCCGGAGAGCGAATTACGTGAGAAATCGACGTTCTGGAGACGCGGCGGGTTGCACATCGACGACGGAAGTCCACCGGAGAGATTGTTTCCGTACAGGAAAATACTATGAAGCGACGTCGCATTGAAGATTGGATCAGGAATCGAGCCGTAAAAGTTGTTCCCGTGTAAATTGAGTCGCCGGAGGTACATTAAATTCCCAAGCTCCGACGGAATATACCCTCTGAGATTCCTTCCGGCGAGCGCGAGACCGACGACACGTGGGTCCGAAACCCCGGAGATGTTGGCGCACGTGACACCGGTCCAGCGACACGGGGTGGCGTCGTTGTCATTCCAGTCGGACAACACGGTGGCGCCGCCGTCAACGGCAGATTTGATCGAGAGGAGAGAGAGCCCGTCGGAGGTGAGAGAAGATGCGTAATTGAGAAATAACAAAAACGAGAAGACGCCATTGATGTAATGCTTCAACATGGTAAGTTTTTGTTAAAGAAGATTCGAGAGGTTTTGTTTTTGTTTTGTGGAAATGAAGGGTTGTTGAATTGAGAAATTGGGTATTTTGATGAAATTGGTGGTGGTGGAGGGTGGTGGTGGTGGTGGAAGGTGGTGGTGGGTGGTGGTATTTATGAGAAAGGGACAATGAGGGAAGGGGATAGGTGAAGGACCCCACAACCCACATTGGTTCCTAGAAGTAGAAGGAAAGCAATGTGCTTTTAATGTAATTTTGGTTGCATAATAACGATTTATAATTGTTGTTTGATGATTTATGTTTTTCATGTAATCATCACATGGATTTCTGTTCCTCGTATTTTAGCATTTTCTAACAAGAATCTTGTATTTTATGTTAAAATAGTAACAACATCTCCAACAGTTTCTTCAAAAAAAAATTCAAAATGAATAACCAAAAGTCAAAATCTTCAAAAAAAATTACAATCATCTCCAACAACTTATCCATTTTAAAAATAAATCATTGATTATATTATTAAAATATTTTATATATTTAATAAAATATTATTTATCTCACCTAAACAATTATTTCAAAGTTTCTCATTGGTAGAATGTAATAAAAAATAATTTCTCTCTCTTGATAATTATTTTTGAAGATATCTCCAAATTTGGAGAAAAATATATTCTCTTCTACTTTCTCCATTTTGGAGAAAGTTTTGGGGAAGCTGTTGAAGCTTATTTTATACCTAAAATTTCAATTTTCTTCATTTTCTTCAAAATGAAGAAGCTATTGGAAATACTCTAATTTATCACTAGTTTTTTAAAGCATATTTAACATATTTTTTAAAGTAAAAAAATGGGTTTTGGTTCTTTATTTTGGTAAAAGGGATTCTTAGGCTATGTTTGGCAAAAAAAAACTAGCTTGTTGAAAAAATACTCATAGTAGCGTTTTAAAAAGCTAGCTTATAAGCTAGTTTGCCAAACAATGCCTTATATGATTTATGTTCCTTGTACTTTAGCATTTTTTAATAGGAATCTTGATTTTTTATCCTAAATTTTATGTCAAAATAGTAATTTATTATAGTTTTTTAAAGCATATCCAACATATTTTTTTAAAGTAAAGAAATTAGGTTTTGGTTTTCTATTATGCTCAAACGGATTATCTATATGATTTATGTCCTCGCATTTTAGCATTTATCCGGAGTTTTGTACAAGAATTTTGAAATTTTGGTGAAATAATAATTTATTAGTCGCTTTTTTATGTTTATTTTTTTATTTTTGTGTCCATATTATTGATTTTAAAACAATACAAAGGTAAAAAATAAATAAATAATTGAGTTGACAATGATAACAAAAAAAAGGTAAAAAATAAATAAATAATTGAGCATCTCCATTCTATATTTTTACTAAAATAGAGTATCAAAATGTGAGACATAATTAATTTTGGTTTTAGTTTCCTAATAACATTTCCATCATATTCTTCATAACATCTACAAAACATATAAGGAAAATACATATCATCAAAATAAATTCTATGAAACCCCAACAATTTCTTCAGAATTCTAACATTTATTATATTATTAAAATATTCAATATATTTAATGTTTTAACAAATTTTTAATAAATATTAATTTACATTCTCTCTCTTCTAAAACCTATAGAAAATAATTAATTATATTATCTCTCTCCAAAATATAATTTTATAGATTTTTTTTCTCTCGTTTACAAATATGGAATAAAAGTTCGTTGTTTCTCATATTTTCACCATTTTGAAAAACCTTTTCAAAGTTAAGAGAAGAAAACCCACAAAATCTCAATTTTCTATATTCTATAGATTCTCTTAGATATACTAATTGGTTTCATGTCATGAATGGTTCCAATCAGTCCTAAACAAATTATTTAGGACTAAGGTCCTAATTACTATGTTATTATCAAGTCATAAGCCTAGGGCTGCCCAAAAACATGTACAAACCACCAACCCAAGTTGTAGATAATCTGCAAAACCCCGCTAACCGTCACTCGTGTATTTGACGTAGATAAAATATATTTATATATGCTATATTTGTGTGTATGTGTGTGTATATATACACTATGTATTTATAAGTGAGTACTAGTTCATAGTTTTTTTACTTTGACAAAGTACTTTATTTACGGTAAAATAAGTAAAAAACAATTAAAAAAGTATAAGCTTGCAAGGTCAATGTTTAACAGTTTGGCTAGTTCTCACTTCGATTATCAACTATTACTTTTCTTATCAGTTTTGCTAGTTGCATTTGTCATCATTTACACAAGTTAATGACATCCACTTGGAATTGAATAGCCAAACGCACTTCTATATGGTTTGACTTATTGTCATTGTATTTTACTTGTGTATCACTTGATTTTGTATTTTTACTTACGATTTGTTCTTCGCTTCTATGATACCGTTTATTGGAATCATGTTAACGGTCACATGGCTAGTGAATTTAAATAACCTATTGTCTTGAAAGTGTCTCTTGTTAAGGGTTGTTTACTAAACGTTTACCCGGTAAATACTTACACGGTAGTTTTACACCGGATGAACATGGTAAGGGCCAAGAAATATTACCTGGTAAGAGCAATGATAAATTAAGGATGGAAACGTAATTATTACACTTTTTAAATAATTAAATGGGACTTTTACTCTTACTACTAGAGAGATAAACTTTCTCCATCTTATATTTAAGATTAGAATGAGAAAACGAACATTTATTATAAAACAAGGTAAAATAGAAATGTAAAAACTTAAGAACAACTAGAGTAACAAATATACCATTTATAGTTGATTTCCCATCAAACATTAGACGATAAAATGATTTACACATTTATTAAGGCCGTTTTTTTTCAAATAATCTTATATTACGAGTTTATTACTATAAAAATTATATTATTAGAAAATAAACATGTCCAAAAGTTCTTTTTTTTTAATGAAAATTAGAACCAAATAGGAATCAATAAAAAAACGGGCAATGCTAATGACATCCTTATTAATGTCAAAATCAGGTCAATTCATGCATTGTGAATGTAAAAAATAGGTTTTGATGTTGATATGTGTAAGGAGAAAGTCATTTATAATAGTGTAATTAACAAAGTAAAGGGTGTAATTAGCCTCCCAAAAACGAATATGATGTCCCAATTTTCGGATTTTAAGTAGGCTTGGTTTGAATATTGGGGAATAAAACCAAAGACCACGAGCACTTTAATAAATTAATATTAAATTGAATAGATTAATAATTTGTATTTTTAGATATGGTAAAAATTTTATTTTAAAACGTGTCGTCAATACTGAATATCATAAATTGTTTTTATTTATTTTATTACTGAATACTATATTAAGAATAATAATTTTCTTACTCTATATGTATATATCTAGATAAATATTATATTTATTTTAAAACTAAATTAATATTGCCTTTTATTTTATTGTTATAAAAATACAAATTTTTTTCAATTTCATTTTGGATTCAGTTTTACATATTTATTCCTTTAACAACTTTCAAAAGACAACGATGGAACTCTTTTGTCCACCAAAATTTCAATATTTACGGATTTTTTTGAATATTTTATTATATTGAATAATATTATTAAACGAAAAAAAGGGGGTAATACCCACAAAAAATCACAAGTCTTTGATTTTTTTGTCTTTGTTTTTACATGTTTGAAATTGATTCACGAGTAAACTATAATTTTGGTCAAAATAACATTTTTTGTCTCTCTAGTTTTGAAATTACAATATAATTATCATGATTTGTAAAACTTTCGGGTTTGGTCTCTTTTTCTAATGGTCGTTTATGTTAAGTGAGAAGCATTTTCGTTCTTTTATCGAGTTTTTATTTTTTATTTTTTACGAAATCAAAATAGATTTATAATTTTGGTCCTTATGTTTTTTTTTAAAGGGTGTCATAGGTTATGCCTAGACTAATCCCTTGACAAATTAATGACTGTAAGACATCAACTCTGATTAAATCTCATTGGCCACAATTGTTGTGTACGTCTGGATTCAAACCCTGAGCAGATGAGATATTTCACTACATCCCCCAGAGTTTTAACCAGTACGCCACAACCCTTGTGGTTCCCTATGGTTTTTTATTGGGTAAAAGATAAAAAAAATCCATAAACGGACAAAAATGCTCTCATTTAACAAAATTTTTTAACAGCGACCAAATCCAAATGTTTATGCAAACCACGATATCCATTTTGTAATTTCACAACTACAGGAATAAAAAAATGTTATTTTTGACAAACCGTAAAGAACAAATTTATAGTTTACTCTTTATTCAATTTTAGAATGCTTTCTATACAAATAAATTATACCCTCGTTTGTTATTATTCTTTTTGACTCTTTTAAAATATTTCTTTTAAAGACAAATTCATGTTAACAATAATTCATAATCATTTTTTTTTTCTAACGATAGAATTTCTTTAAAGAAAAAATTATATAAATATCATAACAATTTTTCATGATAATTGTTCGATCAATTATTACGTCTTTTACTTCTTGTTAGAATAATACATGCAACGTCTTTTTCGACCTTAGAATTTATCCGTGGTCTAAATTCATGTATATAGTAATTTTCAAGGATGATAACCGAGTTAGTTTCTATACGAGTTGTTTTTCCTATTTATACATGATGATATTTTTTAACCTTGTTTCTATTCACGAATATCATATATATTCTGTAAACCATTTATTTAGTTCATATATATCATAAATATACAGACTGTAATTTTGAGGTTCTATATTACATGACCATGTACCCCCACCCCCCACCTCAAAAAAAACACACACAACCCCAAAAAGGGAATTTTAGAACAGCCGAACTTTCATATTTTGAATAATAATGTTCATGAAGGATTATTCTGAATGAAAAAGGTGAAATTGGCACAAATAGCCATATTACACCTCCAATTTCACTTCCTAGTCATGTCTCTCCTGTATTTGTAGATTTGGCCCTCGGTTCGCAATGGAGGACCTATGTTTGATTGTGGACTTGCATTAATGTTTGTTATGGGAATAATACGTGTCGGGATATTGCGGATTGCAGACATGGGTGACCCGACCCATTGCGGACCTGCCGCAATCCGTGACTTTTTTTGACTTTTAGATGTCCTCCATTGAGGGCCTAGGTCCTCCATTGCGAACCTAGGGTCAAATATGCAAATACGGGAGAGACATGACTAGGAGGTGAAAATTGAGGTGTAATATGGCTATTTGTGCTAATTTTCCATGAAAAAACTATTGAACTTTCTCATTTTGAATAATTAAGTCGTTGAATATTTTTTAAATAAATAAATCATCAAACTTTTAAAATTTTGTTACTATATCATTTTAACTCAAAAAATTACATGTAACTGATTAGGAAAGTTTTAAATTAAAAAAAAAAACTTAAATCAGTTTTACGATTTTCAAACTCTGCATTATTCAAACCTCTCGCATACCATGACATCGCTCCCCCCACCACTCCTTGTCGCCACATGGTTGTCCGTTCTCCATATCGCATATCGCCGTCGTTGCCCCCTGCCATCCATCTCACTCTATTTAATCTTTTTTTTTGTCTTACCGTTTTCCCTCTTTTACACCAATTTAATGGAGCATTACAGACATGTGAAAAAAGATGGAGGTTTTTTTTATACTCATTTTACTTTAAAACACATTTAGGGGTTGTTTGTTTTTTTTTAAAAAACCTCTTAATGGCTCTTAAGTCTGAATCGTCCAGACCTTTTTACACACCACATCTTATTAATCATAACTAAAATAAGACTTTATACCTCTTAAAAAACAAACGACACCTTATTTTTTTTTTTTTACTTTAAAACTTTCGTAGCCGACTTCCATTAGCTTTTTTGGGTTAAAACTATGTATGTAACCAATTTTTAAAAGTTCGATAGTTTATTGTAACACCCTCGAATTTGGTAAGAGCAACTAATTAAAAATTTTAAACATAACATCAAGTAAGGGACGAAATTTTCTCTTACAAATCAAACTCTATATGCCTCAACTGCGAATTCTATAATTAATCTTGACAATTATAAAACTCTAATAATATGCACAACAAAATTGAAGTCGGGTGTCACTTAACCCAATTACAAGCTGCTCTCCATAACCTAGTGCGGAAGACTTCAACAAGCTACTCACTCCTCGGGCGCACAAAAAGGTACTCCTCCCTTCACTGAGATACTAGAACTATTCTCAACCGGGATCTGTTGCACATGTCGACAAATAAAAAGGTTAGACTAACGCCTAGTGAGCTCAAGAGTTTTACATGAGTAAATAACTTTAAAAATAATGAACGTCGCTTAAAATCATAACCTTTCAATTGATGTACTTTAAACGTAGAGCAACTCTATTCCAATGTCGTGCACATTCAAAGATGGACACCTCATTTCAAACATGCTTTATAAATTGATGCAACTTAAATAACTCGAAACATGAATATGAAATGACTCTCATTTAAGAAACGTGGATAAAACAATATATCCCAAAACTCCCAAAATGCGGGTGGGGCAAAATATTCGACCCATGATTCATCAACAAAACCACATATACCGGTACGTCCGAAAATATGGACACTAGGTCCAATACTCACGCGACCTTAAAAGTAAGGAATCTAACTACCCAAAACAAGGGGTTGACATAATTCATTCAAACCTTAATATACGAGGAGGGAGGTCAAATATTAAGGTCCTCATTCATTGTCGACCATATAGAGCAAATCACAATAAATTAAAACATCTTTATATTTAAGATACCGATAGCCGACAACGGGGGAGACCCGTATCCGTTGAGAGTGGAGGAAACACAAAAGTATACTACCCATGCAACGTTAATTGCATGACACCTCACGACATCACAGCCAGGTGTCCCTACGACTTCTTTACAAGCCCACCCCAAGTAAAGTTGACCTTGATGAACATCCCGAATGACTCCACCCCAAAGGCCCGACACACTGTAAAGACTACCTCTCAGGCATTACTTCAAGCGGCGGAGGTCTTAGCGTCTACTTTGCCTGTAGCGCTACCAGACTCAACCCCTCCCAATGCTTACTTGTAAAGTTTTCGGTCATAAAACATGGGTACTGAAGGTCACCCGCAATACCCAATCGACCATCCAAAACAGACTGACTTACGTGCTTATGGATCCAATGCAACATAGTCTAACCTTATCGGACTAAACATGAATGATCAAAGCACTCGAGCCCGTAACCAACCTCAATACGTCGCACAACGCATTAGTACGTACATCATATCTGGACTCTACATTGAGTCACATAAAACAGGACAAGTATCCTCAATACTCCCTTAAAACGACATCGAACCAAAATACTCAAAACCTCTTTTTGACCAATGATTAACGCTTTTCAAAAGAGTACGCAATTGACTCACGTCATGCAGACACACTCCCAAAATATATGTGCAGCCTTCAATGCAGTTTAAATTGGAATAAATTACTTTCCAAATGATTTTATGCCATTTATTCCTTTAAAACGACCCATAACACGAAATTACGTATTTCTCCAAAACGAACACCAAAATACCCTTTTAACCAAATAATCTCACTTGTGCAATAAATCACCAAACACACTCATTTATGACTCATTTATCAAAATGCCCAAAAATCCCCAATATGGGTGTTTTACAAGGTTTATAAAACTAAACTTCTCAAATAACCCAAAACCCATCAATTAACTCCACAAATGATAGTTTAATGTTAAACACATAAATACCTTAAAATAAATATTTTGGCATGTACAACGTTTTCACAAATCAACTTGAACTCACCTTGCTAGATTTAGGCTAAATCTAGATTTTACCCCGCTTAGTGCTCCTTTGAGGAAACTTGAATCTTTAAGGTCAAAACTTCCAAAACCTAGATTCAAATATTTTCAACCGTAAATAACCATATTCAATATAACAACCCAAGCAGAGAATAGCAAAGCAACAATTTAAAACTTAACATTAATAATAAAATCCATGCCAAAGCGGCCCAAAACGTACAATAAATTTCAAGGTTTGCAAGGCAACCTATTTACAACTGAGATACTATTAATGAAAGTAAAAAAAATGACGGTCTTCTAACCCTTCCGCTATATCTTCCCCTTTCCTTTATCTGGCATTTCTATAACCCGCTTGCCTGAAAAGATTTTTAGTTTTAAAAGAGCGAGGGTTAGACCGGTGGTCTAGTAAGTTCCCTCTAACAGATAGCAATAAAAATAACTTTCCAGAATTGAATTCAACATTTAATAAATCCACGAGAATAAACACGCTACTGACCACACGATCGTCAAAGACGATGTGTCTAACTCGCACTGCCTTAATGTTGGGACACACCCCCAACGGCATAAACGGGCCACACTCCCCGGCACGAGTAGGCGGGTCACACTCCCCGACTTAAGTCAAAATCTCCACATGGAATGTATGCATACAATTAAACAACAACAATTTAAAACATACTTAAAACATTTCATAAACATCATGCCATCGCAATTAAGTTCAAAGTTTTAAAATTTAAACTTTACATGCTTCCGTTACCAAAAAAGGATTTTAGTTCAGAAAAACTCACCTGGCGTCCTTAGCTTAATTCCGGAGCCTACTCTTAGGATTTTGAACCGAAACCTATAAAGGAAGAATTGATCGGTGAAATCCCTCAACTTCTAATTTATAACAAGGTTGCTCTTAACCCTTAACCTCAATAACACTTGATCTAAAATACGCAACCCACTTACATATATATCCAACTTTGAAATCAATGTTTCTATCATCAACGATAAGTGGGATGGTCCTCCCACCGCCCAAGCCCACAACAAAACAATTAAATCCTAAGCGCTATTGGGCTTCTGTAACACCCTAAAAATAGGGATACAAAAATCCGGAAAACGGACATGAGGTATACTAAAATTGTCATAGCAAGAGCCTCCCAAAAATGGGGAATATATATAAATAACATGTTTAATCACAATTGTAATTTAACGGACAAAGAACGACAACCAACTAATCTGATTTCTACATCTAGAAATGAGATTACAAAAGGTTGTCATCTATAGACCCAAACGGTCTATATCCAAAAGTATAGCGCGTCCATGTGCAATTCCCCAAGCTCTCACCCCCAGTGCTACTAAACATGCTTAAGATCGCCGCCGCTAGAACCTGAGATACACATCGACACCAAACAAGTGTTAGGCCAAAAAGTCTAGTGAGTTGAACAATAATAAGCATGCATGAACAGGCATATTTCTTATCAGCAGTTAATCATAGTTCAACAAATGTGGAGTCAATAGGGGAGACCCATAGCACCAATCAAGTCCCACCCAAGAGTCGATATACCTTGATGCCCTTAACAAGGAACACCCCAAAGGCCCGACCCACCCGAAGACTATCGCTAAGAAAATTCCCCGAATGGCGGAGGTCTAGGCACATACCATCACAGTGGCGCCCAAGACTATATCCTCCTAGTGTACTGACTTGGTTCGTCCACATAACATTTATAAGGGGTCCTTTAGGTATATTTCAACCCACATAATTAAATACCAACTACGGGTATAATATTACCACCTTATCCTCATGATGTCTAACAAAAGACCCAATGTAAATCATGCTCATCATACATATAAACATATTACCAAAATGGTGTTCCAACTAGAATCATCATCATGCCCATATATGCATACATTTAACATATCAAGGTACCCACATTATATATCTATGAGACAAATCCCAAATAATGATACATATAACAATAATCATGGCAAATCACCCATATATATATATATACATCTTCCAACTATTATCATGAAGAATCCCCAAATATTTGAACACATAGAGATAAAGTAACAAATAGAAGATTATGATGTGTATCTAGTTTTAACAAAGGGTTAGTAAACTCACAATCTAGGTTTTGAACCTAAAACCTAGAAAATATGGAAACCCTAGAAGTCGAAGATGAGACTTGGAGATGAGAGATGAGAATCTCGAAGAACACTTCAATGAGAACACTTGAATGGAGCTTTGATGACAACTTAATACTCTCACCACCCAAACCCTAGAAATTTATGGAGGTAGGTGATGGAGACCTAAAAATCGCCCAAAGAGGATGCTCTCCCGTTTTTGATGATAAAATGCTTGAAATGATGTGTTCAATTTCATTTAAAACCACAGACTGGACCACGCGGGCGATAGTGCCCGGCGATAGTGCCAAGGCACAATCGCGGGGCACGATCGCTGGCATCCCCCAGCCTACGGTACATCCTTGGCGATAGTGTCAATGGCACAATCGCCAGGCACAGTCGTGCCAACCCCAAAACAGCCCGAAAACTCAACCGAAAACGATAACGAGAACAAGGTTTGTACGATTAAAGATGGTAAATCAATATATGACATTTTAACATAATAATGATCATTAAATGCACACAAGGACACATATTCTCACATAAGCGCAATTAATGCATTAAGGGAGACAAAATACTTACCTTAAGAATTTACGGGTGTTACAGCTTCGGCCCATACCTGACTCCGGGGATCGGGGCCTTAAGGTCGACCGGTGTATTGATTGATCGAGGTATGAACCCCCTTCCTCCAGCGACCGGAGTGTAAAGGTGACCGGGGTCTTGACCCCCTAGCCGACCGGAGGGCAAGAGACCGGGGCCTTGCCCCCTCCCCGACCGATGTCTCGACCGAAAGCAAAAGAAAACTCCCAAACGACCGAGGCTTGACATACGACCGATGTTAATCTAATGATCGGTGTCAAAGCCCCCAAGTTCGACCGAGGTATGCCAATCCAGCGACCAGAGTCTGCACATACCGACCGGGGTCTTTGAGAATCGATCGGTGTCCAATCCGGGAACCGGACCACCTCCTCGACCGGTGTCCCATCCGACAAAACCCCACTACGAAGCGTTAAATACGCAGACTCAAAAGGACCACTTCGATTTCAGGATTTACCAACTAGTCAACCATCTAATCACTAAACAAATGCGAGAACCCATTCAACAAAATTTCAATGACCCTAACTTTCCCATATTCGTCTCTCAACTTCTCGGTCCAGAGACTCAACCTTCAGAGACCCAACCGTGGATGCAAATCTCACTAAAACTTGAAAACAAAGTGCTAAACTCTAACTAATGAGAAGAATAGATTTAGAATTTACCTTGTAAAATTGAAGAACACCGATTCCCCGCTTCTTTCGCTTCCTTTCGATCGATTCGCCCTCAAACCTTCTCTATCCCTAAAAAGTTGCCAGCCGCCACCAACAATACTGATTCCTAGGGTTAATACCCCTTTTCCCAAATTTTCACACTAGACCCTTCCTTAACAAGACTTTTCTATAATTTTACACAACTTTTATTTTTTGTTACTTTAAGCCCGGTTATTATATTCAACCATATAGAAACATTCCCCAAACATTTTACATCAAAATCTCGTCTTATACTCAAAACCCTAATTTTGACCTAACTCCTCCAAAATCTTCCAAACCGAAAATGGAGAAACATAATACTTAGGAAATCATCAATGGAGCATTTATCACCTAATATGGTTTAGAGATGGAGAGGATGAACTTACCACTTAGGTTTTGGTGAAAACCTAGAAAACCCTAAGTTAGGTCTTGAGGTTGAAGATGAAGAGGAAGGTCCTTAATAGCTAGCTTCCAACATTGCACTTGATAGAGTATTGATACCTCATAACTTGGAGATTCAAGGATTTAGAACCCCAAAACACCATAGATGGGGAGGAGGGGTCTTGGAAGAGTTGGGAAAGAAATGAGAAGTGAATAATGAGAAAATGAGCTGAAAATTCGACTTAACAGCAGCCTGGGCTTCTTTGGCGACATTGCCAAGCGACTATGCCCAGGGCAATGTCGCCTGGCATAGTCGCCAGTATGCCCCAGGCTTCTGTTTCCCTTCTGCAACTGTGACTTGTCATAGTCGTCGGGCATTGTTGCGAGGCCTTTTCGGAGCCCCGAAACTCGACTTTTTCACTGCCAAAACTCTCGATACTCCGAGGGGCTTTAAACAATACATTTTCCAACAAAACTCAACTGTTTACAAGTCACATAAATGCCCGGGTGACATCTACTTACCGAAAATTATGGGTGTTACATTTATTTACTCAAAAACAAAGTTCAAGGAGTTAATTATTCAATATAAGAAAGTTCAATAATTTTTTCATTCAAAAAAATAGTTCAAGGATTTAGTTATTTAAATCAAGTAAATTTGTTGGATTTTTTTATACATTAGAAGGTGAAAGAAACCTAGTTTTGTACTTTGAAAGGTGAATTAAGTGTTCAATTCATTCAAAGAAAGTACTTGAATGGTCTCACTATAATTTGTTAGGTAGTTACTTTATACCATCTTTTTCATCTAATTTCAACCTAACACCACCAATACTCTCTTTTATTAATTCCTATTAAACATTCAATAAACCATATTTATGGTAATTCTTTTTAGCAAACAATTTTTTATAATACAATGCATCAAATATAAACAAGTTTACATGTATTATTTTATATAACAAATAATACATGTAAAACATATAGTATTCATGCAATATTGTTTCATATATGAACATTTTTAGACTATCTTGTGTGTAACAAAAAAAAAAGATCAATTTATATTTCATATAGAATCTAGATTATGATCGATATAACTTGAATTAGCTTGCACAGAATTCTAACAAATACTTGGTTTCTATTTGAAATTTATTTTCTTTTACAATTGGTTATATCCGTCAAAATTTTGATTCATAAATTTTAGATCATTTTAAAATGTATCTTAAAATTCATGTCCTTGGACACAGGTCCTGTGTAGAACCGGTTATGATTGACGGTTATCAACTTTTACCCAATTAAAAAATTATAAATCCAATTTAGTAAGATTAATTTATAAACATATTTTTATCTTGCAAAAATAGTGAAAAGCTTTAAAAAGAAATTATAATTTTTGCCATAGCTTCTTTGCAAAGACTTCCTCTTTACAAGTTTTTAGTGATTATAAAGGGAGGTTTTTTGGGTGGAAAAGTTAAAAATTAAAATGATCAATGAATTTTTAATAAGTGATTTCATCATTATGCATCATGCTTATGACATCTTTTTCAATCATTTTTACATTTTTTTAAAATATTTTCTTCCTTAAATATTTATATTTTTGTTTTCTTCTTAAATAAATATTTATTTTCTCATTCTACCTTTAAATATAACGTGTTGATGGTTTCTCTATTTATTTTTGTGGTAAAATTGTTCTTTACTTAATTAAAGCGAAGGAAATAGTTAACAACAAAATTGATAATTTTGAAAAAAAACTAACCTACAAAATCAAATATTTGATATATGTTTTCTATCTGTTGAAATTATCAAAACAATGTATACTATATGTCTATATCTTATACAATGATTTTGGGTTTCAGTATATGGTGGGTAAAATACATCTTTATATATTGTTAAATTCATTTTTATTTATTAATTTTTTTTATATATTTAACTTCAAAACTTATTTTTTACATTTTTAATACATAATTTAATCTGATTTTAACATAAAAAAGATACATATAACATTACTTAATTAGTATAAGTAAATATTTGTTGAACTTCCTTTTAATTACAAAGATATATTTAAAAAACTAATAAATAAGTGAGTGGGGAAGTAGATGATAATCAAAATGTGAGTGTAGTAATGATGAAAACATGCTTAGAAGCTAAACTCTATATTTCAATAATAACATTTGATTTCTTGAAAATGTTTTCTTAAGTTTGGGATTTGTAAACTATTCTTTATTTATTATATTATTGTATCTACAAATATTGCATGTGACATTGCATTTAATTCTGTTATTTTCATTTCATTTTATTTTAATTCTTTAGATCTAAAATTTTCTATCATGTATATATAGAGAGAGAAGGAGAGTATTATTTATATATTAAAAATATTTTTGAAAATGTAATGCTTTTACAATGTTGTTTGTTCAAAACAATTTTTTTCACACACGAAATAGGGCTAAACTTTTCTCATGTGAAACAATATTGTATAATACTGTATTATTCACATTAATACATAAAAACTAGTTTTTAAATAATTTTGTGTGTGTTTATGTGTGTGTATATATATATATATATACACACACACATATATATATATATATATATATATATGGAGCATAAAACGAGAACAACGTCAAAATAAAATAACAAACAAAAACGGTTAAATTACATGTGATTTTACATGCAATTACGGAACACAGTCGACGCAAGGGTGAGGGGAAGACCTGGTTTGTGACCTCTGGTGGCGGCCAAAATCACGTGAATATATCACATGTGATTCGACTATTTTCTTATTCTTTTATTTGGTTAACTGACTATATATATATATATAGGGTCAGGTTCACGTGAGACCAAGCTGTTTCCGTGAGACCGCGTGAGACCAAGCCTTAAAATATGAAACTTCACACCGAAACACTATGAAGGTAAAAAACATTCGAACCTTCATAATGTAATCACACTATGAAGGTAAAAAAACCTAAACCATGTTAAAAAAAAAATCAAACCTTCATAGATAAAAGACTGTGAAGGTATATCCAAACCTTCACAGTGAAGACGCTGCGAAGGTAAAAAAAAAACGAACATTCACAGCGAAAAACACCGTGAACGTAACATTTACGGTGTTTTCCCTATGAAAAGTTCGATTTTTTTTTACATTCACAGTTTTTTGCTGTGAAATTTCATACTTTAAAGTTTGGTCTCACCGGTCTCACGGAAACTGTTTGGTCTCACGCGAACTTAAGTCTCTCTCTCTCTCTCTATATATATATATATATATATATATATATATATATATGCCAAGGATTGTGTGAGAAGTGGAGTTAAGGGTGAAAAACGTGAGAAGTGGACCTGAACCGTTTATCTCTTTTAATTTTAAACCCTCTCATTAATTGCGGCTTAAAAGGGAATTGATCTAGTTCATCTCATCCTAAAATGCGTTCATTTCTCATCCAACGGTTGATAACCACTTCTCACGTTTCTTAATGTTAACTTAACTTTTCATCGGAACCCAACCTATATATGTATAATGAATAAACTTAACATTTCCTAATTTAAAATCATGATTATAATTAATAAACTTAACATTTTTCATATATATCACAATCATTATTAATGAATCATAATCATTATCCAAAAATATATCTATTGTTTCCTAATATAGTGGTTTGCATAGTTTGTACAAATTGTTTGGGTTGCAAAAGAAACGCACCATATATATATATATATATATATATATATATATAGGGAAAGGTTCATTTGAGAAACACTAAATATATGAGAAATAGAGAAGTGATCTTAAACCATTAATTCGGTCAAGATCGGCGCCTTTGACCGAGAATTAGGGGATAATTGCTCCCATGGTCCACTCCCGTGTTCCTCACATTGTTTATTATTCGAAGGGTATTTTCGTAAATTATCCAAACGCATTCATATATGAACGCAAGCGTTCAGATATGAATCACTTTTTTTTCTTTTTTTTTTAGCCGTGTGTGTTCATATATGAATGCATGCAAAAAACAGAAGTTCATATATGAATGTTAGTAGAATGTCACTATTTTTTTTGTACGTATTCATATCACTACTAGAAAAATGTGAAATACCGACGGCAATTACCGACGGCAAACAACAGTCGGTATTTACCGACGGCAAACCGACGGCCTACCAATGGTATCTTTTTAATTTTATTTTTTATTTATTTTTAAAAAGTCGTCGGAAAACCGTCGGAAAAATTAGTGAAATACCGACGGCTTACCGACGGTTGTTTTTTTATTTTATTTTATATTTATTTTTAATAAGTAAATACCGTCGGAAAACCGTCGGTAACTGGAACCGTCGGTAAGCTGTCGGTAGTTGCCGTCGGAAAACCGTCGCTGAATATTACCTACAAGCTTTTTACCAACGATCATTCCCGTCGCAAAACCGTCGCTAAAGCCTTTTTCCGACGGTTTACCGACTGTTTCAGACGTCGGTAATACGATTTATTTTAGTAGTGTATATGAACGCATTCATTCATATATGAAAGCATGCAAAAAACATGCGTTCATATATGAATGTCACTCTTTTTTTTTGCATGCATTTATATATGAACACATGCATTCATATATAAAGGCATGCAGTCAGTGTTTATGTAAAAATTATGAACATTCATATATGAACGCATGCATTCATATATGAAGGCATGCAAAAAACAGGCGTTCATATATGAATGTCACTCTTTTTTTTGCATGCATTCATATATAAACGCATGCATTCATATATGAAGGCATGCAGTCAGTGTTTATTTAATATTACGAACATTCATATATGAACGCATGCATTCATATATGACTGCATGCCTTCATATATATGAACACGCGCGTGTTTTTGTCAAAGTTACGTAAATACCCTTATATTTTTGGAAGAGCCGTAATTTTTGACCAGTCAAAGCCGCAATCTTTGACCAGTCAAAGCCGTAACTTTTGACCAATTAAATCCAATCTTGACCATATGAATGGCTAAGATCACTTCTCTATTTCTCATATATTTATCATTTCTCAAATGAACCAAACACTATATATATATATATATATATATAGATAGATAGATAGATAGATAGATAGATAGATAGAGAGAGAGAGAGAGAGAGAGAGAGACTTGAGATCATGTGAGACCAGGTCATTTCCGTGAGACTCGTGAGACCACAAAAATAACACTAAACCTTCATAGCAAAAGACTGTGGAGGTATTATAAAGGTAAACCTTCACAGTGTTTTTATTGTGAAGGTTTGTTGTTTTTCGTTCCTTCACAATGAATCACTGTGAAGTTTTATTGTTATTTTATGGTCTCACCGGTCTCACGAAAACAAGTTGGTCTCACGTGAACCCAACCCTATATATATAGGGGTTGTTTCATTTGCAATCCTTAAAAATGTTGCAAACCTTGCAACCCATATCTTAACCGTCGGATTCATGATCGGCGGTTACAATAGATATAAGACCCAATATTTTTAATTAAAAAAAACAGAAAAATAAAAAGTCAATCATGAATTCAACGGTTAAAATGTGGGTTGCAAGGGTTGCAACCTTTTTTAGGGTTGCAAAATATCATTCCACTATATATATATAAGGAGAGTTTCAAATGAGAGAAATAGAGAATAATCCTAGCTTTCATCTGGTCAACATTTGCAGCTTTGACTGTGAAGTACCGGATAATTCCTAATGTGGTATGCAGAAGATATAGGGATAGTTTCTTAAAATATAAGGCACGAGTTCATATGTGAACCAGTTAATTAGTTCATATGTGAATCACAAAGATTCATATATAGATTCATGTGAAGGATCGTGTGAGAAATTGAGTTAGCATTAGAAGTGAATCTAGACCGTTGAACACTTTAAACTCAAGCTCACCCATGAATCGCGTTTGATACAGGGATTGATCTGGTGCATCTCGATGCATCTCATCGAAATTTTCACATAACGATTGATAGTCACTTCTCACGTTTATTACATTAACTCAACTTGTCATTGGGACTCAACCCAATATATGTGTATGTGGAGAAGTTCAGGTGAAAGATGAAATTCAGTATGTATAAATTATTTTAAAAGAATTCCAAAAACATGAATAAAAGTGGGAAGCCATTTTAAATTTTTTTTTACGGTTGTGATTGAGCAATTTCTTCTTGTCAACGGTTTTACTGAAACATAATATTGATTTTCAAAGAGAAAAAACGTGTTAGACGACCGTTAATATATTTTTAATAACAATTTTTAAACAATGCGTAAATATAAAATTCATATCTTATATTTTAAAATCATCAAGAACAATTAATATAATATTTTTTTTACTGTAATATAATAATAGTATTAATCAAGGACATCTCTGACATGTAGTTGGATGACTTTCTAAATAATGCCAAACCACAACATAAAATATTCATAAAATAATTTTCACAACAAAATATTCAAAAAGTTTCTCTCAATATAATATAATAAGGGGTGAATTAAATGTACGTTTATATATTATTAAATTATTTTTATCCATTAATTTTTTCTTAAGTAAACTATTATTTTTGTCGTTTATAACTATTTTTGTCCCTGATTTTTGAAATTTATTTTTTTAGTCCTTGTGGTTTGCAACTCCTTTTGCTTTTAATCCCTGAGAATATTAGTTTTAGGGACGAAAATAGAAAGGAATTGCAAACCACAATGACTAAAAAAACATGTTTTAAAGTGAGGGACGAAAATGGTTATAAACAACTAACCACAAGGACGAAAATCATAGTTTACTCTTTTTTCTTTATGCATATCAATACTAAAACTCAAATTTTTTTTACGGTTTTTCTCTGTACCTATTCTCCCTTCCTCTCTCTCATTTGAAACTTCCTCTGTGTGTGTGCATATATATACAGACGCACATACAGAGAAAGAGAGTTTGGTTCAAACGAGAAAAGAGTCAAAATAAGAGAACATGATCACAATCAAAACAAATGTGATTTTATACGGGAATCACATATGATTATCACACGACTTTAGAGTTCAAACCTTATGATGATAATTTTTCATAAAGAGGGTATAGGTTAATAAAGGTCTTGACTAATGATTAATATCTAATGGGAGATAGTATATTATACTCTTGAAAAGGGGAATAATCGACCCGTTTACCAAGCAGAGTCTCGCGAACTGGATTGGAAGGCCAAGCGACTCTAGATTCAGGGGCTCTTGCTTTAGCCGAACACGAGGGAAAGATTCTGTTTTTCCTTGGCGATATAAAATTAGCCCACCGGGGTTTATTAATTTGCAAAGGCCTTATAGAAATCTTTTAAATTTAAAACGGATCAGTTGGCCACCCTTGGAACATACTACAACCCCATGTGGCGAAGAGCCGACATCGAGGTGCCCCATGTACGATCCATACTAGTTCTGAACAACTGCCATGCTCTGACCGAAATATTTGGGGATGATTCCGTACTACAGTTCGGTAACGAAGCCCAAACTATGTGATTGAATAAATCATCCTCTATCTGTTACGGGTCGAGGGCTACTGAAATTGCATTGTACATCCAGAATAGTCCTAAGAAGACATGGTCCCAGATTGTATAGTGTATACCCGCTAAGTACACAACACAAAAAAAAAGGTGGTTCTATTTTCATCATACAATGATTATGATTATTCGATTTCCCGACCCCGCTACTAAGAAAGAGATTCACTTCTTAAGAAAAAAACTATGAATTGTAATTAGTCTCACAAAAAATGTATGTTTTATGTTCAATTGTCCTTTAAACAGAAGCAACCGCTCTATCTTTATATGAGAGGCCAAATTTTACCATCTAATGTTTTTGTAAGTTACTATTAAATGATATTTTAGATGTTAAATAATTTTAATTAAGCAATGTAATGTTTATTGACATATGATTTATTAAAAAAAGTCAATTAATTATCAAGTACTTATAATACCACACCAAATTAAGAATATTTTATAGATCATCATCTTTAAACGCAAAATTTAGGGGTGTTGGCGGTGCGGTTTGATGTTGTTTAGTGCCAAACAGCAAACTGCACTGCATATGTGATTTGAGCATTTTTCCAAACCGCAAACAGCACCGCATAAACTTCAAACTGCACCGTAAATTGCGGTGCAGTTTATGTGGTTTATCCATATCGCACTTTATGTATACAATCCAAAAATTATTAGTTTAAAAAAAACATTATAAAGTCACCGATAAAGTAACCGTAGTCCAAAAAAATAAAGTGCTTCCGATTCCCATAATTAAAAATAGTCTAAGAAGTAAAAAAAACCCTTCAAAGTAAATTAGACGTGTGAGTTGTGACGTGTCCAATTTTTTCATTCATTTCGATTTTTAAACCACGAGTTCCAATTGGCCAGTTGTTTATTCAAGTCCATAAATATTACATAAAATCTAAATAATTAAATACTAAATTATTCTATATATATGTTATATATAAAAACTAAAAAAATACAAAATATGTGGTGCAATGCAGTTTGAACCGTGGTTTGATAACTCAAAACCACAAACCGTATAATGCGTTTTGGTAAAAAATGCAAACCGCAAACCGCACTGCAAAAGTTCTAAACCGCGCTTTGTGGTGCGGTGCGGTGTGGACGGTTTTTGCGGTTTGGTGGTTTGGATGAACACCCTTAAGCAAAACAATGATTTTAAATAAGTTGAATAAAGCAAACCAAACAGATCAAGTATGTTTCATTTAAAGGAGAGGTTCGAGAGGATATAATACATGCATATTTGACCTCTATTCTAAACCAAGGCAGGCCTAGGAATTTTTTCAAGTGGTAACACTATTTTACTATAAGAAAAGAAGATATGAATATTTTTCATAAAATCATCATTGACCTGTTGGTTAGTTCCTTACTTGTGGTATGCGAGATCTTGTGTTCAAGTCTTTTATTGCAAGGTATTTTAAAAAACATAATAAATCTAAAAATAAAAATAAAAACCAAAAAAAAAATGACACAAACAGGATTCAGACCTGTAACAACCCACACAATTTAAGTACATCAAAATAACATTTCCAGCCAAAAACGGCCCCAAGCCTACAATTCAAAAGAATAAGGTTTGCCACGACAACCTATTACACAACTGAGTCAAAAAGGAAACTACTACTAGGAGTCTTCTAGCTCCTGGAAATAACTCTCATCTTCTCCTTACCCTTACCGGTACCTGCTACCTTGCGATAACCTGAAAGGGTTATAGTTTTGAAAGAGCGAGGGTTAGACCGATGGTCTAGTAAGTCCCCTCCAAGTGCTAATGCAACAATACAAACAATATGCAAAACATTAACAAATTTTTACACCTCATGAGCGTAACTCACACTACTGACCAACACTACCATCAAAGACGGGGTGTCTGACTCGCACTACCTTATTTTGGGACACACCCAATAGCATTAACGGGCCACACTCCCCGGTACGATCAGGCGGGCCACACTCACCGACTTAGGTCACAACTTCCGAATTAAATGTATACATACATCTAATTGTCAACAATATATATATAAAGCGCGTTTATATAAACATAGCATGAACATGCTAACATAATTAAATCAACGTTTAATTTAAATCTTCAAAACTTTTGATTATAAAAGCGAGCAATTCAGAAATCTCACATATATCAAAAGCTTTCGAAATCGTAAACAAATTTAGTTTGAAAGACTCACCTCAGATCCTTCTTGCTTAAAGTCCGCTTTCTAACGATTCACTACCTATGACATATCCGATAAGACGGTAAGCCAAAACGCAGATAACACTCTCTCTCTCTCTCTCTCTCTCTCTCTGACTAAAACATATAAAACGACACACTGGGCCACCCCGGTCGAAGACCACCCCGGTCACCAGTCTCCCCGGTCCGGTCGACACACCGGTCACCGGTCTCCACGGGTCTGGTCAACACCACACCGGTCGACGGTCGACACACCAGTCACCGGTCTCCCCGGGTCCGGTCGACATTCAAAAAAACTCGCCCAAGGCGATTTCAAAACTTCGAAGAAAAACTCTCAGATCCTCAAATCGTCCAATGACACGGTTAAAAAGCTCAACAACGAGATTATTTACCGACTATAATACTTAGATGGGAGTATTAGGCTAGAATCATACCTTGATTTGAAGAGAACCGATCGATCCTTCGAGACCTAGCCCCCCTTTCTCCCTGCTCTCGTTCTCCTTCAGCCGCTCACACAAATCAGGAATGAGAATGAGATAAATATCTTTTAGGGTTATAACTATATATATAATCCAAGTTTCATTTAACCCCCCCTAAACTTTGGGTAATGATTAACTTTACACCCGACTCTAAAATTAAATAAAAATTTTAAACCCAGATATTACAAAACCTGCATCTGGATAGATGCAAAGTCAGACAAAACCAACTCTATAAAAAAAAAGTTATATTATTATTATTATTATCGTTTCAAAATATATAATTTTGTTGACAAAGAAAAAGAAACTTGCTCATAAAAATAATAATAATTGAAAATGGGGTCAGTAAATGACAAATTAAATATTTTCGATCAACGAAAATGATCCAACAACAATCAAATAAAGAGACCTCATCTCTCACATGGAGAAATAAATGCAAATCCTTTAAGCATGCGGTGTTTCTAGAAATTGGAAATCCTTATTTAAACAAACAAGTCCCCACTAAAACACTATATGTTTGATTGGAGGCATTGATGTTAAAATTTATTTCTTTTAATATAATTAATTTTAAAAATATTTAATATTGGACAAGTTATCGACGAGACTCTTCTAATGGTGTAATTTGTAAAAAAAAATGTATTTTAATATATTTTACTTATTAATTAATATGAAAAATAAAAAAGAAAAGAAAATAAGTTATAATAAGTACTAAAATCTTTAACGGGTTCAAAGTGTAACTTATACTCCATCAACATTTACGCTGTGTTACCAAAAGGGTGTTAGCCTAGTGGTAAGGCATGTGGACTAGCTAGTAGCGGTCTCATGTTCGAATCCTGGGGGACGCATCCTGGAGGTACGGGGGCTTCGACCCCGGGCTGCATGCTTTAGCAGTCGGGTTTCGGCCCATATTGTCAGGGATTAGTCTGGGCCCAATGTGGTCTGGGATACCTTCTCAAAAAAAACATTTACGCTGTGTTATCGAGTTTTTTTTGTGAAGGAAATGAAGGAAAAGGGGAGGAAAATATGAGAGAGAAAAAAAATGTTGTGTTCTTGAGTTTTTTTAAGGAGGGAAAGGAAAAGAAAGGGAAGAAAAATATTGTTTATTTTCCTCCCAAAACTTTCCTCCCAAATGTGGGAGGAAACGGAAAGAAAGAAATTTAGAAAAAAAATAAAAATATTTATAAAATTACATATATACCCATTAGTTACATTCCACTGTTAAATAAATAAAGGTATATTGATAAAAGTGAAATCTTTTCTTTCCTTTCTCTCCTACCGGAGAACATGAAAATTTATTTTCTTTTCTTTCCTTTCTTTTTCTTCGATCTCAAGAATACAAATACAAATACAAATATTTCTTTCTTTTCCTTCCCTTTCTTTTGTTTTCTTTTCCTTCTCTTTCTTTTCTTTTCTTTCCTTCCAAAACTCGAGAACACAACGTTACTCAACCAATAGAGGACAATTGAAATTTGCATATGTCGCAACTTGCGGTATTGTGGTCATTTTATGAGAAAAATTTCTGATATGACCATAAAGTAAATTTCCTTGGGTGATGTAAGATGTGGCAAGTTAGGATAATAACCCCCAACAAATCTACTTCAATGGGTAATGCCAAAATTACATTATAATATAAGATTCTAGATATATTATATTTCATCTTTTCTAATTAAAATCAATAAATAGTGTTACACCAAATTTGTTGTGTTACTATTCGTTACATCAAAATTAGTGTTCCCAGTTGAAATGATTTGGTATCAAATTAATATTTGATGTATGATTTTGTGTCTTAAATGGTCTAAAAACATAGCTTCCGGTTTCACTTGCATTAAACTAAACACATCAAGAAAAAGTCAAACTTGGTCGATTTGACCAACGAATTCCTTCGCATCCTGCAAAGGGAATTCATCCAGTTTAGGGTGCGTTTAATACACGGATAACACTAGACAGGATAGCCGAGAGTGTCGTGAGATAGACAGATGAAAGAAATGTTAGAAACTTCCAAGAGTTTTAATTTAACATGGGTATTTTAGTTATAGAGAAAGGATCATGCGAGATATTAAACATTTTGCGAGAAGGCGAGAAGTGTGATATCATATATGATTACACAGCATGTGGATGTGCTTAATCATATATGATTAAATATCTATGTATTGCCAATATAACATGTGTTTAATCATATATGATTAAACTTGTGTATCATATATGATTAAACATTTATCGCCTTCTCACAAAATGTTTAGCTTTTCGTTTGAACTTGTCCCTTTAGTTTTATATATATAGACGAAGGTTCAAGAGAAAACCTCAAATAAATGAAAAACTAAAAAACACTTTATCAACCGTTAGATTAGATGATCTGATGGATATGATTAAACATGCGGTTACAACAATATTTTTTAAATTAAAAAAACCTCCACCCCCTATTTTTTATTCGAAAAAAAACGAAAATGAACAAAATTCGAGCGAAATAAATTACACCAAATAAACGATCATATTTTTCTCGTTAATTTGACATTCATATTCATATACTTTTTCATATATATATATTTGTCCGCCTATTTTGGTAAGACAAAAAAATGCATGTCTTTCTAAGAAGTTAGAACCTACATGACTGTCCCTGTCTGATATCGCATGAAATGTGTAACAAGTTTTTGTATTGTTTTTGTTCTATCTAGTCCCAGGTACAAAACGCACCTTTAATATCCCAACCAAACACCCCCCTAGATGTTCGATTCGATGACTAGGAAACATAACTTTAGCAAACTTAAGGTCCCAACCAGTCTTGGGAGATAACCGGTTCGCGGCTCAGAAAACAGAATGTTAGCAACCGATGGTCCGAACCAGTCACGGGCAGGTCTATCTGATCCAGCTGTCCCGTTCTTTTGACCATAACTATAAGGATTTCTTCAGCGGATCGACATAACATTACCATTAGCAAATTCAAAGTACTGATAAGTGCATAATATTTGGGAACAATAAGAAAGTCAAATCTAGGAAACAATAAAAAGGCCACTTAAATGTCATTATGAACTTGTAAAATCATAACAAAATACATCTTTTTGACAAATTACCAGCACTCAGGCAACTACAGCTTCAGTCATTTCCTGTTCAACAATGGCTGGTTCAACAGGATAGTATGAGTAGTGAAGTTCACCAACATCATCACCCGATAGCTTCGTCCATCCAGTCGGTCCCACGTGATAAACTGAAAACAAAAACACCGATTCACTTTCCAAATCATGAATGTTCCATAAGTGTAGATACCAGATTACCGGTACAGCCTAGCCTCCTAGGAGATCAATCCCAGGAGACCTGAGAGTTCAAACCTCACACGAAGACGAGATATGTGTGAGTATGTCATGTATATATATATACATACATAGGTTCAGGTTAAGGGGAAAACCGTAAAAAAAAATGAAAGACTAAGAAAACACCCTAGTAAACCGTTCATCTTTTTTAGGGGTTTTCCCCTGAACCTCACTCTTTATATAATATATAATATACTTTTAAAAGAAAGAAAGAAAAAAGTACCGCTAGCAACACCGCCACTAGCTCCATCACGGAATGTCGCATGATAGATGGATCTTCTAGCCAATTCAGCAGCTTCATCGATCGTCATATCATAGTGGTACCTACCAGATTCACAAAATGAATACAAGCTCATACTTTAAATTGCATCACCAACTCCAGAAAATACTATTAACTTTAAAAACACTGATGGCATGGTGAAGCCAACATATAAAAACCAGGTTCTTTAAAATATTCTAGTTCAGGGTGGGGCGAGGTAGGGAGGGCAGAGGGGGTACTCACCCGCTATCTAATACACCATAAGCATATGGTGAACCAGACCCAACGGAGAACTTTGTACCCTTCAGGCGTCCTCCTTCGCTGTCAACGTAATACAGACCAGGGCCCTACAAACATAAAATATGCAGCAAGCTTCAGAACAATCGTGGGCAGGCCAAATATCACACAAACATCAAGCTTTAACGTATATTATACCTTCTCATCCCATCCTGCAATCATTGTCCCGACAGACAAACCCATTCCACGATAAGAGTAAAGAATGTTTGCCAGCAACTTTGAAGCACCAGTCACTGAAATCCGTCTCTTGTTAGCCAATTCATGCAAACGGCACTGAAATAAGAAATACAAGTATTCATTAACACACAATGTACATATATTTTTTTATATTTATTCAAACTTCATCAAGCACCAGAAAAATTGACATTCTAGGAAAATTCAATATCAGAAGTTTTAGGGACAAAGTATCACTTGATCAATATATCCCAATGATTTCCTTTTGTGCAACAGAATATGCATCTGTTTGTTCATCTATATATGGCACAAAAGAATATGTTGTATGGAGCTAGTCAACATATTTCAAGAATCCAAATTACTCTTTGATGCTTTTGGAGGAAACATAACAATACAACTAATCATTCAGCCATGAGTCTCCTTGTTTACGACTTAATGGGAAGAATGACTTGTTTGTTCAGCCATATGTGTCTTTTTGTTTACGGCTTACTGATTAAGTTGATGGCTTAATCGCAAAACCCTAGGTCATATGCTCCCCATTATAACCCTCTGTTATTTCTTTTGCAGCCTCATTTTTCATAATTTTCATCTATACCCCTATTTTGAATTTATATCATTATGTAAGATTATATACTCTTGTTTAAATAATTTCTAGATTGATAAGTTTTTTGTCTTCCACGATATATTTATCAAACAGTCATTTTTCATTGAAGAAGATTAAAATGGTAATTTTCTATCATTCAAAATTTTCATTCAGCACAAAAAACAAGCTAACAGTTGTTCATTTCCCCTTGATTCCAGATAGATGTCTAATTCACACAAGGCTTAACGAAAACAAAAAAGAAAAAACAAGCATGCCCTCAGTCTCATAGAGCTTCAGAAATGATGTCACATGCATCAGGTCATAAGGCCACAACACAGATTGGTAGCAATGCTGCTTATAAACATACCACAAAACTATCTGCATTTAGAATCCTATTATTCAAAAAAAGAGGCTACTATACTGAAAATGAAGTACCAACACTACAAGCTTACCTTAATGCCTAGATTTCTGTGCCAGAACTGGCAATCGGCAGCTCCACCAGCCATTGTACCCAACATATAGGGATTAATTTCAATGATCTTCTTCACAGATTGAGATGCTGAGAAAAAAGAAACAGACGTATTAGACCATTTAATGCTTTCAAATCAGAACCTGCAAAACCATCCCAAAACGTGACAGGGAAAACATTGTCTGCCTGCATGGTTTTTCAAAAGCTGGTTAAAATACAACCTATTACGGTACCAAGCTTCCCCCCCTTAATATATGAATAAGCATGCTGAGAACTAAAGCAGGGAATCTAACAAGTACATCAACTAAAAGTATGGATGCTGGTGACACAAAAACTCAGGTTCAAAAAGACAATGCTGGTGTCTAAGACTCTTTACCACTATAACTATAACGTCTTGGGGCAACCAAATGGCCATGATCCAAGTTCTAACACGCTGAATAACAATGTAGCTATGACTAACAATCAATGTGAGTAGAATATGCATACGTGTATGGAATTCTTTGTATTTGTTGAAGTATGTACAGAGATACACTGACAAGTTTGGACTAGTTTTGGAAGTTTTTTGTTCTGAATTTTTCCACATTTGTTTGCACTGGGACACAAATCATAACCACATACTGGGGTATGAAACATGAAAGCAAAGAGTTCTATAATGGATACTATGTTATGCCGGTAAATTTCTCAAAAGATGGATAGACATCTTGGAAATAATCTAGGACATCGTTTATATATTAAAACCCGATGTTTACTAAGAGAACATCAAATAGTTTGGTAAAACAAGTAAAACATGGTCATTTTAAATAATCTATAAACAAAACTAGAGAAGAAACGGCTTCAATTGAAGAAAGAGTAAAAAGTTCAAAATGAAAGAACTTGGATGCCTAAGCTGCAATTGCATGAAGTAATATCAAAGTACCGAATAAATTATCTATTCAGTTAGAAGAAAAAGTGTATACAGATATAGCCTCCCATGCTAGCTCGGGAATCTGCGGCAACCATCACACCCTCCTTAAAAATAAAAGCCAAGGTTGTAGTTCCCTTTGCTGGCTTTACCATTTGGATAGAATTCTTCTGGAATCCATCAAACTGAAGCAAGGAAGAGAAGAATGTATTTAGCATGTCAATACATTCACTATTTTTCTAGTTGAGAAAAAAAAAAGTATTGTAGGACATAATGAGGAGAAGAAACTCACATCTGATGTAACCGGAAGATCAAATGAAGGGGCAGCTGAGAACCCATCAGAAAGAACGTCATCATTTCCCCCATAGAGTGGTGCACTCGATTCTAGTCCACCAAAGTCAAGCTTCATGATTTCAACCTAGAAACATCAATTCATCATTAAGGTTTCCAGTTCCCTATCCAGAAGCCAAATACTTTGCAGTATATACGGAAAAATTGTGCTCTCGTCAACAGCATTAGATGAAAATCTCAATAATATTTGCTCCATTTGAAAAGAACAAGAGCTACACTTTGACTATATGGATCAAACATGTTAAGCGCTCATTCTCTATCGTGTTTACCTCCCTTCGCCCACTCGGCCACTCCTACCTAGGCAGGAGGAGATGGAGGAATTTTTGTGTTCAAATTTATTTGGATAGGGATAATAAAATGTCTGCCGGAATATATCCACAACAGCATCAAACATCATAACAAATACTACATATAAAAATATAAATTAACGTATGATGGTGAACAGGTACCAATACCATATCAATTTTCCATTTGGAAGATTGATGATTTAGCATTTGTAACCATTCTACCTGGATGGTGTGAATATTGCAAGCATTTCACTTTGCTTTAACTTTAACAAGAAAAAAACAATTGTAGTTGCAGAAATTGGAAAAAAATAACAGGTTTTCCAAGTCTTTTGTTGGATTTTTGCAATTACAACATTTTTTCAGAAAAGCCAAGTCCAAGTACAATGCTTATAAATGTTAATCACTCTATAAATTTGTTTTGATAATAATATCTATGAACGATCAGCATTTTTTACCAATGTACAAGGCATTAGCTTTCAAAAACCCATTGCTGTTCTAACATCCCAGAAAAAACATATACCATGGAAATATCAAATATTTGAAGTCTTTTCACCAACTTTTTGCAACTACCAAGTTTGTTTTAAAGCTAAAGCCCATTACAATGGTAACATATGTTCAAACTTTCCAAGCATGGCCATAACTATAGCTACAATAGTTTTCTGAAAACTATTGTCACTTGAAACATTGTCACTTGAAACATTTACAAATGTAAATCACTCTTGAAACCAGGAGGTGTCAGTCTCTCACAGAACAAATGATACAACATTGAAAGGAAATCAAAACTCAGGTCTGTAATCGAACAACACCCACAAGCAATGCCCAAAAATACGCGACCTAATATACTAACCAACACTAAAACCAATAAACCTGTAAAAATAATTCAGTAATCAAGCCTATCAGTCGCCTGCCCGGAAGCTATGAATCTTCTCAACGCATTTGTGCTCCAATCAGCTAACCAAAAACTAATTGCATCTAAAGTACTTGATTTTGTGCCTCTATTAAGTCCTACAACTCAAAATTGGCAAAATGAAAAAAACTACTCCGCAATAAAATACATCCACTGTGTTTTATGCCAAAACCAATACTTCTCCAACACAAAAACGAGTTCATTCAGGACAACACAATAAAAAGTAAAATTCGTAAGAAAACCCTAGATATCAAGAAGACATGATTCCAAACGAAATCCTATCAAACACATACAATTACCTCACTGATCAGATTGAAGAACCAACAGAATCGAAGAAGTAACTCGAGATCATACCTTTTAAATCGAGAAGGATAAACCAGATCGTTAATACGTTGATTCAACAAAGCAAAAGCTCGAATGAAAGTATTTGAAGGTGTGATTTCTTGAACAACACTATAACTTGAGATCCGATACCCATGGGTTTTGACCCGTTTTATGGATCCAATAAGCCCGGCCCAGTTTGCACTTTCTAGTTTCTACTCGATAATTTCGGGCTCGACCCATTTATACATTTAAATTATATTCCTGTTTTTTTTTTCCATTTTAATGTGCCGTAAATAAGAGAAATTGACCGCATCCAAATTCAATTTGACCACTTTTTTAATCGGATTTCCATTTTAGTCAAAGTTTACGTAAATGTCTTTCATATTAAAGAAAAAAATAACCCAAATCTATATAAGGAACGACATTTGCGTAAAGATCCCCATTTGTGCAAGGCATTTGCTCAAGAATCCTCATTTTTTTTAATTTGAAAATAGGCTTTACACAAATGCCGTACACATTTGTGTAAACTCTAGCTAAGTTAGAAATATGCTTCCAAAATTGGCTAAAAAGTGAATTTGGTTGGGGAGATTAATTATTTTGGTCAATTTTCACATAAAAAAAACCCATACCTAATCAAACAACCAGATATACAAAGTATATTGTATTTCAATTAGGGTCAGGGGATGGTATGTACGTAAATCGTTTTACTACCTAGGAAACTGGAAAAAAAAATACACTATAAACTGAGCTAAATTTATGCTGGAATAAATTTTCAATAATTATTGCATAAATCTTTGATAACAATCATCGTGTTTCATATAATATAGGAGACATATATAAAAATATGTTTTAAGATATACTTGTTATACGTTGTAATTGAACCTCAAAACTTTATAAAAAAATAAATTCAGTCAATAACTTTACAAAAGTTTGTGCAGTTAGGTGGCGTTTGTTTTTTAAGAGGTCTAAAGTCTGAAGTCTTATTTTAGTTATGATTAATAAGAGGTGGTGTGTAAAAAGATCTGAATGATTCAGACTTAAGAGCTATTAAGAGGTTTTTTTAAAAAAAACAAACAACCCCTTAGTCTTCATTAAAAACTTGTATTATTTAAGCAACATAACAATATTTTTATACAAGTTGGTTGATTATAACTAGGTCCACCCAGAGGTGGTGGTCCTCTAGACTGTTAAAAGCATCTCTAACAGATTCTTGAAAAAAAATAAAGAATCAAAATTCAAAATATTTAAAAAAATTACATTTAACTATAATAGATTCTCTATTTTGGGATTATATCATTAATTATATTATTAAAATATTTCATGTTTTTAATAAAAATATTATTTCTCTCTTCTAAACATTTCATTTCAAGGTTTCTTATTTGTATAATATAATTATAAAAAAATCATTAATTTCTCACGATAATTATTTTCGAGAGTTCTCCAAAAGTGGAAAAAATTACTCTCTCTCTCTCTCTCTCTTCTACTTTCTCCATTTTAGAGAAAGTTTTAAATAAATTACTGGAGCAAAAAACTACCCAAAATCCCTATTTTCACCGTTTTGGAGAAGTTGTTGGAGATGCTCCTATAAGCTTGATGCCTGATTATCGATCCAATTTTGTCTTTTCTGGATGTCCAATTTTTGGTTTTCGTTCTGCTTGAAGTCCCGGTGTATTAAATTATGCTTCTCTTTTATTATGGTTGCTTTGTTTATGGTATGGAGGGTGTTTAAGCCACTTATTAGTGTTTTTTTTGGGGGGCCTTCCAAGCCTCCCCTAGGGCTTTTGTGATCGGGGGGTTTTAGTTTGTTTTTCCTCTTTCTTTTTCTTTTTGTTATTTGTGAGTGTTTAAGTCAGCTTGTGTGCACCTCGACTAATTTCAAGAAACCTAAAGAACTTCCAAAAAATCTCCAATAACCTTACAGGACCCGAGCCGATAACATATAAGAATAATCTCCAAAGCAATAAATACAACATGTAAAAAGGTTAACAACTTTGTGATTCTTATATGATAAATGAAATTAAATAAACATGATAATTTTTTTGGGATTTTCATATAATTAGTGCAAATGAAATCCAAAAACATCGTTTTCTTTTATTTCATTTTTTGTAATGGTTGGTTTGTTTTTCCCTATGTGTGATTATGATGTTTTATATAGATTACCGTAATACCCTTGAAATATATGCTTGCTTGCCACGCATTTAGATTTTGTTTGTTTTTTTGTCGATTTACAAGTCAACGTTATATTACAGTATTAATTGTCTTTCTTTTGCATATATAATTGTGGGAATCAATACAATTTGGAAAATATTTAGGGTTGTTTGTTTACCTTTTAATAGTTCCATTAAGATGCAACATCTATATCGTTAAGAGGTAAATCTTGTTTGTTAAAAAAAATGTTTGTATCTTGATGGTTCCAAAACCCTCCGAATGATTTAGTACCTTGACTCTGCCTTAACCATTCAACACCCTGATTTCATTACAAACAATTAGCAAATAATCATATTTCATTTCGCATTATATCATAAGAGCCACTTAATCATTCTGACCACTTAATCATTCTGCATCAAACCATTCAGCAATTGCATAAAGTGTGTAAGAGAGTAGGATAGTCTTTGAGTTTGTGTCAAAAGGAAAAAAAAACAACATGAGTGATCGATTTTAATAAATACAGTGGCCAGTTTTGGCAAAATGAAACTACAAGGGTGCTTTTTGAAAAGTAAAAAAAATATTGTTAAAAGATGCTGGCTATGGGGTTCGAACCCATGCGCACTTATGTGCAGAAGATCTTAAGTCTTCCCCCTTAACCTCTCGGGCAAACCAGCTTGTTGAGTTTGAAGGTCTTGTTTTATTTATATATAACAAACCAATAAGAATTTTTAAATTAATTTATCTTTTCAATTACATAATTTTCATTATAAATCTGCATTTTTTATTAATTTGTTTCATAAATACACTTTAGATAATTATTATTCATCAAACATTGTATTTTTTTTATATAAGAAAAATATATCATTTTGATGCGTACATTTATACTATATTATAAAACACAGATAAAAAACTCTTAAATACAAATTATTAGACATCATTTTATGCAAGATTTTAAAAATCTTTTAATTTACAAGTTTCAAAGCACAAGATACATATTACTACTGCAGGTTTCTAACACCCACTAATTTGGTATGTGCAGGACCTTCCTTTTATGTAGATCTTTCCATGTATCACTATTAATTAATATATTATATTACTTTGAATTTGTTTTAATTATATTATTAAATATTTAATTGGTTATTTTTTTAGATGTCATTAAAATATATAAGATAATCATTGAATTCTAACAAAATATTTAAATTTTTTATATAAAAAACATTATATTATTAAATTAAACAAATTTATAAAAAAAATTATCACTTTCTCAAAACCATCCAAAATCGTACTGTAAATAAACAAAAAAAAATGAAACATTAAAATCGTGATATATCTTGCTGCATTGCACGAGTACGTTTCTAGTATATATAAATAGTTAAATATTTTGACTTTTGATTTTTTTAGACAAATAATATGTTGTTAATTTCAAATTTTCATTGCTTCTTTTGACCCAAAAAAATCCTTTGAAAGTTGGAAATGCATTTCATGGAAATAATGTGGATCGTGTTCCAATCATAAACTTTCATGTGGGATCACATGAATTTTATGATCAAACCCCACCATAATTTATGACATATCTTCTCAACCTTTATTTTCCCAAAAATTATATTTAAAAAACTAAAATATTTCTATTTTTATCAAAGTATTTTCCCAAGTTACCATATACAAATATGTGGGCATAGTTGATAAATATGTTCAGATATAAAATAAATGTTAGGTCTCACTAATACGGTATAATACACTATAAATTTTGGGTTTTTTACTAAAGAATTGCCTTGATTTTTAATCCTTAATTTACAATAAAAATTTACATCATGTTGCATTGTACGGATAAACAATTAGTTATTTTAAAAGAGTTGCTACTTATAACTTTTATTATTATTATTATAAAGAATATCATTTTAAGATCAAATCAAAACCAATAACTATATAGTTTTTTTTTTATTTTAAGTACGAGTTTGGTAAGACAAGATGGAACAGGACAGGACAGCTGTCCAGCGTTTGGTAAGACATGACAGAACTGGACAGAACATGACTAGACTGGTTAATTGACAAATTTACCCCTGATGAAAAATCATAGATTACATCACTAATACATAGTGCAATGGATTATAAAAAATATAAAACTAATTTATCATGATTGGATTTTGGATATGGAACTCAAAACCCAAATTTTAAGTTTCGGATTTTGGGTTGTTTCGGGTTTGGGTTGGTCGGGTTTCGGATTGATGTCGGCCGGGTTCGAGTATTATATGATGCAAAAGTTATATATAAACTCAATTGTTTTTTAGGATGAATACAATCGATTGAAAGATTGATTAAATCGATAGTAAGTTTAAAATTAAGAAAATATTTCAACAGACTATAATTTACGATTTTCAAAAAATAATTATATATATATATATAGTATTTAAAATATAGATTTATGTTATTTCCGGTTTTCGAACGGGTTGGGTGGCCAACGATCAAACCCAATCCGAACCCAGATATCCTCCCAAATGTCGGGTTTCGGATTTTGGGGTATTCGGGTTTTGCAAAAACACCTTATTTTCGGTTCGGATGCGGATTCGGATTTCGGACTATTTGGATTTTGCACACCCTAGCTTGGAGAAATGGATGATGAGAATATATGTTTTATGTTTTTAACAAAGGGTATATTTTTTTTTGAACGGTATGCAATACACGATTCGGGGTATCCGGGATCCCATTCGGGGCCGACCTGACTAATCCCCTTCGATGCCTTTGAAAGAGCTTCGCAGGATTCGAACCCTGAACCTAGTGCTTACTCAGCATTAGACCCAGAGCCTCCACCCGCTAGGCTACCACCTCATTGGCAACAAAATGAGGGTCGACCCATGTTAAAATGTTTTTAACAAAGGGTATATTAGTCAAAATATTGTTGTTCTACTTAGTTCCAGGGGGTTGGAGTGGGACAAGTGTGTCACATGCTTGTTCCACTTAGTTCTAGCGTGTCCCACATATGGTCACGCCAAACATGGGACAAGTCTGTTCTGTTCTGTCCTGTTCCACTCTGTTCTGCATACCAAACACACCCTTACTTTTTCTTTCCCTTCCGCATTGTCCATTAAGCAGAATTGAGTCCATTAAGCACGTATCAAACACCACCATGTTCCATTGAACAAATTGAGCATCAAATACCTATCGAGCATTGTTTTTAATCTAATCTTACTACATATACCGATCTCCATTCAAGTGTAATAGATTTTAGAAAACCAAAAAGATATCCAGGACCAAAATATCATAAAGAAAAAAAAAGTAAACACGTAAAGACAATCACATTTATGTTCCAAACAGCACAGTAAAAAACAAAAGACCATCATGCTCAGGGGCGGACCTACCCTTCCCAAGGAGGGGGGGTTCCGTGCACCCGCTCAAGTTCGTTTCGTAAGGGTGAATTTTTTTTCGGTACGTAAGGTGCACCCGCTCAACTACAGGGGGTGCTCCGTGATATATATGTTTTTGAGAGGTGAAAGGTACACAAGTCCCAAAAAAAAATAAAACTTACTCTCGAAATCAACCAAAAAATCGGAAAATTCTCTTGAAAAAAAAAATCCCTCGAATCAACACAAAAAAACCAAAAAAGTCCATTGAATCAAACACAGAAGCTTAAAAAATCCCTTGAAACCAACCAAAAACATAAAAAGTCCACCAGTAAGGGAATTCGGCTAAAAACACATCCGCAACAATTTCTTAGAGCATCTCCAACAGCATTGCTATAATAGAAAAAAAATGACTTTTTATTTGCTATTTCTCTCCAACAGCTTTGCTAAAAGGTTTGCTAAAATAGAGAAAGGGCAAAAAATCTTTAAATATAGATAATTCTTTATAATCCCTAAAGTAGAGAGAGAAACTATTATTTTAATAAATCCAACCAATAAGATTCAATTTTTAACATTTTATTTTAAGTTTTTTTTAAAAAATGTATTAGGATGATAAATTATGGAATATTATAATAATATAAATAATGATTGATTCTTTAAAATAGAAAAGTTGTTGGAGTTAGAAAAAAATGTTTTTAGAGATTTTGACTTTTCATTCTCTATTTTAGAAAAAATTTAGAAATGCTGTTAGAGATGCTCTTAAATTTTTCGTTTGTGCACTCACTCACCTAAAATCATGGTCCGATCATTCATGCTTAGTCATCATTAGTAATTATCACTTCCAGTTTCAAGTCATTAAAGTTCCAAAGAGAAGATAAAAATAAGTGAGGGAAATGGATATTTTGTAAAAAACTTGAGAAATACAGAAGAATACATTTTTCAATAATAAAACGAACATTGGAGCATATTTTCTACATATAACAAAACATAAAGCATAGAAACTCAAATTTCCATTATAAAATTCAACAGGTTGGTAAAGGACAATGAGAACCACAATTTGGTTTTCAACCATTGTCATATTTATAGGCCATAAAATCCATGGGTCGCTTTCACTTGGGCCAATCGGGTCATTTAATATAATATAGCATATATATTTTTTTCTCTTATTTATCTGTTTTAAAATAAATGTAATATTTTGTGTAGGCATATAGGTCAACTTATTTGAATCAACTAATCTTTTGGACGACCATAAATAGCCTAAAGTTATCTTAAGTGAACCTCCATAAAATAATAGTATAATCTGCTATTTGATTAGCTAAAATGGTTTTAAAAAAATTGAAACAAAAACTTAACTTATTTAGTTAACCGAACTACTATTTAACCTAACAAACCAAATAAACCGGAACCATTTTGGTTCAGGTAAGTTATTCGGTTTCAAAATTTTAATACCTTAGAGCCTCAGTCACCTAATTTTCTAGATCCGCCAATAACGTAATATTGTCAACTTTGAGTTGTTATTGTTAGAATTAATCAATGACTAACGATTGTTTTATAAAACTTTTAGCAGCTACAATTAAAATATATCTCATAGAGGTAGTTGAGGGTTTAAATGAGAAAAATATTGGAAACGTAGAAATAGAAAAACAGATGAAAATGTATAACACTATAAATGTCACATTAAATAGGGTAAAATGCTCGTTTTTTATTTAATTTATTTTACTCCAATTTTGTTATATTATATTTTTAGTTTATAAATAAAAAATTTAACCAACATTTTAATCACATTCCTTGGATCAAACTCATCTAATGGTTAAGATATGTTTCCACATTTCCAACCTTTTTGTTGTTTTCATTTGAACCTTCTTGTAAGTTGTATGAAGGTATAGTATTAAACACACACACACACACACACACACACACACACACACATATATATATATATATATATATATATGTATTGACGAAGGATCATGTGAGAAAAAAAAAAAGTTAAGGTGAGAATGTAAGAAATGATCTGAACCCTTGATTGTTTTTAATCTCAAACTATTTAATGAATCACACTTGATTCGGGGATTGATTCGGTACATCTCATACTAATGTATATCCAATGGTGGATATTCGTTTTTACCTTCTTACCATAACTCTCATTCTCACCGGAATATGTATAGGGGAGTTATCAAATGGAAACCACTCTAATTTTGAAAACCGTGAAAACCCTCATTTTCATTGGTTAAGTTAATGAAATTGTTTCATAAAATTGTTTAACTTGATGAAATTGTTTTATATAATTCTTTTATTGATGAAATCGTTACATATATTTGTGTTTTTTATGCAAAAATGAAAAAGTTTCATCAGACTGCGAAAATACATTAAACAATTTCATCAGAATGAGAAAAATAGATGAAACTACATAAAAAACACAAATACATGAAACAATTTAATTAACAAAATAATTATATGAAACAACTTGATCATATTAAACAACTTTATGAATCAATTTCATTAATTTAACCTATGAAATTAACGGTTTCCAAAGTTTCCAATATAATATGGTTTTCAATTGAAACCCCCTCTCTCTCTCTCTCTCTCTCTCTATATATATATATATATATATATATATATATATATATATATATATACATACACATACACATGAGTTGTTTTATTTGCAACCCTTAAAAATGTTGCAAACTTTGCAACCCACATCTTAACCGTAGAATTCATGATCGACGGTTACAATAGATATGGGCCCAATATTTTTAATTAAAAAAACAAAAAAATAAAAATAAAATAATCGTCGATCATGAATCCAACGGTTAAGATGTGGGTTGCAAGGGTTGCAACTTTTTTAAGGGTTGTAAAATATCCTTCCACTACACACACACACTAAAATATCCCTTGAACCTCCCTCTATATATATACACATACACTTATATAGACAAAATGAAAATGATTTTTTGTTTAATGAAAATGACACTAAAATATGATAATAAAAACGGTTCAACATCAATCGTGCATATTCAGTATTGGACCACGAAAGAGCAATCTTCTAACATGGGTCTAAATGTCTATTAGGCCCTACTCGTGAAAAGAAACCCAACCACAATTGATGCTTTTTTAACGATGGTAACTCATATTTATTGTAGTGAAGTTACTATATAAAAAAGCAAAATCATTAAACCAATAATATCATTAAATCACAATACTAACTTTTAAACATATTTTTGTATTTGTAATCTTTCCGTCCCAAAATAAATGTTACAATGAAAAATACGCACAATTTTAAGAATGTATAATTATTATACTTTTTAATTAACAAATAGACAATTTTACCCTTAGTTGTAAAGAGATAAATTTTATGCTCCTCATAATTACAGATAAAATAGGAAAATAGACATTTATTTTTAAAAATTGATATTTATCTATACCATATTATAAATCACGGATAAAAACTCTTAAATACAAATTATTAGACACAAGGTACCATAATTTTATGCAAAATTTTAAAAATCTCTTAATTTACAAATATCAAAGCACAAGACACATATTACTACTGCATGTTTTTAATACCCACCAATTTGGCATGTGCATGGCCTTTCTTTTACGCAGACTTTTCCATGTATCACTATTAATTAATATATTATATTACTATAATTTTGTTTTAGTTATATTATTAAATATATAATTGGTTATTTTTTCTAGATGTCATTAAAATATATAAGATAATCATTGAATTATAATAAAATACTTAATTTTTTTATATAAAAAAATTATATTATTAAGGCTAAATTAAACAAATTTATAAAAAAAACATTATCATTTTCTTAAACCATTAAAAATCGTACTGTAAATCGACAAAAAAAAAAAACATTAAAATCGTGATATATCTCACTGCACTGTGCATGTACGCTTCTAATTTTAAAACAAACTAAAAATAATATTATAGACATTTGTTTTAATAGATATGGAAATAATTAAATTAACTATTATTTAAAATTTAAGTGATAACATTTCCAATTAAAAGAAAAAAGTGATAGGGGTCATTTAAATATTTTTGGAAGTGGGGCCAATGACCTAATTATTTTGTACTATAAATAGTTGGTGTGTGTTATGATGGTTGGTAATTGATAACATATTTTGTTCCATTTTCAATGGCACATTTAATGCAACAAAGGTTGAGTTGACTATTTTTAATTATAAATATTAATAATTTATGGTATTTCATATATTTATTGATTGAAACATTATTATAGCATACAAATACAAGGTATATTTATAAAATTATGAGTTATGGTGACTTGTTAAATACTCGATTTCTTTTACAAATATAATGTTTTTTTTAATAAAAACTAAAATAAAACCTTTTATTATAAATATTTGTAAGAATATGTTATATGAATAAAAAAGTAGATTTATGTTTTTTTTTTTAAACTCAAACCTGTGGCTATTAATAGTTTTTATCATTGTTTTAAGTAGACCTGACAAAAATTGACACGACACGCTAACCTGACACGGACTCGACACGAAATAAATGGGTTTGGATAATGCATTTCAACCGTTTAAGTAAACGGGTTGACACAACACGACACGAAAATTAAACGGGTACGGTCAGGGTCAAAATCTTCAACTCGAAAATGACTCGAATAACCCTTATATATATATATATATATAAGTTTTCCTTTTAATGCTTTGGACTTTTAGTGTTTTAGATTTGATTATAATTTTGAACTATAAATTTTGGATTTCTAATGCTTTCATTTGAATTTTGTATTTTTATTTTTTTGTGAATTTTCGATTTTTAATTTTATAAATGTTAAACGGGTTAGGCGGGTCGGGTTAGGGTTGGGATTTTCTGACCCGTTTATTAAACGGGTCGGGTTAGACACTTTCAACCCGTTTAACTTTGAACCCGACAGGACACGACACGTTTGTCAGATCTAGTTTTAAGAGGAGCCTGAATTTATTGGGCATGCCCATTGCCTTGGGTATGTGATGTTACGAATGTATCAGATTCATTTATTGTACCATTGGGATGGTGAGGCAAACTACATCAAACGTGCCCAAAGCAACAAACTCCTTAAAATTAACTTCATAATTGTATAAGTTATTGATAACCTACAACTTTGAGCTTATACTCAAAATTTTATTCTATTAATATGAGACTTTCTGTTACAATGTGGGTTACCAATAACTCTCACCATGATTTTAAGTTGAAAGTGAAGTTATTGGATCAACGTTTGCTTTGGGTTTGAGATGTTACAGTACCACTTGTAAACAATTAAAATAAATCAAACAAAGGTTTAAATTTATAACCGACCTTAATTGTGATTTTTCAAAAACATGATCAATAGTTAAACAATGGTAATCTATTTAAATCTGATTTCTAAGTCCTTATATATTACACATTAAATTATAGGAACAGTCAACTATTTAATGTATTTAAAAGGAGTTGTACAACGATTGAGAAACCTATTTACATGATTACATCAAATTCAAACCTTAATCAATTTTACACACTGTTCTAAAAAACTCGCCGCACAGCTGTCATGGCATGCCATGACACCAAAGCTTGTGTCTCACGCCACGTTAAACTCGTGGCACGCAATATTTGGCACGTTAAACTCGTGCCACGTTAAAAGCAGTTTTGGTAATGCAATATTTGGTATTTTTTATGTTTTTAATGTCTTATTTATGAGTTTTTAATATATATAACCTAATTTAACTTGTTTATTACTATTTTACTCATTGAATAACACGCCAAAACATATGTTTTTATATATAATAATATATATAAATTAGAAATTTGACGCCATAAGTCACGCCTTGAAAACGCCAAGGCTTCGTCATGGCTCCTACGGCTTGAGGCTTGGCCACGCCTCGAGGCCAAACCTCACGCCATTTAGAACCTTGATTTTACACAATCATTATTCCTTTCTTCCTTTTTTTCCCTTTCTAATTTCAATTCATGTCCCCCATTGACCCCTTTATGTTATTATTTTTATTCGTTCGCTTTAAATTTTGTGATCATCGTAACAATTTAAACGTCGGATGTCGAATGATTGGTAATTACTGAAATTTAATTTTAAAATATGTGTTCAAATGCGTATAACATCTAAAATACAATTTTATAAGATTCCATCTAAAAAATAATGCATCTGGTTCAATGAAAATCCTTTTTCCATATATGAAATTGTCATATTCATGACAAAAAAATGCTCTACATCTTATACATTATGTAATAGCATTTGCTTAATCATACCAGGACCATTGAAACTTTGTTGACTTATAGCCTGTTTGTTAGTAGCTTAATGAACTAAATGACACCCATAACTTATTCGGTCAGTTATACATGACTATTTGATTGTGTCTTAATAATATATAAAGTTATTTATTCAGTAAGCTTTTAAGAAAGCTTTAAGTAGAAAGACAACTTTTTTTTCTTCCAAAACCTACCCCTCCCATAAAAAAAACATGTTCGTTTCATCTATAAAAACTCATCCAAATAATAAAATTTCCAACTTATACAAACAAATTAATCCACATATACAATTTTATCCATACAAAGTTAATAGAAAATCAACCAAACAGCCGACTATAACCTAATAAGGTGTTCATACATCTTAATCAATAAAAACTTATACAGTTAATCATCACACTCAGTTGTATAGGTAATCATCAATCACCATTATTTATAAAACCAAGAGACAACATAAGCAGTAAAATAAACCATAATTCAGTCTATAAAACAAATATTCCATTAAGGACAGTTACATCCGCTTACCGATCGTTTTAAAAATCGTAAAAGTTGATTTAATCCATAAAAATGGTACTCCTAATTAAGATTAAATTGCTAATTCAATGTGTTTGGTCCGAGATTAGGTTTTTGAACCCGACAATAGACAAGCACGTGCAACTCACATGGATGGTCCTCACATCACGAATTTCCATTGCCCAACTTATCCTTTACCCAATAAAACGTAGACACGTGGATACTTTATTGTTATCCCACGTACCACACATATTATACTTAGGGTTGTAAACGAACCGAACGAACACGAATGGAGTCTTGTTCGTGTTCGTTCGTTTAACTTAACCGAACAAACAAACGAACACGAACGGTAAACGAACGAATTTTTTTGTGTTCATGTTCGTTCGTTAAGAATATATGTTTGTTCGTGTTCGTTTATGTTCGTTCATTAAGAGCTAAACGAACGTAAACGAACAAACATACATGAGCATAAACGAATGTAAACGAACGAACATAAATTAACATATACGAACGTAAACGAACGAACATAAATGAACATAAACGAACACAAATGAATAAAAAACAACTACCGTTACTCATAATTTCGTTCGTAAAAAATAAATAACAAAATTAAAAAAACGGATATACTTAGGAGACATAAAAAAGGAATTTTAAAAAATTAATTTAATTAATGTTTTGACAAATTAATGTCATAATATATATAAATATATTTATATATATATAAACAAATATAAACGAACATAAACGAACGAAAACAAACATAAATGAACGAACGAGACCATTGTTCATGTTCGTTCATTTAACTAAACGAACAAAAAAATGTGTTCATATTCGTTCATTTATTAAATAAACGAACTTCCCGCCGAACAGTTCACGAACGTTTCGCTGAACGTTCGGTTCGTTTACAGCCCTAATTATACTAACAAGCAACAAAACTAATTTTTTAGTTAGTTACATGTTTGTCCCTTGTCTATCGATTTTAATGCATTGGTTTTAAACTTTTAATAGCTACTTATAATTTGCATTTTATGACAAATTGAGTCCCTCAATTAGCACTTTGTTAAAGAATCATGTTACCGTGAGGAGTACTTTGAGCTTTAGTTTTTTCTTTGATATCATATTATATTCAATGACTTGGGTTCCGATGAGAAGTTGAAGTTAACATGAGAAACGTGATAATTGGTAATCAACCGTTGATTTAGAAATGCATGCACATTAGAATGAGATTCACAAGATCAATTCTCTTTTTAAGGCGTAATTCATGGGGAGGGTATGCAACTAAAAGTGATCAACAATTCATATTAGTTTCTCACGTTAACCTTAACTTCTCATATATATATATATAAATATATATATATATATATATATATATATATATATATATATATATATAGGGTCAGGTTCAAACGAGAACAGTACCTATTTAAAAGAACACGGTAACTAACAAAATCATTAGTAATTTTACATTAACACACGAAAAAAGGACTTTGGCCGCGGCTTCAAGTTCGTGTGACTTTTTTGCACGTTAATGTAAAATCACTAGTGATTTTGTTAGTTATCGTGTTCTTTTAAATAGTTATTGTTCTCGTTTGATCCTCCCTCTCTCTCTCTCTATATATATATATACACACATATATATATACAATATACACATAGACAATTTCATCGGGGCCAATCCACGTATCCAAAACAATCACCGCCCACTCACTCTTCTTCTTCCCCATGAAACCCTCTTATCCGCCATCCCGATCCTGCATCCAATGAAGATTCACCTCTTAATCCATACGTTGTCTCCCTCAGTATTCCCATCAAAAACGTCCTCTCAATGTGCTTTGTGTAATTTGTTTAGGATTGATCGTGATTTTTTTTTGCATGTAAACCAATGTATTTTTCACAATAAACCCATAGGAGCAAGGAATGAACACGACATATATTGTATACAAGCCAATGCATATCACTAATTCACAATAGGTTTAGCCAATGCATACCACTATAGGTTTGTTTAAGACATTCTCATGTGTGGCATCTGGTTCACATAATGTTATTTGGTTGGAATGAAATCTGTCAAATGAATTTAACTTGAAATGAATTGAAATGCAATGTTGTCAGGTTTGACCATCTGTTTGGTTGACATAATTGAAATGAAATATGTTAAAAAAATTGAAACTTGTCTGTTTAATTTACAAAATGTAGCTTACTAGCTTTTGAATTTGAATGAATTTTTGGTAAATGACCAAAATACCAATTTTGATAGTTTTTAACTTTTTTAAACAATAAATGATTTGATAAAATAATCATTAAATACTTTTTTTAACTAAAAATATTTTAATAAAATACTTTTTAAATACTTTAATGTGTAAAAAATATAATATAATTTGAGAAAATAAAAAAACAAATGTATTAAATTATATTAAATAAGAATAAAGTAAAATAAAATAAAAAACAAAAAACTAAGGTATTAAATTAAATTAAATATAATTAGGTTATATTTAGGTTAAAGGGTATATTTGGGATTATGAAAATACGACATTCCATTCAATCAGAATACCTCATAGTTGTTAAAGAATGTTGAATTCTCTCGTTTGTGGAATTTGATAAAATTCAGAGATTCAGTCATTGAAAAAGATCGAATCAAACGAAGAAATAGAACTTGGTCAATGGAATTCAACACTTAAATTCCATCATATTCATCCAGAATCTACGAACCAAACACCATTTTGATTTCATTTTTTAGGGTATCTGTTTAAGGTTTCATCGTGAGTTTGATTCCATAGTGAGTTTCTTGAAAAATTGTACTTAAAAACGAATACAAATATGATGAATAACATGTTGAAGAATATGTTGAATCAACAAAAATAAAACCCAGTTCACATGACTTCACATAACATCACTTTACAGGAGAAGGTGAACCAAGAGAAAGGGAAAGTCACAAAGGGGAGGGGGAGGATGGGTGCATTAATAAGTTGTACACATGCTTTAAGTAGGTGTACATTGAAAAATTTTAATAAAAAGGGGAAAGAAAAATGATTGGTAAAAAACAATACCAAAATGCCTCTATTCACTCTAATATAATTTTTTAACGACGTTAGTGTAAAGGACCAAAACTGTTGAAAAATGCAATCCACTAGGACTTGTTTTGTTACTTTTTCATTTAATGGACCCAATTCATTAAAAATCACTAAACCACGTGAACAAAATATATAAATTACTTTATTCAAAACAAAAAAAAAACATATAATTTACCTTTTCTTGTATATATACGATCTAAATATTCGTTACATGTATTTGAATCAAATAAACATATATTTAAATCATATAAAATTATTTTCAACAAAAAAATCGTTCTATGATGAAATATTGATAGAATAAAAATTTATTTTATATTTTAAATATATCTTTTTAAAATGATACAATTCTCGTTAATAAAATACCCTTTTTTGAAAAATCAATACCTAAAATGCCCTAAATCTTGTAATTTTTGCCAAAATACCCCCTAGGTCCGCGTTTTTTGCCGTGTTTTTTCAAAAAACGCGGACTGGTACTGTTGAACGCGGACATGGGGTAGAGAACGCGGACATGGCTCAATTGAATTGTGAAATTTAATATATATTTACATTTTATACCCCTATAATTATTTAGTTAGTTTAATTTATACCTTTTACTTTTCTATTTTTCATTTTCATTATATTAACACATAAAATCGTATATTAACTAAAATACGTTTTAATTTTAACAAGTTACACCATTATAATCGTCTCTTCGAAACCTTCGAAATGAGCCCAATATTGAATATTTTTTGATTTAATTATTTAATTATGTATCATATGTACTACATAAAACGTATGAAACGTATGCATATGCTATTTTTCTTTTTACCATAAAACATAAAACGTATTTGGACAAATTATTTATAATTTATGTTATTCTTCTTTTTACCATTTTACTAATAACGATATGTTAGTAAAAATAACGATATTCTACCATTGGATTAAAAATATCGTTATTCTACTAAAAATATCGCTATTCTACCATTTTAGTAAAAATAACAATATTATACCATTGGACTAAAAATAACGATATTTGAGTAAAAATAACGATATTCTACCATTTTACTAATAACGATATTTTAGTAAAAATAACGATATTCTACCATTGGACTAAAAATATCGTTATTCTACTAAAAATATCGCTATTCTACCATTTTAGTAAAAATAACGATATTATACCATTTGACTAAAAATAACGATATTTTAGTAAAAATAACGATATTATACCATTGGACTAAAAATAACGATATTTTAGTAAAAATAACGATATTATACCATTGGACTAAAAATAACGATATTTTAGTAAAAATAACGATATTCTACCATTTTACTAATAACGATATTTTACTAAAAATAACGATATTCTACCATTGGACTAAACATATCGTTATTAGTAAAATGGTAAAAAGAAGAATAACATAAATTATAAATACTTTATCCAAAAATATGTAGTAGATTGATATATAATACGTTTTGTGTTTTATGGTAAAAAGAAAAATAGCATATGCATATGTTTCATACGTTTTATGTAGTACATATGATATATAATTAAATAATTAAATCCAAAAATATTTAATATTGGGCTCATTTTGAAGGTTTCGAAGAGACGATTATAATGGTGTAACTTTTTAAAATTAAAACGTATTATTTTAACGTATTTTAGTTAATATACGATTTTATGTGTTAATATGATAAAAATGAAAAATGAAAAATAGAAAAGTAAAAGGTATAAAATAAACTAACTAAATAATTATAGGGGTATAAAGTGTAAATATATATTAAATTTCACAATTCAATTCCGTTGTCCACGTTCTTTACCCCATGTCCGCCCTCAACAGTTGAAACGCGGACCCAACCCGCGTTTTGACCCACACGTGGACCCAAACAGTACCAGTCTGCGTTTTTTGAAAAACGCGGCAAAAAACGCGAACCTAGGGGGTATTTTGGCAAAAATTACAAGATTTAGGGCATTTTGGATACTGATTTTTCAAAAAAATGTATTTTAATTAAATTCCCTAAAAAAAAAATATCAATACCAACATAAAATGTATACAGTTTAGTCAACATAAAAGTCAATTAAAATCGGTAATAAAGATTCAAACTTGACATAAATTAATATATAAAAACCATGTCTTATCAAACTATAAAGTTTAATTTTAAAGAAAATTTGCACACTATTATCATTATAGTATGTCTTTTAACTCCTTACGTGGCAAAAAAAACATGAAATCTGATATCATAATTTAATAAAATTATTAAATTATTAGCCAAATATTTGAATTATAAACCACTTTTATAAACTAGTCAAACTTACAATTTATAACCGTCTATTTGTAAACTAATATTGATTTTATGAAAACAAACATTTATCAAACATTGTTTATTTTACAATTGTCAATTTGTTTAAACAAACACAATAATAAAATTAATAATTTAAACATTTTATTACATATTTAATTATATATATATATATACTAGACATATACCCGCGCGATGCAGCGGAATGTAAGTAAAAAACGAACAATTAATTCTATTTCTTTATATACATTTCATCAATAATCAACTATGACCTAAGAATCACAACTTATGAAACATAAACCCATAAAGATATTCAATAATTAGTTTATACTACAGTTATTGACAACAAAAATTATAATGATATTATTTATAATAAGAATGAAACGTATTTTACGATTATGTATTTTTAACATGCTAACGGTGGAAAAAAAATAGAACGTATGGATAGAAAAACAAATTATTTTGTAGATATTCATGATATTTAATAGTACGGTTAAATTAAAAAAATATTCAATATTGGGCTCGTTTTGAAGATATTGAGAAGACGCTTATAATGATATAATTTGTAGAAAAATTAACGTATTTTTTCATTGCATTTTTGTTAATATATGATTATTTGTGTTAATATGATAATGGTGTAAAATGAAAAATGAAAAAAATAAGGGATATAAAGTAAATTAAATAAATAATTGTAAGTGTGATAAATGTAACATTGTAAGGATGGTAAATGTAATTGTACAAAAGTTTGTACAATAACCGTTTTAGTTTTTTCATTATATAGTATAGATATTGAGAAAAGATGGTAAAAAAACTTTGAAAAAAGAAAAAAATCGAAGAACAAATAAAAAAGGATTGACAAAACATATCAAAATGAATGTGAATTTAAAGATAATTAAGGCGCCGGTTGTTTTTTAAGATGTCAAAAGTGTGAAGTCTTATTTTAGTTATGATTAATAAGAGGTGGTGTGTTAAAATGTCTGAACGGTTCAGACTTAAGAGCCATTAAAAGTTTTTTTAAAAAAAAACAAACAACCCCTAAGTGATTTTTTTTTTTTTGTGTGTGTAATTTGTTTTGCTTTAGTTTTTATGTATTTCGTTGTTTTTAGATTTAAAATTTAAGGATAAATTATTTGTATTTTTAAATAATATGATTAAAACCATTATCCTAATCACATTCATTTGATCATCTCAATATTTTGTAGCGTTTTTCACTTTTTTTTTTTTTTTTAATCGGGATTCTTTTCCAATCTCAGAACTATTTCGGGGGAAAAAGATTTAAAAAAAAAAATCCGGAAATTACGGATCTCTGGGGTTATAGGAAACAGAGTGATGACCACTACAATCACGTGAACTCCTCGTGACAGGAGGACGTTGCCTTACTTTATTTTTTATTTATACTTTCCATAAAATGCAACTACTCCATCTATTCTAAAAACTAATATTTTATTTCTAAAATATTAAGACTATATTTGTTATAAAAAAAACTAGCTTTTTTTCCTGATACATGTTTGGATGTCTATAATCTAACTTATTGAAAAGCTACTCAAAGTAGCGTTTTGAAAAACTAACTTATCAGTTACCAGTTAGCTTAAAGCATCTCCAATGCAAGGTTCTTATAAGCAAAAAGTGGAATGACTTATAAGAACTACCATTGTGGAGAGTTCTTAAAATAACCTAAAGCTTTCTAGGTGCTTAAACAAGAATCTTGGTTCTTACCATGAAATGTGTGAGATTTGACATCATGTTTATTTTTTTATTTTTTTTTCATGACTTTTTAATAATTATTATTATTGAAATCAAATATTCATTTATAAATAATAGTAATTCTTATTGAAGTGGAAAAAAATGTATGATACCCACAAAAAGAGGTTCTTATAAGAACTACCATTGTGGGTTTTTTATGTGAATTTTTTATTTGATGATGTGGATATGATGTGGCACCAAAAAGTACAAAAAAGAGGTTTTTATAAGAACCTCCATTGGAGATGCTCTTATAAGCTAATTTGTCAAACAATGTGTAAATAAACTAGTTGAAAAATTATTTTTTATTGACTCTTTACCAGTTAAATATAATTACAAATACAAAAATTAGGACGAAAGGTTAATATTTCGGTCATATTTAAAAAAAATTATAAAAAATATTTTACAGGTTGAGAAAAAATACGAAAATATTACAATTAATATTAATTACATGTTCTGATATATAAAATATATTCCAATCAACATAAATCTACATAGGAATATTTGAAATCCTAGGTTTAATAGGGGTCTGTTTATTAGCAGTTTAATAAGACTTACATGTTATTCAACCGGCTATATATGATTATTTGGTGGTGCCTTAATTATATGGAAAATTGTTTATTCAGTAACTTTATAGGATAAATTTTATACAAAAATCCATATTTTTTCCAAACATGTCACTATCAATTAAAACTACGTTCATTCCATATAGGATTTCAAAAAAAATTCACATTATATACAAACATATGAATCTACAAAGACAACTTTATTCATACATGACTTAGCTATGTTTGGCAAAAATAAGCTAGCTTATCAGCTAGTGTACATGTTTGGATGACCATAAGCTAGCTTATTGAAACACTACTCAAAGTAGCGTTTTGAAAAGCTAGCTTATTAGCTACAAGCTAGCTTATATTTTTTTTGCCAAACATAGCCTAATGAAATACCAACCAAACTACCCCCATATGACATCTATATCTAAAATTCTTGTGTTTTCATAGTTTATTTCAATTTTTATTGATTTTGAGTTTTTTATATGGTTTGCGCTCAATGATGTTCGATGTCGTTTGGGTTCTATAGAGTAATTTGATTAAATATAGCGTTTTATGTGTAACTGTAATTCGATAGCTATGTCGATTAACCATGATTTTGACCCTATCTTGTTGCATTCAAGTTCACATGTAAATGTGTACGCTTTCTTATGATGAAATCTATACTACTTATCGAGTTATTGTACTATACTTGTCAATCTTAAACACCAATGGTCCAGTGTGTAGGTCCTTTTAACGTTTTGGTACGACTGGTGAACTTATTTTAGCCGTTTGAGCTAAACGTTTTGCTGACTCAACTGGATATTGTTTCATTCATTTTGGCTATTTCATCCCCAACATCAAGTATCAGAGCATCCTCAACAACGTCACTCATGATTACGTTTATTATGACACAGAGGGAGAAAGAGAGAAAGATGATGAGATGTTTTGTATGGAAAGGTGGGTTTTATATAGCAGGGTTTTTGCAAGGGGTATTTTCAGGAAGTTAAACATATACTCTATACATGTTCGACATAATTCGGTGCATGTATGTCAAACTACAAATCGAACTACTACCGATAATAAGATTATTGATTTTGATTTTTTTCATCAAAAAAATTATGAATGTACAGTTGTAATAATGAATTTGAAGGGTTTCATCGAACAAAATGTGAAACACGTCCATCATTATTGGACAAAAAATGATTATTGGCAACCTCAACCGGTTTCACACTGAACCGACCACCAATAATATTGATGTGAGGGGGCATTTTTTGGTTCAATCAACAGTTGAGGCTAGCTGGAGGAGGGATCGAATCCAAGACTGTCTTATATTTGGGCAAAATCAACCAATCCTTTACCAACTAAGCAACACGTCAGAGGCTGTAGTAGTGATTATTAAAACATAGATGTGATATGTAAGACCAACGTTTTCAATACCGGGTCGACCAGGCCGGTTGAACTGGGGAAGAGAGCGGGTCAATTGAGACCGGGTTTATGACAATTTATGGACCGGAGTGAACCGATCGGTTTTATCAAAAAAACGGTTGAATCGATTGATGTATTTGGATTGATGAAAACTTGTACTTATGTCAGTTATGTGTGTTTTTTTAATGTATTTTGTTGACCCGGTGGTTGAACCGTGACCTGGTGTTAACCCGGTGGTTGAACCGTGACCCGGTCACCACACCAGGTCAACCAAAAAACCAGGTTTTAAAACATGTAATTCTTGTGAATGATAATTATTAATTAAATAATATATATAATATTTGATTTACATTAAAATAAAAAACAATTTATTCCGAGAATATTCCTTTAATTACTCCCATATCATTTGGATCTATATTAAACACTTCCATTTAATGTCACCGTCAATTGTGGTATTTAACGCACAAAGATTCAAATACAAATGGAAAACGAAGGGGCATAGTAGTCAATTACAAAATTAGTAATTTAATTAAAAAGACAAATAAATTAAAAACAACGTGTTTAATTTATTTTAAAGTCAAATAAATGAAAAAAAAGACAGGGGTAATATTGGTATTTTAGAACCGTACTTATGAAGATAGATCTGTTCACCGACAAACTTGGGAGGTCGGCAACTGTCGGCCTGTGAACGGGAGAGACAAAAGCGGGAAAATTCCCGTCACCTTTTTCTTAAATTTTAATTAAAGTATCCTATTTTTTCATTTTTCTAATTAAAAAAATAAAATTAAAAAAATATTTTTTGAGTTATCTTAAAGAAAGGTACAATATTTCCTTTTTTCTTAAAAAGAATATCTATTAAAAAACGTTTCAATTACTTAAACTAGATTAAACGTTACTTTACGATCCAAAGGATGCAATTTTTTTTAAAAGTAACCAAAAAAACTAGTTTGAACGACTAACAAATTTATATCTGGATGTTACTTAAAAATCGATTAAATTTTATCTATTTTTTGGGTTGATCGTCCATTCATCTTAACTAGTTACTAATGCGATAATTAAATAAAGTAACGACAAAGTCCAGTAAATATGGTAGTACAAAGTTTATTCTGATCGATAAAAAAAAAGGTACTTGTAGAAGGTATATGGCAATGATGGGGATTGTGACACGACTATTTAACGTATTTAATTGAGTCATACTTGGAACAAAATTAATTGTTCATAAAAAAATGACTATTTATTATCTTATGTATTAATGTTAAAGTATTTTTTAGAAAAAGACCTTAATGGTTCAGTCTTTTCTTCTACCCCATTCGTCTAAAATTACAATGAAAATGACACGCGGTTTTGAAACGTTTAGTTATTACAAATTTTAAGTAACTAAATGACATTTTACCCTTAGTAACAAAGAGAAATTATATTAATCACATAATTAATAATTAGAGATTTTTAGGTATATAACCTTAAATGAAAATTTAATTATATCCATGACCTTCTCATGAGTATAAACACATTTTTTTAATAGGCCAGGAGATCATGCATTTAATTAAAAACTCATTTAAGGTCATTTTCTTAAATCACCCAATTAAAGGTGTAATGGTAAAATAAACATTTAATTTTGAAGACGAAAGATCTTGTTAAATGAAGAGTTAAAGTAAGGGGTTGTTTGACAATTGCTGAAAAGTTTAGTGCTAAATGATTAAAATATTTTTATGATATAGTGTAAAAAGAAATATGGTTGTTTGCTAATTGTTCATAATGAAATGAGTGCTCTTAATGGTTAAGGGAGGGTTAGGATACAAAATCATTAAGAGAATTTTAGAACCATTAAAAGACAACCATATTTTTGGTCAAACAAGATTTACCTCTTAACGATTCAGATGTTGTCTCTTAATGAAAACATTAAGATGTAAACAAACAACCCCTAAAAAAGATAATAAGGGATTTGAACCTTTTATCACTTTTAATCCCAAACACCCATGAATCACGTTTGATACGGTGCATCTCGGTGCAATCCATATCTAATGTGCATCTATAGGTAACCTTCTCACTATAACTTTCATTTTTCACTTAAACCCACCCCTAATTTAGAAAATGTACTCATTTAAGATAAACTAAAATAGAAATATGAATAGTTAATTTGGGATGATTGAAATATTTAAATAAATGTAATATTTTTATTTTTAGTAAGCTATAAATTCAAAATCTTAGCTATAATACCAACAAAATGTTTAACAAAATTATATATAAAAATCGAATGTTTTTAAGATAAAATAAACATTTATTAATTATATTTAATAATTTTGTTTCATTATTTACTAAATAATACCAAAATTAAATATTATATTTTGAGTTAACAATTATTTATTACTATTCTGTTATTCGATCTCTATTTCATGTTTCATTTCAAAATATCCCCTTTCAACGATTTACACCCAAAACCCACCTCCTCCCTCGCAGTCGTTATCTACACCTTTAACTCTGTTCCTGCTCAGATTTGGCAACAATTTCATCTATTTGCGACTTAATACTCAAATCATGCGAGAATCTAAAGAAGCAAAGCGAATGGATTTTATGTTCATATTCGAAACCCTAAAGGATTTATTGTTTCATTAAATTCTGTTTAAATGTTCGTTTGATGAAGCTTCCCTGTATATCCTGGTAAGTTTTTAGGCAAAATACCTCATGTAAATCCTTGTTATTGCTTTGGTTTTGAACTAATGGGTGCTATTGATGTGAAATTTACTGAGTTATTTTTTTTTAATTTTAGATGTATACATTTTTTTATAATTTTTTTAATGGGAATTTGAAATCCCAATTAGGTTTTTTTGTATCGATTCGTTGTAGAGGTTTATGCAAAATGGGTTGGTTTTATTTTTGTTTTAGGTGATTTACTGATTAATTTTTTGCAAATGGGTTGATGTCAAATTCATGTTTTGGTTTTAGTACCTTTTTTTCCCATGTGATTTACTGATCAAATTTCTGCAACTGGGTTGATGTCGATTCGTTAGTTTGTTTTTGGGTTTTGTTTTCGGTAATTTACTGATCATATTTGTGCAAATGGGTTTACATCAATTATTGAGAACATAAAATCTGTTAATTGTTATCATGTATATATGTATGTGTTTGTGTGTATGAATGTACGTGTGTGTAAATATATATGTTTTTGTCGTTTAATTTTGGATCATATTTTATCCTACTAATGATTTTGAATTGTTTGATGAGTTATCAGAAATGTAAAACCGCTGTTAATTGTTGATCATATCAGGTTATTTAAAGGTGAACAAAAATTCATCTTTTGGCGAATGTAAATCATGGAAAATTCCGAAATCGAAGAGAATGTGTTTGCACTTGCCGAACCAAAGGTAAATTCAAGTTATTGTTGATTGTTTGATTTACAACAACCATGGTCAATTTTTTGCTGTTCGGTTCTGATGAATCGATCTGCATTGGTACATTGAAATTGAAGTTGTGTGTGTGTATGGTTTTTGCTGTTTGTTAAAAGCGAAAGTGGAGAGGTGATATCTCGATGATCATCAATCTAATCCTATGATTACAACACATTCTAATGTGGTTTGATAGTTAAAACTTTAGAACCATGTGTTGAGATCAAACACTAGTCGTTAATGCATCTAGCTAACAACGATTCACCCAAATTGAATTCTTCGTTGTGATGTTTGTCGGTCTTTTATCCAAAAGGAAAAATCCGGATTTAGTTCTGAAGCCCTACATTTGGTTGGAGTATATAAATACTTCATATAATGTTCACGGAAATAATTGCTTTACTCTTTAGGGTCGCAGTCAGGTCTGCGTACTTCTTACCCCCGGGACCCCATATCTGGGAGGGTCATACTGGGCTCGTTTGGTTTAGTTTCTATAAATACAACACCCTCATTAGGGTGTTTGGTGCATACTACAAAAGCTAAATACCGTGAGGGTAAGAAAGGAAGGTTAAGGGAAGGTTCATATGTGAATCTTTAAAAAAATCAATTTGAAGATGCATATGTGAACCCACATGAATAATCTGTAACGTCGGTTTACATAGGCTTACATATGTATCTCAAAGTAATTTTTTTTCAAGGGAAAGTTTATGAATCATTGAAAAAAATCAATTTGAAGATGCATATGTTAACCCATATGAATAATTTTTAACTTCGGTTCACGTATGTATCTTCAAATATTTTATTTTCAAGGGAAAGTTCATCTGTGAATCATTGAAAAAATTGATTCAAAGATTCATATGTAAACCCATATGAATAATCTATAACGTCGGTTCACATGTGCATAGTCAAATAGATTTTCTTTCCTGATTTTTTCAGTGATTCACATATGAACCTTTCCTTCTTACCTTCTCACAATATTTAGCCTTCTTATTTGAACCAGCCCCTTGTGAACTATGTAGCCTTGTTGGGTGAACTACGTAAATCTCTATATCACAAGCGTGCATGATTGCTTGTGTGTAAGTTTGACACGGGTTTTATTGTAGCTACATGGAGGAATGTGCAAAACGCTCTCTTTGATCTATGTCAAAGTGTTGAGTGTTTTCCCCGAGCTAGAAGCATCCCGTCCCCGGAGCACTTCAGGGATTCAAGCATTATGTTCTTTACACATAGCGTTAGAGAAAACAAAAACCGTTCTTCAGCATTGCGCCGAATGTAGCAAAATTTACTTGGTACCGTTTCTATCCTTCTCGTTTATGTTATATTTGCATTCCCTTGAAGGGGCCATCGGAGATCTTACACGGATGATTCTACTTCATAGGCTATAACGGGAGACTCTGTTGTTTTAAAATTCGAGAAGGCAAGATCGGCTCTCGAAGACGGTCTTCGGAGGGTTGAAGATATAGTCCCGCAAACTATAGGTTGTCAGGTAATATAAACAACGTAATATAAACAACTCCTTTCTCGAACCTTTTTATGTAACCCTCACAAAGTGGAAGTCACCCGATGGGTGGTTCAAGAATAAGGGTACATTCGTCTTTCTACTTCAAGAACCAAACCAAACGAGCCCGGTATAGACCCACTCTGACGTGAGGTCAGGGGTAAGATGTATGCATACCCGACCTCTACCTCCAAGAGTAAAACAGGTGTTTCCATAGGGTGCGTTTGGTACACTGGACAGGATAGAACAAGGATCTTTGTTCCTCGTTTGGCAGGACTTTTATTTGGAACACACAGGAACAAAGTGGAACAAGCGTGTTCCCACCCTTGGAACAAGGTGGAACAGACTTATATTTTACCAATATAACCTCAAAATAAAACCTAATTCTCTTCTAAGACATCAAATATGCCCCCCTCTTTACATTTTATTCATTCTTTAAATTTTATTTATTGTATTTTATTCTATTTAAACATTCACTTTACTGTCCTCAAAATATTATTTTCATACGGTTTTTATGTTTTGGTTAATTTATGTAATTTATTAAATATTAATAATAATAGAATAATATAGAAAATGTATAAAACAAAAATTGGAAGCTAAATAAACTTTTCATTTTAGTGTCATTTTAATCGTTTTGACGAAAACTTTGTAATGATATATTTTGTTATAAAAATATTTATTTTATTATAATTTAATAAGTTACATAAATTAATCAAAATATATAAAAGAAATGGAAGATTCATTAGGGGTAAATTGGTCATTTTTATCTGTTCTATCCTCTATCCTGACATTTCTGTCTTACCAAACGCTGAACAACTATCCTATTTTGTCCCGCTTGTGTGGATACCAAACGCACCCGTAAAGAGCCCAGTAGAGAAGTGGCCTTTTGAGTTCAAGAAAGTTTGTTATTTGATGCATTTTCATCTAATGATTCCCATGTTCCAGATTTCTGATATTTTAGGTGAACTAGAAGGAATAGAGTTTTCGCTTGATTCGTTAGAAAAGCAAATTGGCGATGAGATAATCGGGCTACTTCAACAAGGTAGAAACTTTAGCAACAATAGCGACAATAACGAATTAGAAACATTCCATCAGGCTGCATCTAGGCTCGGGATTACTTCTTCACGAGCAGCGGTTCGAGAGAGACGGGCTCTCAAGAAACTCGTGGAAAAAGCTCGGATTGAGGAAGACAAAAGGAAAGAATCCATCGTCGCGTATCTTTTACATCTCATGCGAAAATACTCAAAGTTATTTAGAAATGATTTCTCGGACGATAACGATTCACAGGGTTCGACACCGTGTTCGCCTACGATACACGGATCTTTCGAGGGTTACAGTGGGTCCGGAACCCAAGCTTTCGAGAGACAACTCTCGAAGCTGAACTCTTTTAACTTCAAACCGAACTTCAGGCGATCCGGGCAGGTTCCTATGCCGCCCGAAGAACTAAGGTGCCCGATCTCGTTGCAGCTTATGTACGATCCGGTCATAATCGCGTCTGGACAGACATATGAGAGAATTTGTATTGAGAAATGGTTCAGCGACGGGCACAACACCTGCCCGAAGACTCAGCAGCAATTGGCTCATCTCGGTTTGACTCCTAATTACTGTGTGAAGGGATTGGTTGCTAGCTGGTGTGAACAGAACGGAGTAATGGTTCCCGAAGGACCGCCGGATTCTCTCGATCTCAATTACTGGCGGCTGTCGTTGTCGGAGAGCGAATCGGTAAATTCGAAACCATCGGAAAATATTGGATCGTTTAAGTACAAGGGGATGAAGGTGGCGCCTTTGCCTTTGGAGGAGAGTGATATTATTGAGGAGATCGAAGGAGATGAGGCGGAGGTTGCATCCGAGCACGACGGTAATGTGTTCGAGAGATACGATGGTTTCTTGACGGTTTTGCATTCCGACGAGAATTTGCGGAAAAAATGTCGAGTTGTCGAGCAAATCCGGCGGTTGCTAAAGGACGATGAAGAGGCTCGGATCTATATGGGTGCGAATGGTTTCATTGAAGCGTTATTGCGGTTTTTGGAGTCGGCTTTACATGAACAAAACGAGTTTGCTCAAGAAAGCGGAGCCATGGCTCTCTTCAATCTCGCGGTCAATAACAATAGGTATGTTTTACGTCAATGTTTGGTAAACTAGCGATAACACATCATGTTTGGCAAAAAACTATTTTTTCAAAAGATACCCTTTTTGGTCAATTTACACGCTTTTCAACTAGTTTTTGCCATGATCAGCCGGTGGCTAGCTTATCATCCAGTTTGCGGAACATAGCCAAATAAAAGTTTTAAAAGTATGTTATCACAAAGAAAGACGTTACATTTTCATGCAATTTGCCCTTTTGTTAATAATCCTAACGAACCCAAGTGAATCCTTTAAGTGTTTTTTTTAATTCAGGAACAAAGAAATGATGTTGACAGCTGGGATACTTGCGTTACTGGTGCAAATGATCGAAGGGTCGAAATCGGTCGGTGCAGCCATTGCCCTGTACCTGAACCTTTCGTGTTTAGATCAAGCCAAACCCGTCATCGGTTCAAGCGAGGCGGTTCGTTTCCTAATCGAGGTCCTTCAAAGCACCTGCGATTCACAATGCAAAATCGACGCTCTTCATGCTCTCTACCATCTCTCGACCTGCCACTCCAACATCCCTCGGTTGATCTCGTCTGGTGTCATCGATTCCCTCCAGCCGTTTCTGGTCGACTCGGATTCACACTCGTGGGCCGAAAAAGCCATAGCCGTGTTAATCAACTTAGCCGTAACTAATTCCGGTCGAGACGAGATCGTTGCGGCTTCCGGTCTGGTTAGCGGGCTGTCGACGCTGCTCGACGTCGGTGAACCGGAGGTGCAGGAGCAGGCTGTGGCCTGCCTGCTGATTTTGTGCACCGGAAGCGATACGTGCAGCGAAATGGTGCTGCAAGAAGGGGTGATACCGTCTTTGGTGTCGATTTCGGTTAATGGGACAATGAGAGGGAAACAGAAGGCTCAGAAACTGTTGATGGTTTTCCGGGAGCAGCGGCAGAGGGATCCGCCGGTGGTTCAGGGCGGCACGCAGCGGTGCGAGGGCGGCGGTGAAGATCGGAAAACGTTAAGCAAGTCGACATCAAGGAGGAAGATGGGGAGAGCTTGGAGTTTTTGGTGGAAGAACAAGAGTTTCTCAGTATATCAGTGTTGAATTCTTGATTCTCATGGTGAAAAATTGTAAAAAGAAAATTTGATTTTTAATTTTTTTCTTTTTTTAGCTTTTTTTTCTTTTTATAAAAAGAGATGTACAGCCCTTGTAATCAGAGAATTTTGTCTCTTTTGACCTTTCATTTTAGGATATGTTCAAAATCAGTCCTTTGTTTTTTCTTTCTTCCATAGTAATCACTTTTGGGAAGGTTCAAAAAGGTTGATAACATAAAAATAGAATATTCATCAAGCCCTAATAGAATAAAGTTATCTGTATATATAAATTTGGAAGGATTGGGAAGATTTTTGTTTGGAGGGTATGTATAAAACTCCACCTAAAAAGCTTACTGAATAAGTCACTTCCTATATTATTATGGCACTACTAAACAGTTAAGTATAGTTGACTAAATAAGCTGTGAGTCAAATAAGTTCATTAAGTTGCTAATAAACAGATCCTCTATGGTACACTTGGGGAAAAAATCCATTTAAAGAAGCATATGTGAATTAACGTTTGTTTTTATATACTAGGCATATACTCGTGCGATACAGCGGAATGTAAGTAAATAACGAACAATTAATGATACTTCCTTATAGACATGTCATCAACAATCAACCATGACCTATGAATCATAATTTATGAAACCCTAAACTCATAAAGATATTCAATAATTAGTTTATATTACAATTATTGACAAAAAAAGTTATAATGATATAATTTATAATAAAAATGAAACGTATTTTACGATTATGTATTTTTAATGTGCTAACGGTGGAAAAAAAATAAAACGTATGGATAGAAAACAAATTAGTTCGTAGATATTTATGATATTTAATAGTACGGTTAAATTAAAAAATATTCAATATTGGGCTCGTTTTGAAGATATTGACGAGACGCTTATAATAGTATAATTTGTAGAAAAAGAAACGTATTTTTTCATTGCATTTTTATTTATATACGATTATTTGTGTTAATATGATAATGGTGTAAAATGAAAAATGAAAAAAATAAGAAATATAAAATGAATTAAATAAGTAATTGTAAGGGTGACAAATGTAACATTATAAGGGTGATAAGTGTTATTGTATAAAAGCTTAGGGTGATAAGTGTTATTGTACAAAAGTTTGTACAATAACCGTATTAGTTTTTTTATATAGTAGTAGAGATTTAATTCGTAGATATTCACGATATTTAATAGTACGGTTAAATTTAAAAGTATTCAATATTAGGCTCGTTTTGAAGGTATTGACGAGACGATTATAATGATATAATTTGTAAAAAAAGAAACGTATTTTTTCATTGCATTTGTGTTTATATACGATTATTTGTGTTAAAATAATAAGGGTATAAAATGAAAAATAAAAAAACAAGGGATAAAAAGTAAATTAAATAATTAATTGTAAGGGTGATAAATATAAAATTTAACTTTAATAGCTTTCCAAATAAACGTTTAAGAATTTTAATATATAGTATAGATTATCGTAGTTATTCACATATGAAAATGTATATAAGAATCTCTTTTGTAACCGATTAACAAACAGACCCCTCAATGGTACACCTGGAGAAAAAAATTCCTTTTAAAGATACATGTATGAATTCATGTATTTTACCAAATATTTACATAAGATGTATGTATATGCAAAACCTCTTTTTTAATCAATTAATCACAGTAAAATTTTAATTGTTAATATGAGAAATCATAATTGAATAGAACAAAAATGCAACATATTCAAAATTTTAGATGAATTACAATAATTTAAAAAAGAATTAAATATAGAAATTCGTTTTCTTATAACCACGCGTATTCTTTTCTAGCTTATGCGTATCTCGACTAATTACAATTACGATTACATACTAATATCTGTATTTTTCATATCGACGATGTGCTCGAGAGGGCACGTGGGGACATGGCCCATCCGGCTTCAAATAGATCGAAGATGGGATCCTCGGATTGAACAATTTCTTCGTTACTACTAGTTGTTCTTGCGGAATAAAGAAAATCGGTGTTGCAATCCTCCATTTCATCGTTTTCTTTATTCAGATCATTATTCTTCTCTTCAATCTTCACCTTCTCGAGGACGTTCGTATGACCAAACTTACCAATCATTTTTGACGTGTCCACATCTTCGTTGTCAACTTTCTTGTTTTCACCATCCGATTTTACCACATTTTCGTGTACGGAAGCATTTTCCGGTTCGACTCTATAACCATGGCACGTGATATCGATCACGATTTCCTTCTCGTCTTTCTTGAAAACCCGATCAAGAAACGGTATGTGTTGCATAATCATTGGTACATCATTGTCCATGAAATCATCGAATTTTGGAGGTAAAGATTCCGAGACTTGCAACAACTCGTCGATTTTGTCGAACACACGGGTCGACGGTGGGAAATAGGTCTCCATTAGATCTTCGAATACCATAATATGATCATCGAAAAACGAGAGGATCGCTAGCCATTGATGTTCGATTGCACACATGATTTCCCCCCTTTTCCCTTTCGGACTTGTGGAAATGTGCATTCTCGTCAAGACGTTTCGGAGAACGCACACGATTAACGCTCCGAAAGTGAACAACAAACGACGTCGTCGAGGGATCATTGCAGTGTCGGGTAATGGGTCCTGAATGTCCGATTGGAAGCCGTTGAATGCTAAAAAATGTGTTCGTATAAAAACAGAAACGAGACCCATAAAATTATTCGATGAAATGAAGCCATTGATGAACGAGACATTCCGTTGTCGATAAAGACATCGGGGAAGGCATGAGTCGAAGTACGATGAAATGTTCGAAAAATTAGGTGCCAATTGACAAGGAAAGGTCGAGGTGCGTTAGTTACCAATCGTAGCCGTTAGATTCGGACAATGTTAGAAACCGAAAATTACGAATGATATCCTTTTGGATTTATATTTTATGCAATAAAAGTTGTATCTTGTATTTTTTGTTTTGAAAAATATTTAGATTTCGTCAACTTATACTAAATTTTTTATAAAAATTTTGTGGGTCCCATATCTATTTCTTTCCGTTAATGAAAATCTTTATTTCCGGTAAAGTATTTGATGACCAAAATATTTAACTTTTATGAATTTGTCCCGATCAAATTATTTGGGAGCTGATTATGAAATGGGAATGACAAATTCCTTTGACCAAATTCATTTATGATGTTAAGTTTGTAAAATGAATTGATTAGATTCCGTCGAATTTTACAATTGAGGGATTTGATCATGACATTGACATATGTGAAGAATTTGAATTTCATTTCGAAGCAAATGTTACATAATTTATAATTTGGTTTTAGAAAGATAAAAATAACCTTTAGATCCAATTTAACCAAGATCACCACCACGACCACCCTCACCCCATGCTCCTTCCACCAACATCTCTGTCCACCACCCAAGGATGGACCCAAGGGGTTTTTGTGGTGACATGTGCCACCGTTTCGTTCCTCCGTCGTACTATAAAAAAATTATAGGGTTGTGAAAAATGTCATCGTATATATTTTGAAACTACAATGAGAATAAAAAAATTTCTTGATAGAGTTGGTTTGCAAGACTTTTTTTTCACCTAGACCCAAGTTTGAATCCTGTTAGTGCCATTTTCTTTAGTTTTTAAGTTTTAATTTCAGATTTAATATGTTTATGAAAAAAAAATTTATATCTATATTAAAGCAAAACCCAATAGTCCTAGGTGGTATATTCTAAGAGCAAGATTCGTATTTATCTTTTTTTTTTTCTCTAGATTTTTGATTTTTTTTAAATGTCTAATATTGTAAAGACTTTTCTACCCTTATATGTAGATGTTTGTTTTATTATCCACAAGGTTATTTTTGGTATTTTTATATAATTGAAATTTAGAATATCCTCCAAATAACCTTTTGGTTTCCTCTTCCTTTGCTCTCATCTCCCTAATAATTGGTTATTTTGGTTATTTTTACATACTTGAAATTTAGAATAACCTCCAAATAACCTATTGGTTTCCTTTTCTTTTACTCTCCATCTCCCTAATAATTTATTATTAATTATTCGTCAATAAGTTCATTTGGTTAGATGCAATCTCCATCGCAAATCGATAATATTTTTCTACCCTATAATTGGAGAGCTCCAACACAAATCCATATTCTTTTACACAGTTGGAATTGGAGAGTCGACGAAGGAGATAGTCGTGGGGAGAGAGAGCTGCTTGAGAGGCAAAAAATTGAAATCATGGTCGAAACTCCATCATAAATCCAGTTTTTTTTTACTTATGTCTTCTCCGTTTTTCCGTTCCATATTCCATTTTTTTCGTATAATCATTGTTTCCTTCTATAAGCTAATAACATCTTCCCTTATCTTAATGTGAAAAGCACCAAAACACTCCACTCCAGAACAAGTCCTGCAAACAAAATAAAAACAAAAACACATAGTCAATAGAAAAATCAATGAACTCACATCCTTATCTTGAATCGAAAGAATAAATAGAAAAAAGAATTGGTGATTATCCATTTCTCTTCAAAACTTCAGTTTATCATCATCATCGTCCCAATATCTAACCCTAGGGGAGGGCCTAAACAGTTGTATCGCATAATTGACTACCAAGGGAAAAGGAAATCCCAGAAAATATGAGCACCTGACGAGGGTTGAAATAGCGATCGATTGTTCTTCATCCATCTAATTTCTTTGATCGTTTAATTTCCTTCAACAAAAATAAACAATTTTGTTATTTTAAAGACTGTATATAACACAAACAAAACAAGAGAGAAATCGTTCCTCATTGATGAAACGACAACAACAATGATGAAGGAGAGATAGTGGATCGGAGAGAGTGGTTGCAATTACCAGAGTCGCCAACCACGGAGAGCATCAGCGGTAAGAATAAAAAAAAAGAGAGCAGGAATTTCATCCCAATTTGAAGAGCACATCATGGAGAGGAAAAGGAAGAACCCAGTTGAGGAGAGAAATGAGGATAGGAGAGGAGATATCCCTGTGAGTGATTGCAGGAAACGAGGGGAAGAGAGGGTCGTGCAGGACGTGGGGGTAAGAAGGCCTAAGAACCAGGGCTCCAAAAACTGTTTTCAAGAACTGTAAAATTCAAGAACCGTTTAAGGCTCTTAATAATATAGTATAGATATAAATATATTTATATATATAAACGAACATAAACGAACGTAAACAAACATAAATGAACAAACATAAACGAACATAAATGAACGAACATTAACGAACGGACGTTCACGAACGTAAATGAACGAACGAGACCATTGTTCATGTTCGTTCATTTAACTAAACGAACAAAAAAATGTGTTCATGTTCGTTCATTTATTAAATAAACGAACATAAACGAACTTCCCGCCGAACAGTTCAACGATCGGTTCGTTGAACGTTCGGTTCGTTTACAGCCCTACTGATTACATTCTATTACTGTCAACCAAACACTTGGTCAAACTTGATAATATTTCATTTCAATTCCTTCCAGATTCCAATTTCTTTGACATATTTCATTCATTCAGAAATTATTATGTGAACCAAACGCCCCCTTAGACGCATGGGGATTTCAATTCCTAAGGGTGCATTTGGTATCTAGACAGAATAGGACAAAACAACTCTTTAGCGTTTGGAATGACAAAACTAGATAAAATGACCAATTTACCCGAATCATTTATATATTTTAATTAATTTATGTAATTTATTAAATTGCAATAAAATAAGTATTTTTTATAACACAATATATATTTAGAAAATTTTCGTCAAGCATAAATTACAATAAATAAAATTTAAAAAATGAATAAAATATAAAAAGATTTGAGGTTTTAAAAGAGAATTTTTATGAGGTCATATTGGTAAAATATAAGGGTGATCTATCTTATTCCATGGAGTCAGGATGGAACTACTCAATTTGTTCGTGTATGTTCCACTAAAAGTCCCAAATTTTTTTATTTAAACCAAACGCGCCAAGGGTTTAAGGATAGTACAATCTGTGAAGCACATGGTACAACTCGGTGGGAAACGAATATAAACCATACGAGGGGAAAAGATTCACCAGGAAGAAAAACCGATCAGATCGAATTTGATTCTCAGATCACTTCACGTCAACATTCGAAACACAGATTCTTCATCTCCGATGGTAAAATTCTCCATTTCGATTTAGAAATTTGTCAATCGCAGTAGTCAAGAGCGTTTGAATTTGTTAAATTCATGTCAAAACCTAAAAAGTTTTCGTTCCGTAGCGATTTCCGTGTTATTAGTATGTACTGTTCCATCAGATTCGTGTCTGAGCCTGTAATTGTGTATTATATTCAAGAGATTTTGGAATTATGATTCTTCAAGCAAGCATCGATGAATGATTTGTTGTGGAAACGCTTCTATGAACAGGAATACCTGGAGATGGAAGATGTATGTTTCGCTCTGTTGTGCACGGTGCCTGTTTGAGAGAAGGTAGGCCAGTTCCAAGAGAGAATGTTACGGAGGAACTTGCAGATGATCTCAGAACCAAGGTATTAAATAACTACAACTGAATTTTGATATTTAATTTGATGCGTTAACAATTGACATGATCGTATGACATAATTTTCCGTGTGCACGCGAATTGGGAATGAGTAGATAAAATTTGCTGGTTTTCTTAGGGTTTTTGACCTAGTACTTTTCAGGTTTAATCTAATCAGTAACTTTGAAAACTTAGTTTTAACAGATTACAGTGAGTACACATGATTCTCAAAATTCAAACTGCACCTCTTGATCTGAAACATTGGGAGTATTGTATGTTGGAGGCCTGTGATAAAGCTTCATTGGTTTATTAGAGCACATTTACTTTTTGGTTGCTCAAGTGCAAATTTGGAACTATAATTTGCGTTTTTACTTATGCTCCTGCTTTTCACTAAACCATTATATCAACTTATTTGATAGGTCGTTAATGAGTTGATCAAGAGACGGGCTGAAACCGAATGGTAAGACACATTTGAATACTGGTTAGTATTTTTATTTCTCGCGCCATTGTAAAAAAAAGCATATATAGTTGTTCCTATTAGAACGTGTGGAACCTCTGCTTCTCATTCTAAAAGAGCGTTCGTAGAGAAAATGAAAGAGATCCCTTGCTCATCTACACGTGATTTGGTCTGTGACTAAGCCGATATGGGACTCCAACAGTTTCGAACAAATGTAATTTGTGTGTTGGTCCATGGTTTTTCAGGTTTCTTGAAGGTGATTTCGAGACTTATGTCTCACATATGCAACGGTCACATGTCTGGGGTGGTGAACCGGAACTGCTTATGTCCTCACATGTCCTCAAGTACATATCTCAATTTTGTTTTCTTTGATATACTCTTCAACTACTGCATAGGAACCAAGGGATCATTGACCCAGCGGTACCTGGTTACCGACAGAGCCCACCCTTTTAGAAGGTCTAGGGTTCGGTGAGGAGCATGTACCGCGTGGGATTCAATGGTCCAAGGACCAAGGATGATGGTACACTTTTCCTGCCATGCTTAAATCTCAACTATAAAAGATATTTAGAAAACAATTATGTCGTCAAATCTACTTGTTTGGGTAGAAATAAGGTCTACACACATTCATCTTTGGATAGGATATACGGAGTTTGTTTTGGTTTAGTATATATAAACCTGAATGCATTTGAAAATTACTTTGACGGATACCAAATCCCAAGCTCAGACAGCGAGGGCCTGTTTGGCTTGGGGATCTGGAATTGGATCCTATTCCAATCCTGCATTTGGTTTAAAGGAAAGTCCGGAATTGAAATCCTACTTACATTGGATTTAAAGGGTAGTTGATATTTTACGGGATTTCATAGGATTTGTTTGCAATAATATTCTATTATATGTTAATTCGTTTTGTAATGATCAATTAATAAAAGATAATTTAATTATTCTTATAATTTGTTTTTATAAATTATTTATGAAGAATAAAATTCAATTCCATTCCAAATCCTACAAATCAAACACACCAAAGATTCCAAATCCTTCCACGAAATCCAAATCATTCAAAAGCATTCCGTCAAATTAAATGCCGCCTTAGGGACCGTTTACTAAACGTTTACCGGATAAGCGCGTACGATATTATTTACCTTGTTAATTGAGCATGACAAGGACCGACAAACTTACCCGTTAAGAGACACAAAGACCGAGAGTCTTACCCCCAGTAACTTTGGGAAACGACTTTTACCCGGTAAGCATTTAAAATGCTTACCAACAATCCATTTTCATAGCCAAGGATGTTACACGATAAAGGTAAATGAAGGTGAATCTTTTGCCGGCGGTAAGTTCTTACTCGGTAAGAATTTGGTAAACGGCCCCTTAATATTTCTAGGATGCGTGTTTTCGAAGCTTTCTGGTGGCTTAATTGTGACATATTTTATGATGTGTTTACAGGGTGCCTATTACAGTTTATATGCGGGATAAGAAGTCCAAATCTATTAAAGTTGTAGCAGAATATGGACACGAGTATGGGAAGCAAAACCCAGTCAGCGTTCTTTATCATGATTATGGACACTATGATCTCTTGAAGACTGAAACTTACAACTAATTAAGGTATCCTCTCCTATGATATGATTACTTTAACCTCGTTTTAAACATCTGTAGACCTAAGACAAAAAACAGTGTTTACAAATCAATTGTAAACAGTAATTATATCTTAATCAACTTTATTTTGATTTCCTAATGGTCCACTTGATCTTGTTTAAAAAAACACGAATTAATCATTTAACTTGATTAAGATTGAGATTTCAAAAAACATTATTGTCAAACATGTTTCGAATTTGTCTTCTTACAAAAATCACATCTTAACGAATAGTAACACACCAAATTTGATTTAACACTACTGATTTACACCAATTTTGGAGAAGATAAAAACGAATATATTTAGAATCTTAAATTTTGGTGTAAATTTTGGTATTATCTATTGGAGAAAATTTTATTGTTTGCACCATATTTTACACCAATTTTTATGGGTTCGGTGTTATCTATTGACGATGCTATTATGCCCAACGTGAATGGTTGTTAATCAATGAGATCAATAATTAGGAATTATTCCGTGACTTAGATTCTTGTTTCATGAAAATAGTAAAATTTTTATTTTTAAAAAGTTTATAATTTCTTTACTCAACATTCTTATAATTGTGTTGTATATATAGTCTTCATAGTGAGATTTGTCTCACATAGAAAAAATAGTGGAATTTTACTTGTTTTAGTGAGCTATATATATGTATGCATTTTAGGCTTATCACTTGTCCCACATTGGAAAAGTTATAAACTTTTTCTTAGTTTATAATTCTTAAACAACTGAGATCAAATGAACTAAGGGGAATTTGGCCTTGTTGGGTGGATTTTACACATACATTTAACAGTTAAAAGATAGCACTAGCACTAAGTAGAATGCGAGTTTTCTAAGTCGCATTCATCACTGATGGCGATTTTGTGACCGTTTTTGACAGGTTTTTTGTTATAATTTGAATTTGGATAAAGTTTCAAGTTGGTTAAACTTATCCAAATTAGTTATATGTCAAATCCTATATATATGTGCCTTTATTCCATCATTTTAATTATCTTTTAATCCTCTCTTGATTCTCTCGTAGTTCTTCATGAATTTCTGCAGAAAATGTTCTTGTGAATAAGTTTTTGTTGTTAAACCTATTCTATTGATTAGATAATTCCTGGGGGTGTGTTAGCCTAAACCCAAACAACCTTGATAGTGGGAGCTAATAATATCTTTAGAATAGTGATACTTATCGCGTTCTAATCAATTGTTTACACATCTTTTCTTTCTATTGCATGCATACCTTTTCTAACAAATTGAACAACAGCACAAAACTGTTGATCTAGATTTGAGACGACAAAATTATTTAATTTTGGAGGGTATTTTGAATATATAAACTCATACACTTTTCTAAACTATGCAAAAAAAACTTAGGAAATTGGAAGACCGTGGAAATGACACCCTTTTACCTATTGTTATGTTTGGGTGTTTCAGGAACAAAATATCTTCAAGAATCAATATATTTTATGAATTGAAGGTAAATCAAACGGTATGGTCATTTCTACCTTTTAATGCATGCTTGATTTCTTGCATCATCATTTCCATGCAAGCTTTGGTACATTTGTGTATTGCTACCTTATAAAGCAACTCCAACAGTTATGTTATTTTAGAAATTTTGGAAATTTAAGAAAAATTTGTTTCAACAGTTATGCTAAATTCTCCTCTAAAATAGAGAAAAGAAAAGGAGAGAAAATAGAGAAATCTCCAAATTTAGAAGAAGAAAGAAAATATAGCATACCTGTTGGAAGTCTCTTAATATTTTACGTTTTTTCTGTCTCCAATCGTCAATCTTGCTTCGAACATGTATAAGATTAAAAGTATTTGTAATTTATGTAATAAAAGCTTGCGTGTGGCCATGCCTACTAAATTTGTGCCATTTCCCATCGTAATACAACTCCACATTAACTACATAGATATTATAGTAAAAAACAATGTTTTAAAACCCGGTTTTTTGGTTGACCCGGTGTGGTGACCGGGCCGGGTCAACCAAATATATTAAAAACACACACATAAACATAAGTTTTTCATCAATCTAAATACATCAAAACAAAACATAAAGAATCAAATCAAATCATGGATCTTGAGACATTGGAGTGTAATGCATCAAGCTCACGATCGCTTAGCAATTGAAATTCACTATCAAGTTCATTGTCATCAACAACATAGTCACTTTCTATAATATCAAATAAACAAAATATTAATGTCATGTAAAAAGCTAATAATAAACTAAAATTACGACACCAAATTAATATATATAGAAATAAATAAAAAATCACTTTGCGTTTGAGAAGCCGGTTCGTGTTCTTCCTCGTTAAACATATTTTCTAAATCATTGTAATCAAGTTCTACTTTTGACTCTTCTTCGACCACCCAAAAGTCTGTCTTATCAATGCATTCGTAATCAATAGGATCATAAGACCTCCTATCAACCTTGAGTCTACAAAAACATTCACAAAAAAATAAAACATAACTTGTAAAACCGAGTTAACTGGGTTTTCACCGGTTCGTTACGGCCGTTCAACCGGTTTTTTGATAAAACCGGCCGGTTCACTCCGGGCTATAAATCGTCATAAACCTGGTTGCAATTGACCCACCCTCTCCCCCGGGTCTTGGTTCAACCGGCCGAGTCGACCCGGTTTTTAAAACATTGGTAACAAATGTTATTTTCTTTTTAATGATATATTTCTATCAAGAGAATGCAAAAGCCTGTTTGTTAGTAGTTTAATAAGACTCACTCATTTGATCAATAATACATGATTGTTTGGTTATCCAGTAAGTCTTGTATGAATAAAACTGTCTGTGTGGATTAATCTGTCTTTATAGATTGAAAAGATTTTTGTTTGTGAGGGTTTTTTTTATATATGGAAGGAACATGTTTTTCAATTGGGAGAGACATACTTGACTAAAAACATGACTTTCTGCATAACACGCCCTAAGTTTTTAGAGGGGAGTTTTATGTAGAAAATTAAGTTTTTTTTTTGTCCAAACTTGCCCTTTCCAATAAAAGAATACGCTCCTTTTCATCTATGAAAAAATCTTCTCAATTTATATAAACAAATGAATTCATACAGACAATTTTATTCATACGAGGCTTAATGAAAATCAACCAAACATTTTTAAGCTAAAAGATTGTACAATGGATTCCTAATTTTTACCATTTAATTGGCATACAATCATTAAAATGTAGCCGTCGGTTAGAGATCAGAATTCTAAACCTTTTTGGTTATTAAATAATATGTACAATGGTTGTCATTTTCAATTCAGTTTTATGCATTTCATTTTTAATAAATATTTATAATCAAAATTTAAAAATATGATTGCTTAAAAACAATATCCAGGGGATATTTTGGGATATCATTTTGAATAATTTGGCCCACGACTAGACGTAGAAAATAATTATGTTTATAATAATTAAAAATTAAAATTAACTAATAACATCATAGGGAAAGATATTATTTGAAAAATAAATAAATGATTGGACTTAGCCTTCATTATTATGTGGTCTTTTTTGACATTAAAAAACATAAGAGGAAATATGAGCCGGCTAAATCCGGCTGTCATGTAACGCCAACCGCTTTGCTCATCCTTCAACCATCACTTTCTTTACCGTTTTCCACACTTGAAATTGTCCGCTTTTACGTTAATTTTAATTTTTTTTATATCATTTCTAATTAAATTAACTTTATCAAAAATATTAATAATTCAAAATGTTGTTTATTAAATAATTTAATTAAATTAATATTATTTTAAAAATATATAGAGGTATGTTCAAAATGAACTTAGGGGATGTTGAACCATTATGAGGTAACATCTGAATCGTTAAGAGGTGAATTTTGTTTGACAAAAAAAAAGTTTGTCTATTAATGGTTCCAAAAACTTCTGAATAATTTTCTATCTTGGGTCTCCCTTAACCATTCAGCGCTCTGGTTTCATTATGAACAATTATCAAACAACCATATTTCATTTTGCACTATATAATGAGAGTCTCTTAATCATCCTGACCAATTAATCATTTTACACCAAATAATTCAGCGACTGCAAAACAGTAACTTAGAAATATACGAACTCATGTTATATATTATTATTCATATGAGTTCAAGTATCAATTATCAAATTAATTTTTGAGTAAACTACAAGTTTGGTCCTTGTGTATTGTTAAAAATTACACCTTTTGTGTTTATAGTTTCGAAATTACAAGATGATCATCATGTCTTGCAAAAACGTCTGGATTTAGTCCCTTCCTCTAACGGTCGTTAAAACATTCCGTTACTTGAGGGGTATTTTGGTTCTTTTATCGATTTTTTTTTGTTTTTTCTCAATCAAAATCAAGTTTATGATTTTGTTTCCTTTGATTTTTGATTGGATCTAAAGCAAAAAAATCAATAAAAAACAAAATTATATTTTATTTAACGGAAGTTAAAAGGAGGGATCAAATTCAAACGTTTTTACAAACTATGATAATCATCTTGTAATTTCAAAACTACAAAAACTTAAAAGTGTTACTTTTGACAAACTACATGAACCAAATTTGTAGTTTACTCTTAATATTTTCAATCATTCACTACATTTCCTTAAAATTTCATTTTTTTCTTTCTCACAATATACAAAAATTTCATTTTATTCAAAAAAAAATATTTCATTTGGACTTCTTTTACAAACCCCCGCTAAGGGGTTGATTGGCAGTTCCTGAATGGTTTGGTGCAGAATGATCAAGGGTTCAGAATGATTAAGAGGTTTTTATGATATAGTGCAATATGAAATATGATTGTTTAGTAATTGTTCAGAATGAAATCAGGGCGCTTAGTAGTTAAGGGAGACCCAATATACAAAATGATTCAGAGGGTTTTGGAACTATTAAGAGACACCTTTTTTTCTGCCAAACAGGATTCACCTCTTAACGATTCAGAGGTTGTCTCTTAATGGAACCATTAAGAGGTAAACAAATAGCCCCTAAATATATATAATTAAGAAAAAAAATTTAAAAAGTAAAAATATTATGATAATTTGGTTAAGCTAAAAAAGTTAAATTGAAGATTATATAAATCAAATACCCCTAAAAAATTCCTAATTACGGACTTTGCGCTGGCTTCAACTTTTTTTCCCTCCTCCGGACAACAATTCTACTGATCGCTGAACAACAACGGAAAATATGACGGTGTTCAACGCCGGCGATTGCACCGGCGGTAGCGGATATCTGGACGTGAAGCAGGTTTTTCCGGTGGAAGATTATCAGGAGAAAGTCTCACAACGCCTTGTTGAAGCTGTGCATGCCAACGATCTCAAGTCCGCGTTCGATTGCTTGCTGGATCCTTTCGTTGATGTGAACTTCGTTGGAACCGTGTGCTTGAATTCGAAGAAGACGGAGATCGTGTTACATGATGAGTCTCCGAGCGAGGTTCGAGTGGTGTTTGAAGAGTTTAAAACGGATGTTACGGCTCTGTTCCTCGCTGCTCATGCCGGAAATGCGACGCTCGTTAGAAGGCTACTGGTAATATTATCGATTTTATGCATCGTTTTTAGTGAAATTTAGATTTCCAGTGACAGTCGTAATTTTTCCCTACTTTATTTGATTGAAAAAGAACAATAAACACATTTTCAATCAATTAGCCACTGTAGTTGTAATCTAGAAGCGTAGGCTACTATCACAATGTGCGCTTCTTCGATTTTTCTTCTTTTTTTGTTGGATCATATGACCTAATTTTCATCTCGAGGTCTAGAACAATTTATTTGCCAAATCATCTGGCCTTTTCCTTCCAATATTGAGTAATTTGATAATGGATTTGATTGGCCTTGGACTTTTCTGATTTCTCCTTGTTTTATTATGATTTGAATCTGGAAAATAATTAGAAGTGTTGATTCATGATTAGGTATTGCTTATTTGGACTTTGAAAGTGATGGTTTGTTAATTTGAATTTTGAATTATTGGTCAAATTTGCAGAATTAATGATGAATTATTACATCTAAGTATTCAAAATGGGAGTTAATATATGTATTAGACGTTATGGATCTCAATTTTTGAAAATGGAGTACAACCATAATCCTTCTGAAAGTAAATCCTTCATGAATCATATTACCATCTAGAACCTCTGAATTCGATTTGAGAACCGAATATCAAAGTTGGAGTTTTGTTGTAACTTTGAATTGTTTTGGGGATATTGTAGAACAATGGGGCAAACGTAAATAAGAAATTGTTTCGTGGCTACGCTACCACGGCAGCAGCCAGGGGATGCCATATTGAGATACTAGACTTGTTACTTGAAGGTGGAGCTTCTCAGCTTGCTTGTGAGGAGGCTTTGATGGAATCAAGCCACCTTGGTCTAGCCAGGCCAGCCAAAGCTTTAATGGCATTCGACCTCATTCGCCCCAATGTTGCAGTCCACGCCCTCGTCAATGCATCATCTAGAGGATTCGTTGATGTCGTTGAAACACTTTTGAAGGTACATATTCTGCTGCCACTATTCCAAACACTTTTTGGCCTTAAAAGTGGATGTATATACACATTTTGACACTTGATTTGTAATGCCAAGAATGACTTGCATATGTTTCTCTATTTGATGGCAGTGTGGAGTAGACATGAATGGAACTGCCCGAGTTTTGCTTCGGTCTTCCAAGCCTTTTCTTCATGCTGATGTTAGCTGTAATGCCCTTGTTGCTGCCACTGTCAATAGGCACATCTCTGTTGTTGAGCTTCTTCTACAGGTGAATATCTATATGCATTTCCAAGATTTTCAGGATGAGTAATATTCGTAGTTCATGTTTGGCATCATAAGCTAGCTTGTTTTTTTAAGCTTATTGAAAAAGTCCCTATTGGAGATTTTGCTCCAACAACTATGCTATACCATAAGCTGAAATAGAGAAAATGAGAGAGAGGGGGTAGAAATCTCCAAATTTGGAGAAATCTCTTAAACTCCATATTTAAGAGAAAGAAATAGTATTTAATTTTTTTCCCTCCAATAGGAGAATTTAAAATTAAATGTTTAGGAAAGATAAATAATATTTTATTAAATGTATTGAATATTTTAATAATATAGTTAATGACAACATTGCTAAAATACAGTAGTTGTTGGAGTTTGATGTAAATTTATTTAGAGATTTGAACTTTTAATACTCTATTTTAGAAAAAGTTATTGGAGATGCTATTAGGATAACTAGCTTTTTGAAACAATACTTCAAATAGCATTTCAACAGCTCCTGTCTCTTTTTCCCACTTATGCCCCTCATCAGGTCATCTAGCTTATCAGCTAGTTTTTACCAAACATCAGAGGTAATAGCCATCTTATCGGTTAGTTTGCTAAACACAAACTTAAACCCTTTCTCAGGGTTGAGTACAAAATCAAACAGAGCCACATTATAATACTATGAACTGTGGTTTTTTGCTCAGGCTGGTGTGAGAACAGACACCAAGGTGAGGCTAGGAGCCTGGTCATGGGACATGGCCACAGGAGAAGAATTCCGGGTAGGTGCTGGATTAGCCGAGCCATACAGCGTTTCGTGGTGCGCAGTCGAGTATTTTGAAGAAACCGGTACAATCTTAAAAATGCTCCTCCAACATATCTCCCCCAACATTCCTCATTTTGGGAGGACAATCATCCACCATGCCATCCTTTGTGCAAATTTAAGAGCAGTTGAGGTTTTGTTAAAGTGTGGTGCCGATCCGGAGTTCCCAGTTGAAACCGTCAAAGGAACGGGGTTCCGGTTAATACATTTGGTTGCACGGCTAGGCTATTATGGCGTCCTGCAGCACCTCGTTAACGCCTGCTGTAATCTTGATTCGAGAACAGAATCAGGAGAAACTGCATTGATGATATGTGCAAGGCATAAACATGTTGAGTGTCTTAAGCTTCTGGCTGGGGCTGGGGCTGATTTTGGTTTGGTCAATATGGCTAACCAGTGTGTTCAGTCAATCGCTGGATCGGTTAGATGGACATTAGGCCTTAGACGAGCTATTTTAGACGTGGTTCGATCCGGGAAGGTTCCACGTTCAACCGATTCTTCCATATTCTCTGCTTTGATGTTTGTTACACGAGTAAATGATATAGAGGCGTTGAAAAAACTCGTTGATCAAATGGGTGTTGTTGATCTTGATGAACAGGACGAGAACGGGTACTCGGCGGTCATGGTTGCGGTTATAAACGGTCACGTGGAGGCGTTTCGGTTGTTGGTTTATGCTGGAGCCGACGTAAAGCTTCAAAACAAGTATGGCGAAACTGCGATTAGCTTATCGGAATCAAGTGTGGACTGTGGTGCATTTGAGAAAGTTATCCTTGAATGGGCCAAGGCCAAGGGTCAATCCAAAGGTCACCTTGATTCTTGTAACAATGGATTTTACACCCTCCACCGAGCCGTTTCTCGAGGCGATTTCGACGCGGTCGAAACATTAACGAACGGTGAATACGACGTTAACGCACCTGACAGTGACGGATACACGCCACTTATGTTAGCCGCAAGAGAAGGACACGGGAAAATCTGCGAGCTCTTGATCTCGAAAGGAGCCATTTGCGATATCGAGAACGCAAGACACGAGACCCCCCTTTGGTTGTCCCGTAAAGACGGTGTCGGAAACGACGCCGAACGGGTTTTACTGGACCATCTCGCTCGGGGGCTCGTTTTGGGCGGGGGTCGAGTCAAGAAACATTGCAAAGGGGGCAAAGGGTGTCCGCATAACAAACGGCTAAGTATGGTTGAAGGGAGTGGGTTATTGAGGTGGGGGAAATCGAGCCGACGAAACGTGGTGTGTAAATGGGCGGAGGTGGGCCCGAGCTCGGCGTTTCAATGGAACCGGAGGAAGAAAACCGACGGGGATGAACCGGGTTTGTTTCGGGTGGTTACGACAAAGAACAAAGAGGTTCATTTTGTGTGCGAGGGTGGTGTTGAAATGGCCGAGTTATGGGTGAGGGGGATCACACTTGTGACACGAGAAGCTATATTTGGGAAGTGATTTTTGTGACACTGAAAAAAAATATGAATATATATAATCACGATATATGTTTAATTGCTTATTAAATATTTTTTTTATTACTTATTTGACTATTAAACTTTCTGCTGTTTTAAAAAAATAAAAAATATAATATTTGACTATTAATAAAAAATATATAATTGTAAAGAAAATACTTATTTTAAAATATAAAATTTATTTTTAAGATGAAGTAAAATAAGAATGTGAATGCTTGTTGAAACATGATAAATAATAGATATATTTAAATTAATATCACCAGCGCTACTAGCACACAATTTTAAAAAAAAAATCAAAAGATAAAAATTTCTCTAAAACAAAAAACTAAAAGATAAAATTTTCAAATAAAATTTACATCAATCTCCAACTCATTTTCCATTTTAGAGAATCCAATATTAATTATAATATTAAAATATTTAATTCATTTATTAAAATATTATTTTCTCTCTATATACATATTTATTTTCAAGGTTTTCTATTGGTCCTCTCACTTGGTAATCATTTTTGGGATAACACATTGTTTGGTAAAAAAGCTAGCTTATAAGCTAATTTTTTTTTGTACATGTTTGGATGACCAATAACTAGCTTATTGAAACGCTACTATGAGTAGCGTTTTGAAAAGCTAGCTTATCAGCTACCAGCTATTTTGCCAAACATAGCCTAAATCTCCATATTTTCAGAGAAAAAAAATTTCTCTCTTCTAATTTCTCAATTTTAGAGATAGTTTTAGGGAAGCTGTTTAGATCCAAAATCATCAAACTATTTATATAATGATAAATTATTTATAACGATTCGTCCCTATGATTTGGTATTTATAACGATTTCCATCCCTAGTATTTGAAAACTGTTTTTTTCGTCCCTATGGTTTTCCCTTTATTTCTATTTCCGTCCTTCATCACAGATCTGTTAAGAAATAGACGTTAACCCCTCACATGTGCCATTTATGTGATGGGCAATTATGTCTTTTCAAGTTCTTTTGATTTTAATCCGTTGTAAAAGTTTTATCCAGTGTTTAAAACCCTTATTTCTCCCACACTCACCCTTAGCTTTTCCATTTCATGACGTGTTTGCTTCATTATATATAGTTTATAATATGATATTCTTTTATGTGTAAATTTTGTTTCAAAAAAGATCATAAAGTTTTAACTTGTGGATAAAATACATGTAAAATAAATATATGTTAATCAATATCATAAATCATTGTCTTAGATGAAAAAAAAATCATATAAAATAGAACATAATGCATTAGTTATTCTTTTCACAATTTTGTGAGTTCTCAAAAGGAGACCCCTCTCTCTCAATCTATCTATCTATATACACAAACATATATATATAATATAATATAATATAATATACAGGAAAGAGAGATCATTTATAATTTATAAACCTCCCAATTTATATAAACCTTATATGTTTAAATCAAAAAATTATTTCCATCTATTTATGTTAATTAAATAAAAAAAATTAATGACAATCATTAAATGAATTGGTCATAAAGGTAATATGGTAAAAAAAAGTTATTTAAAATTTCCTAAAAAACTCCAAAAAGACTTTCCATTATCTAATTTGTTTAAAAAAAATCCAAAAATCAAAACAAAAAATTTAATTTAGAAACCTATTACAAGAAAAATGAAAAAAAACTCATGATTTTATGGTTTATGATTTTTATCTATAAAAAAACTCATAATTTCATAGTTTTATGATTTTAAACATACTACGAAGATGTGTTTCATTATGACAAAAAATGATCCTTATCAATTTGTTTACTATGAAAACAATAAAAAAAAAAAACTTTCATAAATAAACGGTTACATAAATGCAAATCCTAAATTATTAAATAGTGGTTAGTTACCATATTTATTCGTTAAATATGGAAATGATGAAGTAACCCTTAAATCTAAAAAAACCCCAACCCTTAAATCTAAATTATTAAATAGTGAGAAATAGTTACCACCCGTTTGAGAAATAGATATATATTAGTTTAAGATGAATCGAGATCAATTCTTTTCTAAGCTGCAATTCATGGAAGAACATTTGATTAAAAGTGATCAACGGTTCAGATCTAATTCTCACGCTTCTTACATTAACCTCAATTTCTCACATCATCATTCGTCATGTCAATTTTATTATGTATAGTTTATACAAATGAGAAAATTTACAAATTTAATCCTCCCTTACATTACAGGGTTGTTTGTTTACTTCTTAATGGTTCCAATAAAATGCAATATCTGAATCGTTAAGAGGTAAATATTGTTTGACAAAAAAAAGTCAGTCTCTTAATGGGTCCAAAACCCTCTGAATGATTTTGTACCTTGACCCTACCTTAACCATAACCCTGATTTCATTTTCTTAACAATTAGCAAACAATCATATTTTATTTCACACTATATTATAAGAGTGTTTTAATCATTTTGGGTTGGTTTACATATGTTTTAGGCCCCATTTGTATATAATATATAGTGGTAGTTGAATACACCACAACCCGACCCATTTCTAGAGTCAAACCTCAACAACTTGTACAAATCTTTGAAAACCCCGTCTTCCTCTTCTTCTTCTTCCATTTTTCTGAGTCCAGTGTGTGTGTGTGTGTTTTGAGTATTTTATTCGGTGGTGGGTACACCTACCGCCCCCCCTATATTAACCACCATCTTTCCATCAACAAACACAATCACCTTTCTCAACAACGAAAATGGCGTCCACCACCTCATTGGAAGATGTACCTTCTGTCGACATGATGACGGAGCTTCTTCGCCGATTCAAGTGTTCATCTAAGCCCGACAAACGTCTCATCCTCATCGGTACATTTTACACATCATTCTTTTTTAGATTATGTTGATTGTACCTTTTTGTTGAAAAGTACTTTTAGGGTTTGTTTTGGGATCTGTAAATGGTTCCACGAATTCTGTTGTTTTTGAGTGAAATTGGTTTATCGCCAAAGTTATAAGCTTGGAATACTTTCTAGATTTCTCTCCATTTTTTGTAATTTTGTTGAATTCTTGCGTAGGTAAGTTTTGTGGTATGATATTTTATTGCTCTGTTAGCTGTTCTTGGTGGATTTTTGATTTTGAGATCTGTTGAAATTTGAAGACTACACTTTGACTTTTTGATCTGAGAAATGCTAAATTCTTAACTTCAAAATTGATGCCAATTCTAAGTATTATTAGTTATAAAGAAAGAGATTTAAATTCCAGCCTTGAAAAGTTATGGTGTGGTTCATTTCAATGTTTCTTCAAGATGGGTTTTGCTTTTGAGATCTGTGAATGTTGTTATGAATTGGATTTCTGTAATTCTGTTTGAATTTAGGTGCTTTTAGGAGTTGAGTTTACAAGAAAGGCTTTTTAATAACTTCTATTGGGTTTTTCATTAGTTGGAATTTTGGATTTGGAAAATTTCGGATCTGTATTGCCTTCCATGTGTTTGATAAAATGCTTATGAGAATAGGAAATAAATGTTAGGTCCTCCTGGATCGGGAAAAGGCACTCAATCCCCCATCATTAAGGATGAATACTGCTTATGTCACTTAGCAACGGGTGACATGTTGAGAGCCGCTGTTGCAGCCAAAACTCCACTCGGGATTAAAGCGAAGGAAACCATGGAGAAGGTGGGTTTCGACTTGTAATGTATTGTTCTTTATGGGTCGAGTTGATATATTTCTTTCTAGTGATTTGACTTATTCGTCTTATCGTATTGGTTTTCAATGCAAATTAGTCATCTTTCTTTTGAACGAATTGGGAAAACGCTACGGTTTACATGGATAGCGATCTTGGACAAAACATGGAAATATAAACGATGAAAAAATCATTTGGGATTGACAAATCATTTGAGAATCCAAATACAATGGTTTTGGAAAGTTAGGCGATGTTTGGCAACCATAAGCTAGCTTATTTTTTGAGTTATTGAAAAGGCCCGTTTGGTTAGCTATAAGCTAACTTTTTGAGAAGTCGGGGGGTTTAATTTTGCAACATGTCCTTTTAGTTCATTTTACACTGTCATCTAACTTATCAACTAGTTCTTACCAAACATAACTAGTTTATCAACTAATGGCTAGCTTTTAAGACAACAGTTAGCTTATCATACAGTTTGCCGAACATAGCCTCGAGCATTATGTTTCTTTTTTATTATCTTTGTTTATGGTTTTGTTCTATGTGTTTCAATAGGGGGAACTCGTGTCTGATGACCTTGTGGTTGGGATAATTGACGAAGCAATGAAGAAGCCATCGTGTCAAAAAGGGTTCATTCTTGATGGTTTTCCGAGGACAGTTGCTCAGGCGGAGAAGGTAAGCTAATCTTTCCCCCATCTCCTTCCATCACGTTACAAGCGTCACACCAAAGGGTAATTGATCTAGCAGTATCTGGGTTACCGGTAGAGCCAAGACTCTGAGGAGGTCAAGGGTTCAAACCTCACCATAGGGGAGGCGTGTGTGTGATAATTTGCCGTATGTAAATATTATATACTTCAAAAACAAGTTACAAGTATCATTTTGTTACCCTTGATTTTTTTACAGCTTGATGAGATGCTTCAAAAACAAGGAACTAAGATTGATAAAGTGCTCGACTTTGCAATTGATGACTCGATTTTAGAAGAAAGAATTACCGGTCGTTGGATCCATTCTTCAAGTGGAAGGACTTACCACACAAAGTTTGCACCTCCTAAGGTTCATGGAATTGATGATGTAAGCACATAATCGATAAGCCCCTTTTTTTTCTTTTTCTAGTTGCTTACTACTGACTCGGTCTTTGTTCGTCTTACTTTTTCGCTCATTTCACAAGCTGGGAGTCTTCATGGAAACCGCTGCTCTCTACCCTTTGGGGTAGAGAGCAGGTCTGCATATATCCTACCCATCCCGAATCCTTCGGTGGGATATAATGGCCTCGTCTGGTTTGATTTGGTTTTCTATTGCCAAATATGCATATAAATGATATATTCAACATTTACTTTGCAATTAGAGTGTTTATTGGTACAATCTTGAACTTGTAATACTCCATATCACATTTGATCAGCCTTATCTTTGCACCTAGGCTCATCCTTTTACCTTTAGGGTGCGTTTGGTTTGATAAGACGATACTGGACAAAACGGAACCGGTAAAATGACCAATTTACCTCTAATGAGTTGTTTGGTAAGATATAGGCTTGTTCCACCTTGTTCCAATGGGTGGGGGTTGAACACGCCTATTCCACTTTGTTCCACTCTGCTCCTCATAAAAGTCATGCCTAACATGGAACAGTGATCCATGTTCTGTTATGTCCGGTGTACCAAGCGCACGTACCCTTGGTACAAACTACAAACTTTTGGCTTATTTGGCGAGTATACCTTTTTGGAGAATATGAACTTGTGAATTATCAGGCTCCTTAGTATCGTTATTATTGTGATATATTGGTAAGTAGTTTGCGGATTTGATTAGCGTGTTCTAATGCCTGCATCAAATTCCGATTCTTGAAGGTTACCGGAGAGCCTCTAATGCAACGGAAAGATGATACCGCAGAAGTTCTCAAATCAAGACTGCAGGCTTTTCACAAGCAAACTGAACCGGTAAGTGCTCATTCACTCCATCTTCATCTTGGAGGAATTTTTTTGGGACGGTATGTTATTAGCTTAATGAGACTCGCAACTTATTTGATCAACTATACATGACTATTTGGTAGTGGAGTAATGATATAGAAAGTGGGGGAGCTGCATACAGCCAAGTTTTTTCCAAACATGCTCCTTCCAACGAAAAAAAAAACCCTCCCAACCAAAAATTTCTCACAATCTATACAGACAGATAAATCTACACATACAGTTTTATCCATACAAGACTTGATGGAAAACCAACGAAACAACCTAGTTCTCCATGGTAATCTTAAGTAGCTCACAGCCTCCCTAAGGCCATGTTTTTCCGATTAGATTTTTAACGTGCCATTTTAGATTATTTAACATTGCCATCTTGCTAATCAGCTAGTATTTACCAAATATTGCTAGTTTTTCGTTTTTAGCTTTGATTTTATTTATCAAAAGATTTCTTAGCCGGTTTTATATGTGAACTGCAGGTAATAGACTATTACAGAAACAAGGGTGTCGTTGCAAAGCTTCCTGCAGAGAAACCCCCGAAGGAGGTGACCGTTGAGGTTCAGAAAGTCTTATCAAAATAACCACTGAATCCGAATGTTTTTCTCAGTTTTCTTGTTTGTTACTTGCATGTTGTATTTAATCCGATACATTATCGGATCGGCTTATATTGTCGATTGCTACAATTTCCATTTTTCCAACCATGAGGAGCAGCTCATTGAGTTGCTGACATAGAATAAAACTCTTTGATGATTCTAATATCAATCAATGTTTTTATCATTCAAAATGCCATAAAAATACAATCTCATCATCCAATATGTAAAAATACTGTTGTCAATTATAAAGTTTTAAGAGCTAAGCTATAGCTTAGAAGTAGGATCTGAAAGAGCCAGCTTGATCAACTCCTTTCTCAGTACCTTTCCTGTTGTGTTCTTCGGAATTGAATTCACGAACCGAACTCTTCTTAGTTTCTTGTATGGTGCAACCTAAGAGACCCCCGGTTAATGAGACTAGACCGGTTACAGGTTATTCATATGGGTTCACATAAGTAGCTAGATACCATGAGAAGATCCGATTTTTTTTTATTTGAAGATGAATATATGAAATCCAAATGAATCTTTCTTTCTTGCTTTCTCACGATATTTAGCCTTTCTTGTTGGAACCTTTGACGATTAAGAAATGAAAAAAATAATATACCTGTTTTGCCACATAATCTTTGACCTGAGCTTCATCAATGGTGCTTCCTCTTCTTCTAACCACAAATCCCATGGGTACTTCTCCTGCCTCCTCATCTGGATACCTGCAAAATCCCCATTTTTTTACATATCAAATCTTTCACTTTTTAGTGTTTTTGTGCATCAAGGGGATCAAGAAACGCATACGGAATCACAGCCGCTTCAGTGATGTCAGGATGCGAATGCAAAATGTGTTCCAATTCGGCTGGCGGTACCTACATTTATAGACCGTTAACGATATCTCAAGAAGAAAAAAAACGGACATTTGGGTTCTTAACATGCGAAGTAACGTACCTGATAACCTTTATATTTGATCAACTCTTTTAACCGATCCACGACAAATAAGAAGCCTTCGTTATCGAAGTAACAAAGATCGCCGGTTCTCAACCATCCATTCGAGTCCACCGTCGTATCCCTAACTTCTTTATCATCGACATACCCTGATCACGATCAATAATTCTGATCAGCAAGATTATCTTTATCATGTTCTCGTCTGAACCTCTGCATATATACACAAACATACATATCTTTTACCTTCCATAATGAATGGACCTCTGACCCATAGTTCACCGGGGTTCATAGGAGCCAAACCAACCCCGGTGTTGGGATCAACTATCTTTGCTTCGCAATGGGGTACAAGCCGCCCTACACTGCCCACTATTGTGCTCTCATATGGACCTACAACACGTGAGACTCCACCCGTTGTTTCGGTCAATCCATACGCCTAAAAAACGTGAATTATGGCTTGATCGGGTTAGTTCATCGATCAACCATCCAAATTTGAAAAAATCGAATCGAATTTTTCGAGCAAAGCAGCAAAATGGAAATCTACGGGTTCAAACGGGTCCTTTTTCAAAATGCGTCACATTGGTCATGGGTTACAGGGTTAGTTTGACCCAGGTCAATTAAACCAAATCATATCCCGTGCATCCCACCTAGAAATGGTATCTGAAAAGCATACCCTCACATTTTGGGTAGAATAATTGTTTCAAAGAAAATTTGCATTTTCAAGAGGAAGCAGCAGAATTGAAATTGGAAAGGAAATTTTACAAAAATAGCCAAAGCTGATAAAAGGATGAAAATCTCATGTTTCATTTATGTCCCACTAATAAAATTAAGAGACAGTCAGATTTTATATATTTTTAATTTTTTATTTAATTCAAATTCATATTCTCTCTTGATAATATATAGTCCTCTGATTCAAATTCAGGGGCTGTTTGTTTACCTTTTAATGTTTCCATTAAGAGACAACATCTGAATCGTTAAAAGGTAAATATTGTTTGGCAAAAAAAAGGTTGCCTCTTAATGGTTTTGTATTTTGACCCTCTCTTAACCGTTAAGAGCCCATATTTCATTACGAACAATTAGCAAACAACCATATTTCATTTTATGCTATACTATAAAAACCTTTTAATATTCAGACTATTTAATCATTCTGCAGCCTATTTTTTGGATTCCACTTTTTGCAATATTCAGACTAAAAAATCTAAAATGATGTCTAAAAAAAAAAAAGACTAAAAAGTGAAACCCCAGTCCCCATATTGGCTATTTATGTAAATTTTCCCAATTAGGAAATATCATGTATCAAGAACACGTGCGTGTCACGTGACTATAGTACAATGTGATGCAACAACATGGAACATACCTGCGATAATGACACATTAGGAAATCGTTTCTTCAATTTGTCGATCACGGGAACCGTAAGCGGAGCTCCGCCGCAAAGGACGGCTTCCAGAGAGTTCCATTTTGTCCCATTCACCAATTCCTCATTACTGCCGTCCACCAAAGCCACCGCCACCGGTGGCGCCACCGCTAGATGCGTAACTCTAAACTCCTCAATCGACCTCACCATCAACCGCAGGTCAAACCTCGTCATCAACACTATACTTTCCCCAAACGCCACAACCCTAAGGCAAAACACGAAGCCGTAAATATGAAACAACGGCACCGTGCAGAGATACACCGCCGGAGACGATCTCGCCTGCCGTCCGACGATCGATCCGGCAATCGTCGAAATCAAATTCCGATGCGTCAATTTAACTCCCTTGATCTTCCCCGTAGTCCCCGACGAGTACAAAATCGCCGCCGTATCGGACTGGAAAACTTCAATTTCACTTCCACCTCCACTCGATCCACCTCTCATCCTCGATTCAAACTCATCCGATCCAATCACCACCACCGGATTACTAAATCCGACTTCCAACAGCTTCCGAGCCAATTCCGCCGTCGCCGCGAACGCCACCGCCGGTTTACAGAGCCGGATCTGTCGAGAAACCTCGTTAACAGAGCTAACCGGATTCGAAGGCGAAACCATAACACCGATTGACAACAGCGAAAGGTAGAGAACTGGAAGATGAGATGAATTAGGTGAAATAACGAAAGCGCAATCTCCATGGGAGAGAGACAACGGCGGTTGACGGAGGGAGGCGGAGAGGTTGCGGACGAGGAGCCGGAGGTCGGAGTAAGGGATGCGGCGGCGATTGGTGGCGTCAATGAGCGATGCAGGTGGTGCGACGGTGGTTTGGAGAAGGGAGAAGATGAAATCAGTTATGGAGAAAGGGGAGGATTGTGGTGGTAGAGGAGATGGAGGTCTAAGGGAATGGTAGATATGAGTTTTTGAGCAAAAACCGTTGTGAGGATTGATTGAAGAAGTTGAATCAGAAATCGCCATTTTTGATTTGGAGTGAAGCTTTGAAATTACAGTGGTGGAGAGAGAGACAAGTGGCGAGAATCTTTATAAGCATAGGGAATGTGTGATCCTCTTTTGGCATTACATTCATTATTATTAGTGAATTACATTTTTAGTCCTTGTAGTTTGGTTTTAACGGATTTTGTTCTTTTTTTTCTTTTTGGAGAATTACATTTTTAGTCCTTAAGAGATCATTTCTATGTGGTGGTATTTTTTTTTAAGTGAGTTGGGTTTCTACTAGTAATTGTCAATAAGAAGTAAGTTAAGTGAGGGGCATTTAGTTTATTTTTATATTTTATTTAATGTGAAAAAATTGAACTTTTTTTGGGCTTATAATAAAAAGCAACTACATTCCCTTTTCTTCCTTATTTTTGTATATCCTCGTAGCCATCTTGGTGAACATGACATTTTCACTTCATACGACTCCTTGTTCAATCAAGTATGTTTTCAAGAAGTTTTCTTCTGTGGTCTCGAACATGGTGGAGATGTAGGGTTTCGTCATGGAGGCAACGTTTTGTGTTAGGGAAGGGTTAGTCGGAGCTTCACTTTGTTCGCCATATGTACAAATACGCATGGGCTGAGGCGGCGGAGAGGAAGACTGAGATTGGAGCGAAGGTGGAGTGTAGTGGTGGCGGGGCAAAGGCAGCGAAGAGGGAGACTGAGATTGGACCGGAGGCGGAGTGTAGTGGTGGTGGGGATAGTCGAGACAGTAGAGATTGGCAGTGGATGATGATGCTTGGAGCGGAAGGAGTTCATCGTCAGGAATAGAGGTTGCACATTGTAGTTTCACGGGAAAAGATAGGTAGGGAAGGGGGAGCGTTGTAGATCAACGGACATGGGTGAAAACGGTGGAGATGGAGGAGAATGGTGAGGATGGTGGAGACGTGGAGATGAAAGAGGATGTCTCTAGAAACTGTCTATATGTTAGAAACTTTATGAACCAATATTGATCACACATTTTTTTGCTTTCATGATTATCTTATTAATTATAATAATTAAGTTATCAACCGTTTCCTAAAAAACTCAAAATTTCCATTTAAAATCACCCGATATGATGTAATATTTCGTTGGTGAGATAACAATACTTAAAAGAAATCATATGTGTTGTTTAGTTGGTGAAACAACATTGTATTATCGTTTTATTGGTAAAACAACATTGTATTATCAAAATAGATCAACACACATCAAGTCATCTATTATTTCTCATTGGTAAAACAAAAATATTACTATTTCAAAAGAAGAAGAAAAAAGTTTGCTATTAACAATGATTGAGGATAATTTTAATAAATATTCAAATTGGTCGCTATTAACAATGAAGTTGTTTCCCGCTTGGTTTGGTCAAAATTAAGATTTTTCTAGCTATATATATCTATATCTATATTATTTATACTATATTATAAAGATGACATACAAAACTCTTAATTACAACTCATGAAGCTTTATGTACTATCATTTAAAGCTATCTACTTAAAATATCTTAAAAATAACTACTAAAGCCTAATGTACTACCTGTAAAGCTTTTAACCCTAATTAATATATTTCATCCTTATCCTCCAAAATTCTTATCTCTAAATACCAAACCCTAAAATTATGAAATTTGAATTCTGATAAACAATCAAAACAGGATAAACATCTCAATTTAAATATAAAAAATTTAAAATATATAAAATAATTAATGAATTTTAACAAACTACTTAATTTTTTTATATAAAGAACATTATATTGTTAAGCCTAAATTAAACAAATTTATATATAAAAAATCATTATCACTCAATAAAAATCATTCAAAATCGTACTGTAAATCAATAAAAAAACAAAAAATAAAAATAAACATTAAAATCGTGATGTATTAAGCATTATGTACTATTATTTAATGTTAATCTACTTAAAATCTCTTAAAAAACAATTAATGAAGCAATATGTACTACTTTTAAATGATTTTAACCCTAATTAATAAATTTCACCTTTATCCCCCAAAATTCTTATCTATAATCCCCAAATCCTAAAATTATGAAATTTGAATTCTGATAAACATAATCAAAACAGGATAAACATCTCAATTTAAATATAAAAAATTTAAAATATATAAGATAATTAATGAATTTTAACAAACTACTTAATTTTTTTTATATAAAAAATATTATATTGTTAAGCCTAAATTAAACAAATTTATATATAAAAAAACCATTATCACTCAATAAAAATCATCCAAAATCGTATTGTAAATCAATAAAAAACAAAAAATAAAAATAAACATTAAAATCGTGATGTATCTCGCTGCATTGCGCGAGTACGCTTCTAGTATTATAAAGTAAAGATAAAAAACTCTTAAATACAAATTATCAGGCACAAGATACCATCATTTTATGCAAGATTTTAAAAATATCTTAATTTACAAGTATCAAAGTACAAGATACATATTACTACTGCAGGTTTCTAACACTCACCAATTTGGTATGTGCTTGCAAGACCTTTCTTTTATGCAGACATTTATATGTATCACTATTAATTAATATATTATATTATTATAAATTTGTTTTAATTATATTATTAAATATGTAATTGGTTATTTTTTCTATATGTCATTAAAATATATAAGATAATCATTGAATTATAATAAAATACTTAATTTTTTTATATAAAAAACATTATATTATTAAGCCTAAATTAAACAAATTTATAAAAAAAACATTATCATTTCTCAAAACCATCCAAAACCGTACTGTAAATCGATAAAAAAAAATAAAAAATAAAATGAAACATTAAAATCGTGATGTATCTCACTGCATTGCACGAGTACGATTATAGTATTTTATAAGTAGTATATTAAATTTTTTATTAGGTATTAAATAAAAAGATTGGTAATGAATTAATATATTTTTTTATTTAATGTAACGAACTTTTTTCTCAATTAAATATTAAAAACTTTTTACATTTTCCTGTTATATTCATTTCAAGCAATATAATTTAACATACACGAAATCAATGTTATAAGATGAACAGTTTATCAATCAAAATGGGAAAATAAAATTGTGAACCTTTGTTACAATAATTAAGAAAAAAGTTATGACACTAAGGGGTTGTTTGTTTTTTTTAAAAAACCTCTTAATGGCTCTTAAGTCTGAATCATTCAGACATTTTTACACACCACCTCTTATTAATCGTAACTAAAATAAGACTTCAGACTTTAGACCTTTTAAAAAACAAACGGCCCCTAAATAACAAATTTGGTTGTATTTTAATAATTTTGAACTGATATCTTCGATGGTCTTAATAAATACTTTTAGGAGGCGTTTCCTTTGATGAAATAGTTTTGAAGAATTTAGATTTCGTGGAATGATTTGAAATCTTTGGTATACTTGGTATGTATGATTTGGGATTGATTAAATTTCATTCTTTATAAATAATAATAAACATAATTAATTTACCCTTTTAATTAATTGATTATTACAAACCAAATGTTTTTAACATATTTTAGAACATTATTACATATAAATTCTACGAAATCTATGAAATACCAATGACCTGTCGGATTTCAAAATCAATGTTTATGGGATTTCAAATCCAAAAAAATCTATCAAACCAAACAAAACATGGCTTTCTCCAAATCCAATCAAATCCTACAATCGGGTCTTACTAATGTTCTTAAATTAAAATTTTCACATAGTTATTTGTATTAAATTTAAGAAATTGTCTCATAGGGTGTGTTGCTATCACTTGCTAACGAACTTTCACAAATATTTTTACGTGATCATGTATTTGAAGATCCAATCCGATATCCTTAAGGCATACATACATATACATACAACGTACAAGTAAATTTGGCAAATTCTTATTTATATTTCTAGATCAAAAGAAATAAGCACTCTAGAGGGTGGACATCATACAGTTTTATTTTACTTTCACTTGTTTTTTATAGAAGAAGATAGTATGAACGGAACTATAGCTTAGAAGTAAGATCTGAAAGAGCCAACTTGATCAACTCTTTCCTCAGTATCTTTCCTGGAGCATTCTTTGGAATTGAATTCACAAAACGGACTCTTCTTAATTTCTTGTATGGTGCAACCTAGAGATTAGCAAAGAGTCCCAGTTAAAAAGACCATACCGATTTCAATATGACCGGTTAAGTCAAGTTGTTTTCCATTAGTGTTAAGTGCAGTTGGGTTTAATTAGCTCACCAATAATAAGAAATGAAACCAAAAGGGTTACAAGCCCAACGGTACCTAGATTACCGTTAGAATCCAATCTCCCAAGAGATCAACAATTCAAACGTGCATGTAAGTATTTGCAGTATATAAATAATATATATACTTCAAAAACAAGAAAATAAATGTACCTTTTCTGCAACAAAAGCTTTGACTTGAGCTTCATCAATGATGCTTCCTCTTCTTCTAACCACAAAACCCATGGGTACTTCTCCTACCTCCTCATCTGGATACCTACAACCAAAATCCCATTTTTTACATAAATAACAGGGTCGTCTATTAGCATCTTAAATCTTCGTTTTTGAAGAGGGCCTCCAAAATTTTGGGACTTGTGCTTGGGACCCCGATGTATATAGCTCAATCTGTGAACCCACCTCAATGAAGACCTATATTATTTTTTTCAAAATCAAAAACAACTATTTAATTTCAAAATTTGATCAAAAACAAGAACGACTCTTTGATATTCTTCTCACTTTGTCATTTTTAAACATTTTTGTTCTTTTCATCTATAGGATTTTCAAAATGATGTAAATTTTATATTTTATTTTGTTTATTACTAATTTAAGACGATCTATAGATTTAGAACGGGTGTGACAGGGCCTCCAAAAAGATTAGGACGGCTATGATATCAAATCTTTACTTTTTTGTGTTTGAGTTCATCATGGGGAATCGAGAAATGCATACGGAATCACCGCTGCTTCAATAATGTCGGGATGTGAATGCAAAATGTGTTCCAATTCGGCAGGTGGTACCTACATTGGAAGAAGATCGTATCATAGACCATTAATGAGTAACGTATCGGATAACATTAGAAATGAGTAATGTACCTGATAACCTTTATATTTGATCAATTCTTTTAACCGATCCACGACAAATAAGAAACCTTCGTTATCAAAGTAGCAAAGATCGCCGGTTCTCAACCATCCATCTGAGTCCACCATCGCATCCCTAACTTCTTTATCATCAACATACCCTAATCGTGTAAATTAAAATGGCAACAATTATATTATTATAGATGATTTTGATTGACAAGATTATCTTTATAATAAAATGTTGCAAATTCAACTAGAAAGAAGTGTATATATATATATATAAAAGGTTGAGTTTATGTGAGAGTAACATGTTTTCATGAGACCACACAATAATATTGAACTTTCACAGCAAAACATTGTGAAGATACAAAAAACCCCGAACCTTTACGGCAAAAACACTATGAAGGTTTACCTTCAGTCTACTTTGCTATGAAGGTTCAGTGTTATTTTTATACTCCCATGGGTTTCACAAAAACATGTTGGTCTTACATGATCCCAAATGTATATATATCTCTTTTACCTTTCATAACGAATGGACCGCTGACCCATAGTTCACCCGGGTTCATAGGAGCCAAACCAACCCCGGTTTTGGGATCGACTATCTTTGCTTTGCAATGTGATACGAGTCGTCCTACACTGCCTACCTTTGTGTGCTCATATGGACCTACAACTCGTGCGACTCCACCCGTAGTTTCGGTCAATCCGTACGACTAACAAGCGTCAACCAACAAATACCCAAAAATACCATATAAATTGCAACGATTAGTTATTTAGATAGACTATAAAGAGAGAGAAATATATCAAGGATTAACTTAACACTTTTTCATATCAAAATACCTTTAATTCTTTTTTTTTTAATAGGCGTTTGTTTCATATAATTTTTATAAATTTTTAAAAAATTAAAGTGATTAATTTTATTGACCAAATTTTATTTAGGTTTTTTGGTTTGTACATAGAATGGAATTGAATTCCATTATTGCCACTTTTAACGATTTCATCGTTCCATTTTATATGTAATTGAACTTAATTCCATTCCTTCCATTTATTTCATAAAGTCAAAATTACCCAAAAAATTAACCTTGCCAACTTACTATATACATGACCAACACCACCCCAACCGCCAACTAATATTTTGATCATTTATTATTATTTCATTATAATCCAAAAAAAAATGCATATTTCACTGTCAACCAAATGTATAGTCAAACTTTTTCAAATTTCATTCCAATTCTTAATACAGATTCCAATTTCATGAGATCCCATTCTACGAACTAAGGGGGCATTTGGTTCGTAGAATGGAATTTGATGGAATTGAAATCCATTGACGGAATTTGACTTTGAAGGAATTGAAATGAAATTTGATCACGCGTTTGGTTGGTAGGAATAGGATGAAATTCAATTCTTTCACTTTATCTAAGGAATGATGAATTCCTTGATATGTGGAATTCAATGGAATTCAAAAGATTCCATCATGATCAATATGTGAACCAAACAAAGGAATTGGAATTTGATGAAATGAATTATTCATTTCACATAATCAAACTTCATCGAATTCAGCTACAATTCCTTCAAATCTCAATTATTTAGATCCACATATTCCAGTTTTACCATATTTCATTTTGTAAATCATACATCCTCAATGGCAGAGCCAGAATTTTTGCTGCACAAAGACATCTTTAAAGTAGATAAAGACCCGTAAAATCATCCAATGTGTTTTTAACCGAATTCTATCGATGTTTTATATCGTGCATAAATTTCGGCTAATTTTTTGAAGGAAAAAAAAGTAGCATTTTATTGTAAAATAAATTCGTACGGAGGAAACAGCAACGATGGGATGGGATGGGACTGGAAATATTACGTCTCCAACCACGTGCTTGTCACGTCACTATAGTAGAATATCATGCAACTTACCTGCGATAATAACACATTAGGAAATCGTCTCTTGAATTTGTTAATCACGGCAACCGTAAGCGGAGCTCCGCCGCTAACGACGGTTTCCAGAGAGCTCCAGTTGCTTCCTTCAAACAAACGATCATTGTTGCCGTCCATCAAAGCCACCACCACCGGCGGCGCCACCGCTAGATGAGTAACGCTAAACTCCTCAATCGACTTCAACATCAATCGCAGATCGAACTTCGTTACCGACACGATACTCTCCCCAAACGCCACGATCCGAAGGCACAACGTGAATCCATAGATATGGAAGTACGGCACCGTGCAGAGGTACACCGCCGGAGACGACGTCGTATCACGCCCGGAGACAGCTCCGGCTACCGCTGAAATCATATTCCTGTGCGTCAATTTCACTCCCTTGATCTTCCCCGTAGTCCCCGACGAGTACAAAATCGCCGCCGTATCGTACTGGAAAACTTCAGTTTCAGATCCGCCCCCGTTAGTTCGATCACCTGTTCTCATCATCGATTCGAACTCATTCGATCCAATTAACGAGATCTGATTACTAAATCCGGCTTCTAACAGCTTGTGAATCGATTCAACTGTGGCGAAAGCTACCGCCGGTTTACAAAGGTCGATTTGGCGGGAAATCTCTTGAACGGAGCTAACAGGATTTGAAGGCGAAATTACGACGCCGATGGAGAAGAGTGAGAGGTAGAGAATCGGTAGATGAGATGAATTAGGTGAAATAACGAAAGCACAATCTCCATGGGAGAGAGACAATGGCGGTTGTCGGAGGGAGACGGAGAGGTTGCGGACGAGGAGTGGGAGGTCGGAGTAAGGGATGCGGCGGCGAGTGGTGGCATCGATGAGCGATGCAGGTGGTGTGACGGTGGTTTGGAGAAGGGAGAAGATAAAATCAGTTATGGAGAAAGGGGAGGATTGTGGTGGTAGAGGATATGGAGGTCTAAGACTATGGTAGATTAGGGTTTTGGAGCAGAAACCGTTGTTGCGATTGATTGATGAATGAGAATCGGAAATCGCCATTTTCACCGGAAAAACTCACAGCACCGGCGAGGTATGATCCATAATCCATTAATAACCTATCTAAATCAAACAAGTAAACAGTTTTGGAATCAACATTTGCCACACAAAAAAAGAAAAAAAAAGATAATGATTTTGACTTCTGTTGGTTTTTATAAACTCAACGTGCGACAATAATTTATATATATATATCTATATTATATTATAAATACGGAATAAAAAACTTTTAATTACTACTTATAAAACATAAGGTACTACCATTTTATGCATATATTTCAAAAATCTCTTAATTCACAACTTAGTATGCATAAGGTACAACTCATTTGAAAAAAAACTCAAACTTTATTTTTTCACTAACTTCCATATTCAAGTTTTTCCCTTCCGTTTAAGGTTTCTCTAAAAGAAGAAAAGTTATTTACTTGCTCAAATTAACATATTTCTTTAATTATGATGGTACATGTATTTTTTTTATGTATACAAGTTTTTAAAGCCTTTTGAATTATATAAAACTAACTAATAATGAACCTATATATACGTTTAGATACAAAATAATATTATCCAACATTATATTTGTTATTTTTACCTATTCTATATTTCAGTATTTTGAAAAAAATATTATAATTCGTTAGATATCACTGATTAATAAATGTTTTTAAAAGTCAAATATACATTTAACGATTACTTTAATATAATTTTTTAATGTTTCATGATTAAAAAAACTCAAGTTATGTGTTTATCATTACTAATGCTACATAAATTATAAATATATGATTTACTCCATATATTTTTTTTTTCTTTTTTTTTTTGATAAGCTATTACATTAATTTTTTATTTCCATTTACATTTGCTCACCCCGATGCATTGCACGGGTACACTGCTAGTTATATTATAAAGCACGGATAAAAAACTCTTAAATACAAATTAGGGCAAAATGCGTGAAATAGCAACCTACTTTCATAAATTTCCTTATTGTAGCATTGTACTTTCACACTTAGCAATGTACTTTCAAATTATTTTTTATTAGAACATTGTACTTTGAAAAATTTACCCATTATAGCATTAGGTAACCTTTTGATTTAATTGTACCTATTATACCAGGTTCTAATGCCACCTCATTGTCCACATAGGTTGTCCACATGTACTACATTGCTGACGTGACATTTTTTATTACAGCATTGTACTTTCAAAATTATTTTATTATTACATCACCAGTTCCTATTATAACATTGTACTTTTAGTTTTAATATTTTTGTTATTTAGACATTGTACATTTAACCAAAAAATATAATTTCAGAAATTAAACATGTTTACAAAAGATCACTATTTCACGAATAAAAATGTTCACAAAAGATCATTGGTTCATCGAGTTCATCGTGAATTTAATGACGTAGTTTATAATGCCAAAAACTAAATAAGTGGAACATCTTTTCAAAAAAAAATCCATCCTAAACACCTTTGTCTAATTACAATGATATTTAATCAACTTGAACCACCTTGTCACAACTACTACCTTCTCCATCTTTCTCAACGGTATTCTTCTGTATGTTATTCAAAGTTATCCTTTCACTTGGCCTCCTTTTTTTCGGAATAAGCTTTGGTCGTGATTCCACTTGAGATGGCTCCTATTCAAATTAATGTACAAATTAGTAGGCGATTGATATAAAATGAGTGTGCAACTTGGAAATTTCACATTACCTTTTCAACGCCCCTTTGTAAACCCGTTCCGCCTCGTGTATTCTCTTCACTGCTTTGTCTACCAAAATTAGTCCTAGGCCTGCCTGGTGGTCTGACATCTTTCAATGGTGCATCTTTTTTCTCATTCTTACATGATATACTGTTATGGCCTGCTTCATTACACTTTGTACATGTCATTCTTCTTCCTTATCTTCCAATTTGCCTGGTTGAAGTCAATAATCTTTCAACCGCATCCCTTCTTCTAAAACAGCTTTGTAACTGCATAAAACAACCTAAAAACAGCTTAAAACAGTTAAAAACAGCATAAACAGTCCAAAACAATTAAAAACAACATAAAACGGCTAATAAAACACAAAAAACAGCTAAAAATATGTTATAATAACTTAAAAACAGCTTCTGAAGTTAATACCTTTGATTTCAGCAATAACTTCTTCGAATTGTTGTTCATATGACGCTTTAGAGGCTGCCTAAAAAAGATTTCCAAATTGTACACCACTAAACTTCTTCCTAAAATTTGCATAAATGTGTCTGGCACATTGTCTGTGTTCAGCTACTGGAAGCACATCCTTGACAGCCACAATCAGTCCCTATTTCCAAAAAACAAAAACAAAAAAACGTTTTGCTTAAAAACAATCATAAAGGGGCAAAAAAAAAAACACTTACAAAAGATGCAAAAAATGATTAAAAATGTACCTTATGTTGATCTGAAATCAAAGTCGTACCACCACCATCATTCAAAGATAGGTCCTCTTTCAACAACTCAATAAACCATGTCCAGTTTTCTTTGTTTTCAATATTCACCACAACCCAAGCAATTGGGAATATTTGATTATTCCCATCTCGACCAACAGCCGAAAGCAACTCTCCTTTGCACATTGTCTTTCAAAAGCACCCATCAAGCCCAATTACCCTTCTACAACCACTAATCCAACCTTCTTTCAATCCTTGTAAACATATATAGAAGCCTTGAAAATAAGTCTTCCCATCGGGGTTGACTTCAACACTCATTTTTACTGTAGATCGAGGATTGGTTCTTCTTACTTCTTCACCGTACTCCCAAAGTTTATCATAATATTTCTTCATACCTTGCTCAAATTCACTAATTGCATGCGTCCTAGCCCTAGCACATTGGTTGAGGCTCACTCGACACTTGTATTTCTTCATCACAGCAGATTGCAAGTCCACTAACTTCATATTAGGATCTTCCCTCAATCGATTAGCAAACTTCTTAGCAATAAACTTATAGTTCATTAATGAACCAAATTTAAAGTTTCTTGCACACATATGATCATCCACATAAGATTTCACTTGGAACGATCTCTCACTAGCCATCCAAGTTGCCCATAATCTCTAAGGGCATTTTGGTTGATCATCACTAACTTCCCTTCCACATCTTGCTAATAGCTTAGTGTGGTCATTCCTTTCGAACCATATTTGGTAACCATTGGCTAATGCATAATTTGTTATGCATTCTTTGAGTTGCGTTGGGATTTCATATCTTTCACCTAACATAGGTTTCATTATCTTCCAATGTGTTTTTGGATTATGCATTGGATATTTTCCACCTTCTTGTGTAAGATCATGCCCCTCATCATCATTATTTATATTGGTCTCAACAAAATTATCCCCTTTTAATTCCCCACTAAGATCATTCAAAAACTTTTCATGCTCAAAAGCCATCAAATCTTCTTCTCTCACAGTATCATGTTTTTCTCTAGTATATTCTTCCGTCACTAAACCACGCCCAATTTTTTGTCTAAATTCAATAACTTCATCTTCACCTTCGGATATGTGATCTAAAGAAGGAGCATCAGATACATCATCATCATCACTAGATGAATTATCACTATCATTATCACTACCATCTTGTCTCACGTACTTTGTTAAGTCTTCAGCAAAATCATCCAAATACACATCAATATTTTCCCTACTTTTGAGTCCATATTCAACAAAACTCTTAAAATCCACATTACATTTAAGCATTCTCAAACCATTTTCTATGCCCTTACCCGGAACACAAAAATATATATATTTTCACACAATGTGTGTGTTTCATTCTTCAAAAAAACAACAAAATCAATGTACTCCATGTTGCCACTGTCAAAAGATTCAAAACATTTTTTCAACCCATTAGCATATTCAAATGGCCAAAATACAAAAACACCCGTGTAATGTACCTCGAAAGATATTGATCTAGATGTTGATAAAGATGACATCCTAAAAAAACACAAAATTAAGCAAATAAATAAGAATGTACTCAAAATATTCCACCACAAAATTGGGCAAAAATCAATATAAAATGAATTGTTCTCATTGTGCTTGTAATTGCCTAACTAGTGATACAAATCATGTCTAGCTCTGTTGGTTTCCCCAAGGGCGGTAACATCCTGGGGGATTGTGGATTGTATCCCAATCTACCCGGGTTCGAATCCAAGGGGAGTCAACTTGAGGGCATGAGGAGTACCCAGTCCTTGGGCTGGTCCAGTCTTTGACTGGGCTGCCCCCCCCCCCCAACCCAGTCTTAGACTGTGGTTGGGCTCTAGGTTCAGTGTAAGCTGGGCCGGGACAACGGTGGATTAGCGGGTTGCCCGTGGATGCCCGATACCGCCGGGAAGGTGTGCGTGCATGTGTGCGTGTGTTCGTGGTAGTCGTTCGTTGGTTCGATGCCGCTATGTCTTCCAAAAAAAAATTGCCTAACTAGTGGTGGAAGACAAATCAATGTATATAGAACTAACACATAAAAGAAATCATGAATCACGAAACAAAATGGGTCCATTTAGTTTTAAAGCCAAAGTATTAAAATGCAAGAAACAAAATGTGTGGGTCTACACAATACCATGGATTGTATTTTCTGAGTTGCTAACCATTGAGTCTGAACTAGTGGACTATTATATTAAATTAGAAAGGTAGAAACCTTGAATATTGGAACTACGAAAACCAAATTGCAAGAAAACCAATAGTGCATAGAATTGAATGGAAATACATATTCTATTCATGGTCACCATTCCATATACCACAAAATGTCGAGTAAAGATTATCATATTATAATATTCTGCAAGTCTAACAACCATAGGAATGAGACTAGGGTTTTGGATCGATTACCTATCAGATGAGGGAGATGATGAGGGACGATAAAAGAGATGAGCCGATTGCCTGAGGGAGATGATGAAATCCGATTGCCTGAGGGAGATGATGAGAGTCGATTGCCTGAGGGTTTGGAATCGATCGACAGAATTGGAACGTCAAAGTGAGGGAAGGGTTTTCTTTAAAAAAATTATGTTTGAATTGGGTTTTCAATTTAATGACATGTAAACATATCCTATGTGTCGTCCATGTCATCTTAAGTGTGACACGTCAGCAACAAAAAACCGGTTTAAAAGGTAGCAGGTTACCTAATGTTATAATGGGTAAATTTTCAAAGTACAATGTCCTAATAAAAAATAATTTGAAAGTACATTGCTAGAATAAGAAAAAGTGAAAGTACAATGTTATAATAAGGAAATTTATGAAAGTAGGTTGCTATTTCACGCATTTTGCCCTACAAATTATTAAGCAAAAGGTATCATCATTTTATGCAATATTTAAAAAAAAATTACAAGTATCAAAGCACAAGATATATATTAATATTGCAAGCTTCTAACACCCACCAATTTGGTATGTGGAGGGTGTTCCTTTTATGTAGACATTTCCATGTATCACTATTCAAGATATATATTAATATTGCAGGCTTCTAACACCCACCAATTTGGTATGTGGAGGGTCTTCCTTTTATGTAGACATTTTCATTTATCGTTATTAATTAATATATTATATTACTATAAATTTGTTTTAATTATATTATTAAATATGTAATTGGTTATTTTTTCTAGATGTCATTAAAATATATAAAATAATCATTGAATTTTAATAAAATACTTAATTTTTTATATAAAAACATTATATTAAACTTAAATTAATCAAATTTATAAAAAACATTATCACTTTCTCAAAACCATCCAAAATCGAACTGTAAATCGATAAAAAACAAAAAATAAAATGAAACATTAAAATCGTGATGTATCTCGCTGCATTGCGCGAGTACGCTTCTAGTATTTTTTTAAGGAGCGGTTTATCAAATGCTTACTAGATAAATGTTTTACACGTAAGAGTCATCACTATCATTTATCTTATAAGTAATATTTTTGGTCATCAAAATGGATTGATAATAAGCTTTTATAATCCGGTAACTGGTTACCATGTAAAACTTTGTCCTTCTCCTCCCTCTTACCGTGAAGATTCTTGGTAAGATAATTAAACCGATAAGCACTTACAAAGATAAGTTATTCAGTAAACGGCCCCTTACAAAGGAAACCGTTTACTAGGTGGCATTTACCTTATCGGGTGAGGATGGCAAGAACCCATATTTTACCCGATAAAATACATAACAAGGATCGAGAATCTTATGTAACAAGTGAGAGAGAAAACTTTTATTTTGTAAGCACTTATTGAGTATGGGTTGTTTTACAGTTGCTGAATGGTTTGGTGCAAAATGATTAAGGTGACGTTTATTTTTTAAGAGGTCTGAAATCTAAAGTCTTATTTCATTTATGATTAATAAGAGGTTGTGCTGAAGTCTGAAATCTAAATCAATAGAACTGTTTGTTTTTGTAACGTTTGAAGTCTGAAATCTTAATCTGGATCAATAAGATTTTTTTGTTTGTGATAACAATTAATTAGAAAAATGTTACCACTTCTAATTTCAGATGTATTTAAGAGTTAAGAGGGTCCGAAATTTGGAAGAAGAAAAAAAAACGGTTTGAATCTAAAAACGTCTGAACGATTCAGATTTAGGAGGTATTAAAAGGCTTTTTGAAAAAAACAAACAACCCTTAAGAGACTATTATGATATAGTGCAAAATGATATAAGGTTGTTTTTAAATTGTTTAGAATGAAATTAGGGCTCTGAATGGTTAAGGATGACCAATATACAAAACCATTCAGAGGGTTTTGGAACCATTAAGAGACAGATCTTTTTTTTTTGTCAAACAAGATTCACCTCTTAGCGATTCAATGGTTACCTCTTAATAAAACCATTGAGAGGTAAACAAACAACCCTAAGATACACTTACAATCCATTTTGATGACTCGGAATATTAATGAATAAGATAAGTAGGATGATGACTTATTAGTAAGGCTTAACCTGACAAACGGCACCTTATGAAGAATGAGTTTCTTTTGTTACAAATAAAATTGTGATGCATGCCAAAATATGTTATCAATTACAATTTTGCGTAAATACAAGTTTTTTACACAATTTGCTTTCGAACTGTTATATCGACTATTGAGAGCTTGAAATATTATTTTTGGAACTGATTTTATGAAAACTATTTTGTTTTACGTAAGTGAAACAACAAGAGTAATTAGTCGTTGAAAATAACTAAATTGTCCTTATGGATGGATGGAAAATGAGAAATTGACCGAAATAGCCTATCACTCCACTCCAATTCACTTTAAAAGCATCATTTTAATGCATTTCCCAAAATAACCGGATTTTACGCAATTGCCAAAACCAACTTTTTCTAATTTAAAAAAGGAAAAAAAGGATAAATATGAGTTTAACGTTGCCTAAAAATAGTTATTTAATTACACTGTATACCTTGGTTAATTACATGAAAATGTAACGTACTTTGCCTTGATTCCTATTTTGGGTAACGTACTTTCAAAACATTTGTTTTGGTACCTAAGATGTGAAGTTTAAAACATTTAAATACCTAAATAAACAGGTTAACCACTAACCAGTGATCATGGTGATGTGACATCCAACTCAATATTATTTGATGATGTGGCTAGTGACATTAATTTTAATCTAAAATTAGTTTTCAATTTATCACCGGTCTTGATATTTCAATTTTATAAATATATAATTTACAAATAATTATAGTATATTTTAATAAAATAAATAAATTTAAAAGTAATTTTAGATTAAAAATCCATGTCAACAAATAATATTCAGTTGGATGTTATATCACTTGCCACATCAGAGTAAACTACAAATTCCGTCTCTCTTGATACTTAAATTGTTTACTTAGATACTCAAATGTTTGAAATGTTTTGAAAGTATGTTACCCAAAATAGGAATCAAGGCAAAGTACGTAATCGTATCATGTCATATTAACATACATAATCATATATTAACTAAAAAATATCAAAATTTTGTGTTTCTCTTTTACAAAATATATCATTATAATCGTCTCGTCAATACCTTCAAAATTAGCTCTTCTTGGATTTAATCATTATATTAAACATCATTAATACATACAAATTCTCTTCTAATAGAAAATTTATTGTTTCCATTCTTGTTTATTATAGTTTTTTAATAGTTTCATATGAATCCAACTCTCAAATGGTCGTTACGATATCCCACACGAGGGTGGTGATGTTAGTTAAAATTATATGCAAAAGTTATTTTTGTCCTTCTAAAAACTAAATTATAAATTGTGTTAACACTTGCAACGAAAAGGCATTAAAATTCTTTTAAATTCAAATAGTCCCTAAATTTAATAATTCTAAATCAAACCCTAAAATAAGATTATTTTATAAAGCCTAAATCATAATAAATTCCAAAACAAATCTTGTATGTATCTTGCTCGCCGATTAGTATTAAAATTCTAAATGAAAATAAAAAAGAACCAAGATCGTTTGGCGGTATCCACCGATAAAAAAACATGATTGTTTGGCGATACCCCCGATTTGATATTTCTTCAAGTAAAATACAATTCGCCAACGATCCTACCACTTCCTAACACCCTGTATTATAAATGCCTTTGTTCTTCTTTTCTTCACAATGATATCAAAACATGAACCAAGATAGAGCTTTCATATTGGATATTCTACGCAATATGTCGATTACATACCTCAAACTTGTAACCACAAAATCTGTGACAACCACCAATATTTCTGTGTAAGAAACAAATATGACCAAATGAAAGAGCGAAGAACACACAAAAAAAAGTAGCAGAAAGGTTGATGGTAGGCTTGTTTGATGATAAGCTCGATATTACCCGCAGTTTAAATCTTGAAGAACCGTGTGGCTCTTTAAGGGTTCGGGGAAACCAGATCTCTGTTTTCATCCAGCTTTGCATCGTCTCTGGCCCATGATAGCAACCAATGATCACAAGATCAAACCACAATTATTTGTAGATCCAAAGGCAAAGCTTTTTTTTTTTTTCCAGAATGCCTTGCTATCGACCAATAATGAGCACTAATCGAAAAATAGTATGTCGATAACAAGAGATCATAAACAACACAAAAATCAAGCAAGGGAGACGGCTACCGATTTGTGGAGTTCAGCAAGGGAGAAAAGGGACTCAAACCCTCCACCATCCGGGAACAAGTAAAGCTCTACATGCTTGATGATTCAGCAAAAGAGCGATGGCAGAAACACTTGGCGTAATTGAAAAGATTAATGGCTGGCTTCACAAGACTATATAGATGATAAATTCACATACAAAATGGTTAAAAACACATGCCTGATTCAGTTTCTTTTCTAGAATACAATGAACTACAACCTGCCTGCTCACGAGCAACTTGGTTGTAAGTGGTGGCCTCAACTCATAAACACACAAATATCTTGACAAATCTTACACAAACAGCAACAAAATGAACTTAGAGGCCGTTTACCAAACTTTTAGCGTGTAAGCGCTTACCGTGCGTCACTTACCTTACCGGTGAGCATGGCAAGGACCGAAAATCTTGTACGGTTAGTGAAAGAGAAGAGTGTTACTTGGTAAACACTTATTGGGTAAAAGACACTTACCACAATCTATTTTGATGACCGAGAATGTTACCTGATAAGGTAAGTGAAGGTGATACCTCTTGGCGGTAAGTGCTTACCCGGTAAGAGTTTGGTAAACAGCCGCTTAAGTAATACCATGCATCTGACCGATGAAATCAACTCTTATTCAAGTATAAAAACACCACATACTAAAAATCTCAAATTCAAGCAACAGAAGAGAGGACTGCAAATGTACAAAACTAACACTTAAAGACTCAATATTACAAATGACAATTAGGAGGAGAATAAGTTTGAATAGCTAGGATGCCAGGACACTGAGATATAATCATGTTAACAATATCACATGACAAAACGAAATTTCTAGATCATTTAGAAACTAAAATATATAAAAGAGAATACAACTACATTAAGTTTTCTAACCTGGTTTCATTGGTACTAATACTCTCCAGCTATGTTAATGCATCAAATATATTACCAGAAATACAGAGACAATTATAAGGGGCCATTTACTGAAATCTTACTGGGTAAGCGCTTACCGGCGACTTGGCGAGTCACCACCTTCACTTACCTTATTAGGTAACATTTTTCGGTCATCAAAATGGATTGTGGTAAGCGTCTTTTACCCGGTAAGCGCGTACCGGGTCCTTCCTATGCCTCTTACCGGGTAAGATCCTTGATCCTTGCCATGCTCATCTTGTGAGGTAAGTCGCCCCCGGTAAAAGCTAAGCATTTACTAAGCGGTCCCCAAGTGTCTCAAACATGCAGAATAGCATTACATGACTAAAATCCAAAATGGGTTTCATGGATCGGTGCAAATAAGGTGTTACTAAGAGTATCCCTAATAGTTTCTCCATAATTTGTTAAAGGCTAAAGGCGCACTTAGGCGCAAAAGGGTCCCGGGCCTAGGCGTGAGGCGCAGGCCTCAGGAATGCGAGGCACATCTTATCGAAATATATATACACACACACACATTTACACACAACTCAAATATGCAGCAAGTACAAGCCTCCAATGCAGCAACCCACGGTACTTCGATAGAGACAAAATCTGGGTATTTATAGAGAAGGACGATTGAAGTTCTAAGGACTAGGTATTTAATATTAGGGTTTGGCTTATGTCATCTATTTAGTAACTCCTTTTTAAGAAGTCTCAAAGATGAGAACTTATTTAATATTAGGGTTTGACAAAGTATCTAATAACTCTTAATGAGGCACGCCTAGCCCCACAAGGTGCCTCAGCCAAGGCGCAACGTCTTAGTGAGCCTCGTGAATACGCCTAGTGTTGACTTGAAAAAACCCAAGACTTTGAGCATTATGAGCCTAGGCACGCCTTAGGTGTGCTTTTAACAACTATGCTAAGAGCCCGTTTGGTTTGCCGGGTTTGGTGGGATTTGGAATTGAATTCTATTCCAATCCCCGTTTCGTTTACAGGGAAGTCCGGAATTGAAATCCAGGATTTCAACGAAATCCCACAAACATTGGATTTAGAAATCCGATGGGGGTATAGTTGGCACTTCACAGGATTTCATAGGATTTGTTTGTAATAATGTTCTAAAATACTCTAAAAACATTTGTTTTGTAATAATCGATTAACAAAAGGTAATTTAATTATTTTATAATTATCTATAAATTTTTTATAAATAATGGAACTCAATTCGATTCCAGATCCTACAGACCAAAGATTCCAAATATTTTCCATTTCAAATTGTTCCAATTTCAAATCCTTCAATGAAATCCAAATCCCTCAAAAACATTTCGTCAACCAAAAGGATCCTAAAAGAATTGTATGAACTTCTACAGTTTCTTCATTTTGAAGATTCTAGTATTAATTATATTATTAAAATATTCAATACATTTAATACCCCCAACAAATTTTCAAACACACTTTTTGTAATATAATAATTTTATGTTCCTTCTCTCTCTTATCCAAATTAAATAAAAAATAATTCATGCATTTTCTCTCTAGTCCAAAATTTAATTTTGGAGATATCTTCTCTCACCTCCAAATATGGAGAATATTTTCCCTCTTCAATTTTCTCCATTTTGGAAAATGTTTTAGAGATTTGGTTAGAGCAAGGGGAAGCAAGAAAAGCTCTAAATCACTATTTTTCTCCGTTTTGGAGATGCTCTAAATAGTCGGAGTGATAATCACAACCACACGCGATCCATCTAATGTTGATTCATATTAGATCCAAGATATCAAATCTTAAACATGCTATTTAATAAATAACCGCAATAGAACTTAAAACATAAAATTGTGTTGCACCCTACATGATAGATAACCTACGGTCCTCAAATCTATAAGAACCAAAAAGTCCAAGCAACTTCATCCTTACAAGTTACAACATAACTCTAGATTCAATAGTGGGCAACTGTAGAATGCAAATGTAAAATGTATGCCACTACAAGATGGCCAGCATATACCCAAGAGACTTCTACTTTTGAAATACATAAATATTACATTGCTTATTCCCCATTCCATATATCATGAAACAACTTTAATCTACTAACTAATTCTTAACTGTAGTCTTACTACTCAAAAACCTACATTTCTCATGTTGAAATACATAAATATTACATTGCTTATTCCCCATTCCATATATCATGAAACAACTTTAATCTACTAACTAATTCTTTTTTTTCCTATGGGCTCAATGCCTGTACAAAAGTTGAATCCATTTAAAAAAGGACCTGTTTATTATATATCTTGAAAGCACCAGTGTAAATTTCCAAATTGTAGTAAAAATACCAAGGGAAGGCAGTAATGAAGAGACTTTGCAACCTAAGCAAATCAATTGCCAAAAAGCTACGAATAGCAACCATATATCAATCAAAAAATGTTGCTACAGATATTTTTTACGTTAACCTTAGCATATTGTCATATTAAACTAGGATAACGTCTCCCTGATAGATTTTCCCCTTGATAGATTTCCCCTGGTTAAGATAGACCAATCACCCATGTTTCACACACAGGGATGAATTATAAGTTCTCAAAGAAGAAAGTGCTCGGCTCAGAAAGATAAAGAAATTTCATTATGGCAGACATATATTTCCCCTTGATCAAGTTAAACCAATGTTTCACACACAAGGATGAATAACGAGTTCCTAAAATGGAAGTAAAGAAACCTTTAATATGGTAGAGAATTAATGTTTTAAGCAGAGACGGGAAGTTACGATGATGAGGCTTAAGGGTCAAAGAATACCTGAAGAACGGAAAATACACGAAAAATTTAAAAGTTCCAAGCTGCACAGGGTGACCTCCACAACCTGCTTGCTTTCATACTGCAGTCACATTTGCAGATAGATGTCATAGAAGTACAAGATAAATAAACCTTGCATCTTCCGCACCATAAAAGTTCAAAAGCATACAACAACCGACAAATAGATCTGTGAAACATTTATATACTTCATTCATTGATAAACCATAAAAGCTTGATTAAGAACACGACAATAACAGTTTGACCACGGCAATAATTCCTTCATAGAGACGTGTGATCAATAATCAGGAATATGAAACAGGTAGACTTTAGATATTCACTAGTTGTACATGAAGTGCAAATATCTGATTTGCCCTACCAATCGAATTTCTGAAGAAAGATCAAAGCTAGCCACCTCAAAGACAGTCAACAGAAGAAGCCACATCAACAAAAGGGGAGAACATCAAAATAGTGAAAGATAATAAGAATCCTGAAGGATTAGTAGATGCACAAAGAGTGGCAGCCTTTTTCATATGTTTGGATGGACTCTATGTAGGCCTGCATATTTTAAAACACTCAAAGCCTGTACAAGCAAGTGAATAAGCTTCTTTTTATATGCAAAAGCACCAAAGCAGGTAGTACAAGTGCGACAAGACACTCATCATCTCAAGAGGTTTCATATCAAGAGTCAAACGGTCAAATATAATTACAAGTTCACTACCAAATGATGGGATTAATCAGACATGCTAAGCTCAAAGTAAAAGCCCACTTGGCTTCTGAAGATAAAAGGACTAAAAAGATACCCAAAAAAGTAAACTACCCAAGTAGCAGGAAAATACTCGAAAACAGTAGCTAACACTGAATTTTGAAACTCAATTGCCAATTCTTGAGCAAATATGTGTGTGTTGGCAAGAGGCAGCAGTGAGACAAAAGGTATGTCCATACAACAAAATTATAGTGTGCCGATATCACACTGTAAGTGGGTAGAGTTCAACATAGATGGAAAGGAAAACAGTGATCCTTTACAGCACTCCATGTTATTAGCACATATTACCTTGAAATTGCACATTTTCTGAAAAAATAGGTCCGTCAGTGAAAAGCTAAGAACTCCACCTCCATGCTACACCAACCACCTCTTGCAAACACAATACGAAGATTAAGAATAGATAAAATACAATATAAGGAAAACCCCATAATTGTATGGCATTAAATCCAATTCCGTGAATTGTTTACAGTGAGCCAACTAAAATTATGTTACATACACAAGTTCCAAAAGAACCTTCCACTAAAAAGTAAGGCCATTGGCCAAACCTTGCACAAAGAAGTCAACCTGTTATGGATAGAGTTGAGAACAAGCAGAAGACATCTCCCCACCCAGATGACAAAGGGTCCTGCTAAAAAACAGCATGGATGATCATCTCAAAACCAATGTTGCCAATTCCATCAGTACATGGGCCCTCACCTCGACAATGTCAATTTGTGGGTACAGCATAAAAACGAAATCAGAGATAACAAAGTTTTGGCACACCCATTATCCTAGCCAAATAAACCACCTGTCCCAAATTCAGCTTGCTGCAGCTCCTTTCGACGCTGCTCCTCTAAAGGATCAGGACTTTTCATTACCCTCCGCGTACGCCTGAAGTATGAAAACAACCAAAACAACAAATCCCTTCTTAAAATTCCAGAACATAAGGCTCATTTATATATCAACTTATTGAAATATACAGTAAAAATACCTGTCCTGAGCATGCTGAGCAGGGAAAGTGGGCATAAAATCCTTAGACTTTGGAAGAGGCACTTCACGGAACCACTCATGGTCGAGAGCTGCTTCGGCAGTTATCCGCTGCATGTATTCCGGAATTTCTTTTAGTAAATTGACATGTCATGATGACATTAGGCAATGAAGATTTACAACCACATATGGTCATTCAACTACAAAACAATACCTTCTTAGGGTCATAGGTTATAAGTTTGTTCAGCAAATCAAACCCAGCATCAGACAAAACGGGTGATCCAGTGAAAGATGTTGCCGGAAATTTTCTCCTCAATAAATTATACCTAAGAAAAGTACAAAGTGGTCAATAAAACTAAGAGTATTTACAAAATAACTAAATCTGTCCCCAACGGAAGCTAGAAAGCCAGACCAGAAAATCACCCAAAGCTGGACGCCTGGGAAAACATTGACAAAAATAAGAAAATCTGAACGTTGAATTTGATATTAGAAATACTCGGTTCAAGAAAGTGGACACTTACTGATGCTTGACGAAGTTCACCTTGACTCCTGGAAGTTTAGAGTAGCCAGGCCAAATAGTCTCATTTGGAGTGCCAAGGGTTTTAAATATCTGTAATGATAGAGTCATCAAAGACTGTCAAGGCAGAAAAAATAATGATGCTACAATAAAATACAACTGTGCTACTATCAGGAAAAAAGGTTTGTGACGGCATTCTATAAATATGAACCACAACCTGTATATGGTCAAGTTACCTTGTCAAGCTGATCAAACTCTGTTTTCCCATTGAATAATGGTTGCTTAGATAACAGTTCAGCCATGATACAACCCAACGACCACATATCAATTGCAGTAGAATATTCTTTTGCTCCCAGCAGAAGTTCTGGTGCCCTGTGAAAGTGTTAAACACCAATTTAGATCACAGCAGCAACATAGGAGATAGGACCAACCACCTCAAATGATTATTACAAAAACCACGTCTGAATATCATTCACTGTTACATCAGGATATGCCAATATCAATCATACCATCTAATTTATAATGCAAAATAGTCAAGACTTCTTGTAAAAATGTATTAATGAGAATTTCAATAAAAGCAGAAAAGCAAATGCTCCTTGGCATAAACGTATTAGTGGTAAAGAACCATCAGAACACATACCAATCCCCAGATGTAGTTTTTAAACAAGAAAATGTTTCATGAAAATGGTAAGGAATGTTACAATAATGAAGTAGCATAGACAAATTGGCATTTAGCTAAAGGTGAAATATTACCCATGTACTGCTGCTCACCTGTACCAAAGAGTCACCACCAAATGAGTATATGGTTTTAGAGGACTCCCATATTGACGAGCCAATCCAAAATCACAAATCTTCAACTCACCACGATTATTCAAAAGTAAATTTGAAGTTTTCAAATCTCGGTGAAGAACCCAATTGTCATGGAGGTATTTTGTTCCCTCTAATAGCTGGAGCATAAGACATTTAACTTCACTCTGACTGAAAGGTTGTTTCATTGTCTCCATCAATGCCTTAAGATCATGTTCCATGTATTCCATTACCATAAAGATGCTGTCAAGATTGCTCCCAACTACCACTTCCTTCACATCCACAATGGATGGGTGATGAAATGAAAGAAGAATATTTATTTCCCTTAGAGAAGTCAAAGGAAATCCTTCTCTTTCTTTCTCCATCTTGACCTTTTTTAAAGCAACGATTTCTCCTGTTTTTTTATCTTTGGCCCTGTAAACAACCCCATAAGTGCCTTCATCTATCTTGTTCAATCTCTCAAACTCATCAACACTTCTACAACCTTGCAGCATATTAAAACATCTTTGAGGAGGGCCAGCAGGCTCTGGTGTACCCTGAGAGCCATCTCCATTCTCTGAATCAGATTCTGATAGGCTTACACTAGTACCATCTTTTTTCTGTTCATTGTCGATCTCCATGTAATCCTTCCTTCCTAAATCATTGTCGGGAAAATCATCCACACTTGAAGACCTAACACGGTAACCACCTTCATCAGAATCAGATGATCGTCCTCTAATTACTTCATCACCTTCTTGATGATGTTCCCCAACCTCTGGACTGGATGACTGCTTCCCTAATCTGATTTCAACTGACCCAGTCCTCTGCTGGATCCTGTTATCACCTGGTGCATCAGAAAGTTCACCTTCATCAGCTGGAGAATTGGCATCATTTGCCCACCGAGAGGATCTTATAGTCCGTGTGGGCAGGTAATCCACGTCTTCTGGTTGTCCTACATCCTTAATGTACACAGCATGCTCTTCCTGGGCAGGAGAAGAAGATAAGCCTACATGCTCTTCCTGGATAGGGGAAGAAGATAGACCAACATGGGGTTCAAATCCAGAAGAATCATGCTTCCCAATATCAATTGGAGTATTACCTGGAGACTGATGTGCACTATGAAGCTTGTTACTTTCTACAGGGGAATTTTGTACAACAGCTGCAGAAACAAAGTTAGGTAATTGATGGTGAGATTTAGGCACAGGAGGCGGAGGAGGTAGAGTAGTATTTGCTGGGGAAGATCTAGTCATAGATGAATTACTAGCCTCCTTGTCATCTCTGTCCCAAACAATAGGAGAGAACTTCCTCTTCTTATTATAGAGAGAAGACTGGGAATTGTTCTCCATCTTGGAACCCTCGTTATTCTTACCATTTTCTTGTGAGTCAACAGCTTCATCAGACCCACTCTCACTAGACAACTCCCCGGGTTCTCGATCCCCAACTCTGAGACGATAATCACCAAGCCGTGAACCTCCACCGTCACCACTTCCTCCTGAATAACTCCTGCTAGAAGCAGAACGATAACCACCACCGTTCACCAACTCCCTTTCTTTAATGTCCTTCTGCCTAGGCCTACCCCCGCCTCTGCTATCACGAACCCGATTCTTACCCCTCTCATAAGCCTGGTTACTACCATTCTTTAAACGGTCATACTCCCCTTTAGAATAAGAAAATTCCCGCTTAGACACATCTAAATCAGATTCACGCTCCCTAAATTCATTATCACGATAGCCTCCATGTCTTCCTGCCGCCATATACTTGTTCATATGTAAAACAAACCAAAAATCCACCCCTCTACAACCCTAACACTACAGATTCAAATATCCCCAATCTTTTCACTTTTTTTGAAACGAACACGGAACTATACGTAATTCTAGGTCAACAGGCACAGATCGGAAAACAATAATACAATAGATCAAACAAATACGATAAAATTCAATGTATAATCGAATCAAGTACCTCAACTTTACCAATTCGAATCAATTATGAAACCCTAGAAATCGAAAAATACGATTAAAAAAGAGGGGAAATAACAAACGAAACCTAGAAGCTTCTACACATCCAGTAGTTCGTTTCCTTCCGTCTCATGTGAGCGAGAGTTCACAGTATCGTAAAGCGCTCACCGGCGGCAACGTCGGTTGTGCAATTGGCGGCGGAGCTCGGTGGTTCTAGAGAGATTTGAGAGAGTAAAAAAAAAAAGATACGAAAACCTTGAAGATATTGATGATGATTGTAGAATGGGATCCCTCCTGTATACGCGTTAATGGCCAAAAGATTTTTTAAAATTTATTTTTCACTTTTTTCCCTTATGTTTTATTCATTCAAATTATTGCCCTTTCGAATTCTATTATTCATAAGTATACCTTTTAAATTTTTATTTTTCATTTTTTCCACTTATGTTTTATTCTTTCAAGTTATTGCTTTTTTGAATTCTATTATTCATAAATATACCTTTTAAATTTTTATTTTTCACCTTTTACCCTTATGTTTTATTGTTTCAAATTGTTGCCCTTTTGAATTCTATTATTCACAAAAATGGCTTTTAAAATTTTGTTTATGGGAAAATTACCAAAATTATAAGGTAGGGGTGCTCAAAAAACCGATCAACCCAACCCGACCAACCTGGAAAAAAATCAACCCGAGGTAACCTGACATTTAGTCGATACAAAATTAGGATAACCCGAAACTATTAGGTTGATATTGGGTTAGGCTCAAAGTAACCTGACCAACCCGATAAACGTTTTAGCGACTTATTTATATTTCCTTTTAATATGTATAAGTTACCAAAAACAACTCGGCAATAACGAGCAATGGAACTTATAAGAGGACATTATTGGAAAGTTATATGTAATACATAAATAATTAATGAACTCGTATATTTTTTCAAACGATGGATCATATTTTAAAGAAAATTTTCCTTATTTTTATGTTTTCAATATAGCGTTTACTTTGTTTAAACACAACCCGACTAACCCGAACGGGTTGGGTTAGGTTGTACTTTTGTTTGGGTTGGCTTGGGTTGAAAATTCTCAAACTGCAAGCATTGGATTATATTGTTGAAACGACTTCAACCCGATCAATTCAACCCGTGATAGATGCACCATTTTTAGATTTGGGTCCCACTTTTGTAAGTGTAAAAAAAACTTCAAAATTAGCTAAATGCATGGAGGTACTTTTATGACATGTGGAACCAATGTAAGAAATTCACCAAACTGACAAGCAAAAATACTGATCATTTTGGCAAATACATTAAAAATGATCATTTTATTAAATACATATACATATATCGGTCATTTAGGTGATGTCCCTTTATTTATTTTCTAGGTTTATTGGCGGGGACCAAGACCCCGTGATCCACTTTTGTGGACCCTACAAGCCCTACCTCATAGACTTGCACCGGGAGCCTACGAGGTTCAAATAAGAATGTCGTGAAAATATAAGAAGAGAGGGTTAAGAAAATATTCATATACAAGGCATTAAAAAATATATTTGAAGATGCATAGTTAACCTATATGAATGATATGCAAATACATTTTATGTTCAAATATATAAACCATCTGTCACATTAAATATTTGTATTTTTATGATCGTAGAAAATAAGTAAGAAAGTATATAAATTTCCCAAAACTCAATCTAATAAAACGTTGCATTTTTAACATATGTCTCGACCGGTAGGAAGCGAGACAGATCTCACAAACACCCGTACCGTTATCGTTTCTAGTTACTAGATGACTTCAATACTTGTAACCAAAACGTTGTATATTTCAAACATAACAGTTTTAAATTCGTTAGAGTATAATAAATGTCAGAAAAACCATCTCTTTATATATCTTTATTAAGGATATGTTTGTTAGCAGCTTAATGGACTCACAGCTTATTTGGTAAGCTATACATGACGGTTTATATAAAAAGTTACTTATTCAGTAAACTTTTAAAGGGGATTCATGCAAAAAGCCAATTTTTTCCAAACTTGTCCCACCCAGTTAAAAAACACGCTCCTTCCATTTATGAAAAATCCATTTCAAACAAAAACATTATTGATCTATGCAGATATAGATTAATCTACACTGATGCATACGGGACTTATTGAAAAACTAACCAAAGAGACCCTATATCTACCAAAGAAGGAAAAAAAGTAGTTCAGAAATATTGAATTATAAAGGAAACTACAAACTGTTACAACTATAAGAAAGTAATCACAGATACAGTTTTATTCATACAAAACTTAATGGAAAATGGTACAACAACAAGAAGGCAGCTTAATGGAGAAAGAAGAAGGCAAATGCCCTGTTCTTCTTATGTAATCTGCTCTTTCAGATGTTTTCACAGCTTGTTCATTCAAATTCACCTCGGCTTTCGCTCGTTTTTCTTCCGCGATCCTCCGAGCCGACGCAAGTTTGTTCGTATACTTCTCTTGTGCTCGAGATTTCAATCTTTCCGCCTTCGCCTAAATCAAGATTTCACAAAAACAACAATTCATCAACCGTACACGTATTATATCATTCGGGTGAGTCGAAAGATCAAACACCGTTACCTCCATTCTTTTCATTTCCATTTCGGCTCTCCTCTTTTCGTGATTCTCCCACGCTTGTATCTTCACTTCTTCACGCTTGTACCTAACGATCCACAACACGAAAAACGGTAACGGGATCTGATGTTAAACGGTTCATACGAACATGAATCGAGGTTTTTTACATATAGAATACGGATTTAGTAAGAGGGTCGGAAAAAAACGATCACCTTGCCATGTATTTTGCGCGTTCCGCCTCATCCCAAGCCATCGCTCGGGTTTCAAGAGGGTTTAACTTAACATCTTGATCTAACGTTTTGTTTTCAGGCACGTTTTCGCCGTTAGGTTCCACCCTTTCTCGACCGAATCTCGTGGTCCCACCAGCATCAACGGTGTGTCCACCGTTCGGGCATGATCTAACCGGAGTCGAGGACCCCGAGGCAATAGGGCTACGAGCAGCCGGGGTCGTGGCTCTAACCGGTGTAGCCGTTCTCGAAGGCTCGTGGCTAGCCGTCGGGGTCATTTCCGTTCCCATATCCCTAACGCAAATCGATCTAACGATCGACCCCGAATTCTCGTTAGATCTCCACATCGAATCATCACAATCGACTTTCTTTGTTTCTATTCCTCCGTAATTCACCGTACCTCGATCTCCGACCTCCTCTTCGCTACACGGGTGTTCTCTCTGAGAAACCGATGCTATCAATCTCCGATCATCGGCATTCGAGCTTCGTGGCTCGGTGTTCCAATGGGCCTTTTCGCCACCTCTAGATAACTTGACTAACCATTTCTGGGCATCGTCCCATTTCGACGGTGTCGGTTTGCCAAGAGCCGTCCGGTGGTGGTGCGAACCGCCGCCACGTTTCGCACCACCGCCAACAGAAGTCTCCTTAGTTGAGACATGATTCAAACAACCCTTATCTTCAATTGACCTCATCTTCACTATCCTTGAATCAAAACTTTCAGCAGCAAATTCAGATGAATTTTTCCTTAATCTGCACCCATTTCTAATCAACTAAACTAGCCCTAAAAGTGTCAAAACAATATAAACAAAAGATACCCGTATTCAAGATTGAGAAAAAATCAACTTTTATCAAGACAATCACACAGATCTAAGCACATATATGCTCATAAATTTATGGGTTTTTTTTCTTTAGGAAGAACAACAAGAACCCTAAAAACCTATGAAGTTCGAAGAACACAAATAAAAACACATGCAAAGTTCAAATTTAACTCAAGATTCAACTGAATCAGTGAAGTAAATAGCTGAATGCTTATGGGTTTTCACAGTTTCACCTGGATCAAACTTCAACGATCTACAATACCACATGTAGCAAAGAGGAAGCAAAAAAATGTTCGAACTTGCAGGTAAGGTGTTTGATAAAATGTCTATGAGAAAAAAACAGAACACCCAACATAATCCAAACCCAAAAATCCAAATGCAAATGTAGGGGTGATGAACTGCAAAAGAGCTAAGAAACAGAGGGTTTTTAATTGGGTGATAGATTCTTAAACTTGTTTGAAGCGTGGAAGTAATAAAAGTGCAGAGAATAAAACCTTGAAAGTAGCCATTGATTTTGAGAGTTGCAGGTTAAATTGTAATATAATAATGGAGAAATAGAGATCTGATACACAACAAAACATAGGGGTAAAACAAGAAATCTTTAATTGAATATATGCATGATGGTTAAAATATATAAAACCCAGATGAAATCAACAAGAAACAATCAAATCGTTTGACATAAAAAGTTGGGAGGTTTAATTACTGTTACAACCTCCATTGAACATTGGGAAATGTTTCATCATGATGTATTGTGGTACTGGCTCACTTCTACATGTTAAATGATGTTCCATCACTTCCAATTGGTTTTCTAGAACCAGATAATAAAGATTTTGGGTAAATTTTGTTCGAACACATTATTTAAAAGTTTTGGGAATTTAATAAAACTACCCGTATTTCAAAAATGTATTACAGATATGTCCAAAATCTCCTACTTTTTACCAAAATACCCATTTAGTCCTGGATCTCGGATCGGGATTTGACCCATCCCGGGGTTAGGTCGGGATTTCACTGTTCATCCTGGGGTTATGGTTTGGAACAGATAATCTTGTCTACTTGAGTACCAAAATCCCGGGTGAAATCCCGGCCTAACCCCGGGATGAACAGTGAAATCCCGGCCTAACCCAGGGATATCACCCTACATCCCGGGGTAACCCCACTATCTTCAAAAATATTTGCTAACCCTGGGATATATCAAATCTCGGTCCAACATCCTGGCGTTAATGGGTATTTCGGCAAAAAATGAGAGATTTTGAATATTTCGGTAATAAATACGGGTACTTTAATTAAATTCCCAAAAGTTTTATTTTAAATAGAGAAATATAAGAAAGAGTATATATAGAATTCTATAAATTTAGAGTTCTCTCAAAAATTATTACAATAATAAAAAAAATTTATTATATTTCCACCAATAATAAACCTTGATTTTAAATATTTATGAGAATGAAATAATATTTTATTAATTATATGAAATATTTAGTAATATAATTAATGTTGTAATTACAATCCCCAAAATAAATAGTTTGTTAATTTTGAATGTAATTTTTATTTTTATTTTGAGGGGGTGTTTGGAATTGCTTATTTAAAACAACTTATTTTTTTTTCTTCTAAAAGTGCTTATACGGTGACAAACTGGAGTTTTATAAAAAATGCTTGAATTAGCTTATAGCGGTACCAATACGCAATAAGCTGATAAGTTTTTTTTTAAGTGTTTGGCAAATTTTACTTATAGATGTAAAATTACCAAAATTGACATTTCTTCAATATTATTGATTTTTGGTATTATATATTATAACATTTATCATAACACTGTTCATTACAGATTTGGTCCTTCAGGTTTTTAGTAAATTACAGATTTGGTCCTTGAGGTTTTATCTCCCTGTTAGATTTAGTCCTATGTTTGTAGAGTTACATATTTGGTCCCTATAGTTTTATTTTCTTCTTGGATTTAGTCCCCATAATTTGTTGATTCCAAAATATACTTTCGATTTTGCATTTGCGTAATGTTTTGGTCCTCGAAACTAAAAGTTGTTAGCTCATGACCGTTAAGTAAATGACATTTCGATCATTTATGACTTTTTCATTTTCTAATTTAAATAAATAAAAGTTATATTATAAAAATTATTTATATTATATAAGCATAAAATAAATATCCCTTAGCATGCATCGCATCTCAATGACTGTGTCTTCTCCAACCCAAAACCTTCCGCCTTCCCCATCAATCCAAGCACATAGTCGTAGGTGATTCACGCACCAATTTTTTATTTATTAATAAATTAATATATCATAATTTATTTTATGTTTGATAATGATGTAAAATTTGTTTAATTCATATTTTTATTATAATTTAATTTAGGTTTAATAACAATGTAATTTTTTTTAGATTTAATGATGTAATGTACCATTTGTCAATTTATTTTCGCTTCTTATCATACACACACATCATCCTCATAGAGCATTTTGTAAATTATAATGATGCTGCTAACATACACAAAATGTTTTGTTCTCATAATTGGTCATGTTCAAATTTATGGTCTTAATATTTCTTTTCATCCGCAGCAACGCGCGGGCATTAATCTCACCTCGTTTTTAACATATAGTAGTTTATTGACCAAAAATGAGAGATAAACACCCTCTTCAATATCCAAAAGTTGAGTACAAGCTTCCTGTGCTACCTACTTCCATCGCCCTCCATGAAACTCGAATCAGAAGGATGAAACGAAGCCATCTCTTCCACAAGTTCAATCATAATCATTCACTGCCGATATCCCTTCATTTCCTCTTCAAAACCTTTTCTAATCTTTCTTTACAATTACCCTCAACCAATTATCACCATCACCACCATCTAATCAACCTCATATCTACCAGTAAAACCCTAAAACATCTTCAGATCCACACCCAAAAACATCTTCTACCAGTAAAACCCTCATAGAATCTTACACGTTATTCAAAAAAATCAATCTTGCTCGATCAGTTTTCAATGTGACACCAATAAGAAATTAAATCATGATAAAAATTAATGTAAAAGTTTAGAAAAACCTAACAAGTCGTCCTGTTTTGAATGATTAAGTCCTTGAACTAATTTTTTGAATGAAAAAAATCATTGAACTTCCTCATTTTGAATGATTGAGTCACTAAACTATTTTTTTGAATGAAAAAATAATTGGACTTTCTTATTTTGAATGATTAAGTCCATGAACATATAAAAACAAGGAGATCCATAATAATTGATTATTTAACATGAGAAAATTTGATAAGTTTGATCGACTTATAAAACGATTATTTAAGTCAACGTGAGAAATTTTGATTATCTATACTATATTATAAAGCAGACATAAAAAACTCTTAAAAATAAGTTTTAAAGCTTAATGTACCTCTATTTAATGTTAATTACTTAAAATATCTTAAAAAACAACAATTAAAGCTGTATATACTACATTTAATGCTATTTATTAACTTTCAATCATTATCTTTAACCACATTAACTCCCCTAAAATCACTTCCCACTTTAATTCCCCTAAAATCACTCACAACTTAATTAAATATAGAATAAAAATAAAAATTTTAATATAAAAGATCTAAAATATAATTAAAAAAATCTAACATAATATTTTATAAAAAAACATTATATTATTAAACTAAAATAAATTACATTATATGTTGTAGTTAAGTTTGTAATTGAGTTCAATTATTATGTTTTACTATCTTATATATCCTTATTCGATTATTATTGATGTATTTTAAATTTATAATTTATTGGAATAAGTTATACTTTTATATTTTTAGAACCAATTTGATTTTTTGGTTGTCGTTTTTGTACTTTTATGCATTAAGTAATTTTTATTAATACACATTAACTAAAGTTTAAGAATACAAGTCATGATCCATTAGTATAAATTTCTAAAGTTATATGTTTGAATTAATAACTAGAAACGTATTTATGCGCAATGCAACTATATATTATTAAGTCCAAATTAAACAAATTTATATAAATAAAAAATTATTATCACTCTCTCAAAATCATCCAAAATCCTAATGTAAATCGACAAAAAACAAAAAATAAAATGAAACATCAAAATCGTGATGTATCTCGCTGCATTGCACGAGTACGCTTCTAGTTTTTAATTAAAAATAATAATTAAGAGACTTAAATAATTCGTTTAATTTTTTGAAACGTTTCCCAAAATTTAATAATAACAATAACATTTTATAATATTAGTTGATCAAATATCATACATACACGAATATAATAATCACAAACTAGGACGCAGGGGTTATTTGGTTTTTCAAAAAACAGTTGTTGCCGTAACGGTAACTATTGGGTAGCGGGACAAGAAAGAGACACGTGGACGGTTGAGATTGGGAGATATTTCATGTAATGGGGACCATGATGATCAGAAATTATAAAGTATGGTTTTCTGAGATTTTCACATGGGGGTAGTGACCACTGAAGAATGGTACATGCTCTCTCTGCCTACGGGTACGATTTAAATCGCATGATGTTTATATTAATTTAATTAATATACTTATAACAATAAGGCAAAAAATTGTGTGAAAAGTTGTAGTTAAAGTGAGAAGTAAATCTGAACCGTTGATCACTTTTAATCTCATCCCCTCTCATTAATCGCGTCTTATAAGGGGATTGATCTCGGTGCATCTGATTCTAATGTGTGTCTATTTATCATCCAAATATTGATAACCACTTCCCACGCTTCTCATGTTGATCTCAAATTCTCACTGGAACTCAACTCTTTATAACAAATATTATATAATTTAGGAATACTTTTTAACTTATAAAAATACTATTTTAATCAAAGGTATTTTTTGTGTATTTCAATCAATTTTGTGTGTGCATCACTTTTTTGTAATCTTAGAGAATGTTTATTTACCTCTTAATGGTTTCATTAAGAGTCAACCTCTGAATCGCTAAGAGGTGAATCATGTTTGGCAAAAAAAAAGTTTGTCTCTTAATGGTTTCAAAACTCTTCGAATGATTTTGTACTATGGGTCTCCCTTAACCATTAAGCGCCCTGATTTCATTCTGAACAATTACCAAACAATCATATTTCATTTTACACTATATCATAAAAACTTCTTAATCATTCCGACCACTTAATCATTCTGCACCAAACCATTCAGTAACTGTCAAACAACCCCTTAGTAATTCTTTATATATATATATATATATATATATATATATATATATATATATATATATATATATAGGGTCAGGTTCACGTGAGACCAAGCTGTTTCCGTGAGACCGCGTGAGACCAAGCCTTAAAACATGAAACTTCACACCGAAACATTGTGAAGGTAAAAAACATTCGAACCTTCATAATGTAATCACACTATGAAGGTAAAAAATCTAAACCAAGTTAAAAAAAATCAAACATTCACAGATAAAAGACTGTGAAGGTATATCCGAACCTTCACAGTGAAGACGCTGTGAAGGTAAAAAAAAAACGAACATTCACAGCGAAAAACACCGTGAACGTAACATTTACGGTGTTTTCCCTATGAAAAGTTCGATTTTTTTTTACATTCACAGTTTTTTGGTGTGAAGTTTCATATTTTAAAGTTTGGTCTCACCGGTCTCACGGAAACTGTTTTGTCTCACGCGAACTTAAGTCTCTCTCTCTCTCTCTCTCTATATATATATATATATATATCTTATCCACTTATAAAACGATGAGAGTAAACTTGTATTATTGTTATAAATCATGAAAAATATATCGTGACAAAGAGTTTTTTGTAGGGTAGGTTACCCTACAACTTTTTTGGAAGGTCTCGTCATGCATTTATTTTCATGAAAGAGTAAGCAACAACTATGACGGGTGCATTTATCCATTGTGTGAGTCAGGGTTCTCGAATCATGGTTATCTAAATGGAAAAGAAACATTGATGGGTATTATTGCCGCGTATTTTATTCATACCCATCTCATAAAAGGGGTATGTGACTGAGTGAATATAAATAGTAACCCTCTTATTATTTGTGAATTCGCATTTTATATGTATTTTTACAAAGTTTTTTTGGTATCATATTACAGAAGCATACACACTGTGACACAATAAAAATATCGAATTTTTAAACCAATAACCTGACCCATCAATTATGTTTTTATGGTATGTTCTATTTTTTGTCTCTCTTGATTTTATTTTTATAGTTTTGTGTTGTTTTGAGAAAATAACAGTCATTAGCGTTTATCATGTATTTGAATGCATTACTCATATAGTTTTTATGGAGTTTGAACGGGGAACTTATGTTACAATAATAAGTTATAAATTTAAATTATAAAATATTTTAGAACACGAGGTAACTATTTTATAGTATAATAAAAATATATTAATATCAACATACTTGCATATAGATATATTATTATTCGTGATTGAAATTTGATTTTATAAAGAGGTTAGTTTTGTTAAATTTTGTGGTCAATATATATTCAAAAAATAAAATTTGTATTTAATAATTTCCATTAAAAATAACTCAAATTTCCATTATATATTATTCAAAAAAAAAATGATATATTTACAGTAAAAAATAAATACAATAGTTAAAAAACCAAAACCCTTTTTTATTGGATTTTCCATTTGTTAAAAAGATTTATATTTTTTAAAATTAAAATATACACGTTATTGCAAGTTACGACTTGTTATATTTAAAAACTATGTTTTTGATTTGTTATAAAAATTTACATTAAGTCGGAGTTCTCGAAACCAAACCCGGAGAGTTAGTAGTTGTAAATAAGTAGATATTGACAGGTACTGATTAGCAGATACAGTCATCGTTCTCGTCCATCAATTTCCACAATTACTGTATAATATGGACATATATGACAATAAAGCAGATATGAAAATGATATCGTGGGTTTGATTTTGTTTCGTAGCAAGCACATGATATAACAAAAATCCATTCATAAGTTAGATGTGGACAAAATTCATTTATGTAGAACATTAATGAAACAAACCAAAACAAATAACAATCGTGACATTTCTCCTTTATCAAATAAACCAAAGGTGCACGATCAAATTTTGTGTTCGAATTCGGTTTTGGGTCTTGCAATGGAACTAAAAAAAGGCGCAGTTCTTTTATGTATGTGGCTCAACAAACCTGCTTCGATCCTAGTAAGGAGTGGATCGTCGAACTCAAATTAGAACAGTTTTTTAATTTTTACGTTAATACCCAATTTAAAACAAAATTGAGCTTAACTTTCAAAAATAAAATTAAAATGAGTCCATGAAACACTATTCCTTTATATACCTATGTAACTACACTGTATTGTAATACATTTGAATTTTTTTTCTAAATATTGATAATTTTTTGACTATGGTCCTTATACTATGTTTATTGTGGATTTGGTCTTTGTGGTATTTAATTTGTTTTGACCATGGTCCCTCTGACTAACACCTCCGTTAACTCTGTTAACTCAATGACCATTTTAGCCATTTTGCTTAACTTTTGTTCTTTTTTCCTATAAAAAAGTAAAAACAATAATTTACACACACACCCACACACATACACCCACACATATATGTGTGTGTGTGTGTATATATATATATATATATATATATATATATATATATATATATATAGGGGAAGGATATTTTGCAACCCTTAAAAAGGTTGCAACCCTTGCAACCCACATCTTAACCGTCGGATTCATGATCGACGGTTATTTTATTTTTCTTTTTCTATTTTTTAATTAAAAATATTGGGCCCCATATCTATTTATAACCGCCGATCATGAATCCGACGGTTAAGATGTGGGTTGCAAAGGTTGCAACCTTTTTAAGGATTGCAAATTAAACAACCCCTATATATATATATATATATAACGATAACAAAAATAAATAAAATAAGACATTATTGTATGATTTGATTTGTTTAAATTAAGAATCAATTATATTAAATTCGATTTAATTTTATGGTTTTAGTATTTTTGCCTATTTGAGTATGAAAACCAAGCTGAAATTTATATAGGGATTTGTTCAATTTTAAATTACAAAGATATATAATAGTATATATGAACTCGTCATTTGGTTATAATTTAAATAGTTGATTTTAAGTTTTTGAATGAAAGCAATATGGAAAACGGAGCCCCTAATTTTTGGATGATAAAATTGGAGTTCATTTTTTTAGTGGTTTTCAATGATTTTGGTGTTAAAATAACGATAATAAGTTTATTTATTGCAATGATAGAAAAAGAACAATACAATTAAATCATTCTTAACATAATAATTTTTTTTAATTTAAACAAATTAAATCATAAAACCATGTCTTACTTTATTTGCTCTAAATTAATATATATATATATATATATATATATATATATATATATAGTTTTATGATTTAATTTGTTTAAATTAAAATTTTAATAACATTTAAGCAATAAAACTCTATCTTTTCCACAACTACAATAAAACAATAAAATTAAATCGTATTTAATATAATTAATTATTTAAAAGTTTTACACAAGTCAAATCATACAATAATATCTTATTTTATTTATTTTGATATCGATATATATATATATATATATATATGTATGTATGTATGTATGTATGTATGTATGTATGTATGTATGTATGTATGTATGTATGTATGTATGTATGTATGTATGTATGTATGTATGTATGTGTGTGTGTGTGTAAAATATTGTTTTTACATTTTTATAGAAAAAAGACAAAAGTTATGCAAAATGGCTAAAATGGTCCTTGATTTAACAGAGTTAACGGAAGTGTTAGTCAGAGGAACCATGGTCAAAACAAATTGAATACCACAAGGACCAAATCCACAATAAACATACTATAGGGATCCTAGTCAAAAAAATTATCAAAACACAAGGACCAAATCCACAATTCACTCTGAAAAATATTAAATATAAATAATAGTACGTACAAAAGCTTTTAATTTTTATAATATTCACATTTTGCCGGTTTTGTAAACTACATTAAAAGAAATAAACTAAAAATAACAAAGAGTTTAAATTATATATATATGGATGGAGCCGAGTGTAACCATTTTTGGATGGATCTGAGTCGTTTAAATTCAGTCAAGTTTTAATCTGGACCATTCAAATTTCTAATTTCACGGTTGTACGAGTTTAATCCCCCACCCCCAAATCAGCCCACTTCCGTTTCCCTCTCTCCCCTCACGCCTGCTTCCTCTGCACGACTCCACGTCTTCGCCTTCAACCTCCACAACTCTCCCCTCACACCTATTTCTATGGAGTTCCAGCCCCACTCGACCGCTCCTCCCCTTCAATCGGAATTCCGCACGACTGTGCCCTCCATAACCACTCGCCTTCTCCCTCGATTCATTTTTCAAGAGACACACTCTCATCGATAATCAGACGACGGTTCCAACTCTTCTCTGAACCCAAGACTACGATTAGCTTCCAGGATGATGTTTATTGATTCAAGATTAGGGTTCTGTTCAAGGTATTAGGTTCAAGAGAAAAAACCTAATCTGCCAGTGAAGTCTCTGTGTGAATCTCCTCTTTAAATCAATTTGCATCAGGTAAGGAATACTAGGATTTATTTGTTCTTTGATATCTTTCTCCCTCTCCCGCTCTCCTATTATTTTCATATTCTTGATTTTGAAGTTTGTGTAACACCCCAGATTTCAGTTGTGTAATCTTGTTATTCTTGTGTTAAGCTTTTGCCGTTTAGCTCCGTGTTTGGTTGGTGTTGTTTTAGAGTTTTGAGAGTTTTGGGAAGAAACAGTGAATTACGCGAGTTACACCGCGAGTTGAAGTCGCGGCACAACCCGCGTAACCCTCTGTTGGATGTTGGATTTTGAGAACTACGCGAGTTACACCGCGACTAGAGGTCGCGGCATAACCCGCGTAACCCACTGGATGATTAGGGTATTTGGGACACGGGCGAGTTATGCCGCGGGTTGGAGTCGCGGCATAACCCGCGTGGTTGCTTAGACCGTCTTAAAGAGGTTCAGTTCCCAAAATCACTTTATCACTTTATCACTTTATCTCAAATTTCTCTTTCTCTCTCTCTAACCTCTCTCTCTTTATTATTCGATCTTCGAAGTCTCGTTTGGTTGCTAGCTTTCGGTGTTTCTAGCAAGGGGTCGGTGTCTTAAGCTTCACCTCTTCATCGTGATCGTTATCTGGTTTTCTAGGTTTTATTCCAAAAACCTATCGGTGAGTTCCTACTACCATTTTACAAACTTTATACATGTCAAAACTCTTATTTGTGAAATCTGAAGTATTTCTACGGTATGATTTTATGTTCTAAACATTTTGATATAAATGAAGTTTTTGGTGATTTTCGGGGTTCCCTATCAGTTTTGACTAAAATGACGGGTTCCGCCTTATCAGAAGTAAAAGGTTGTTTTACTTGCCCATGTTGGTGGCTTATTGAAAGGATGTATATAAATTGATTTTATGATTATCTTTTTTACCAGCAGTTGGTCTGGAAAATGGCATTTTGAAATATAAATGTGTTGATAGCTATTTATCTAGCTTTGTTGGTCACATGAAATATTGTGACAAGTCCTGACTGTACTAGTGGATCCCTAGGTATCGAGTCGACTTATAGCTGGGAAGGATATGCCTCTTCCATTGTTTTGGCTGGGAAGGATATGCCCCTTCCGTTGTTATGGCTGGGAAGGATATGCCCCTTCCGTTGTAGTTAGCTACATTTGATCCTTGGGGGCAACTTAGGTACGGTTATGTGAGACCCGATCCTAGCCATGGTTCAGATGTAGTCTAATGAACGAGTATGACATGGTTCCTTGGGGGCCCTCCCTCACATCGTAGTACGGACTGAAGAGTTCGTGGCCATGGTTCCATGTATTTAGCTCATAACTCGGATTTGGTGGTCTACTTTATGTTACACCACAATCCTTGGTAAAAAGGTCCGTTTGTCATCGTTTAACGAGTTTTGGACCGAAGAGGCCCGGTTGTGGCGAAATGTTATCTTTACGAACTAAACCTTTATGAAAAGATTTCTTTATGATACTGATGTTTATATCTTTTGAGCTTTATAAACTGTATGTTCTCACCAGGCTTTATAGTCTGACACTTTTTCTCAAATAATGTGTATAACAGGTTTCCATTAGCGGTGGGTGCCGGGGTTTTTGGAGAGACGAGTTTTGAGTCTCGAGGTTTTTGGCAATATTTTAGTATTGATATTGGGCATTGTTAAGTCCCATTCTTTTGATGAAATCCTTGTATAGGATTGTATAATCTAATGGACTGATCCCATTTATGGGAAGTTAATGGAATTGCTTTCGTCATATTGTCAGGTTTCCAGGTTTTAATTTACTCTGATTTTTGAGGTTGTTACAGTTTGATTTTGTATACTTTCTCTATTAAGAGGTTCAATCCTCGATTGTCTGCTTGCCTGGTTTATGTAAGATTGTATATGTTTCTTTTTGTATTGACAGGTTTTGGATTCCATCTTTACATACAACTCAAAATTGATAGCAACAAACCATTTTCGGATGTGGTTTTTCCAACTTTGCATCAGGTTTTGGCTTTTCCAACTCATTTGCTTTTTGATTATGTTATTTCACCATTGTATTGAAAATTTAAGGTTTTTTAATTTGATTGACTCCATCGCTATTACATATGGTTAGTTTATATTTTCTTCATTTCCCTCTTCAAAATGTTGTGTTTTAGGGTTCGAATCCTCCCATTATCACCATCAAAATGTGCGTTCGAATCTTTCTTCCCCTACTAATGTTTTGATCCAATTTTTCCCCTTACTGATTCAAGACCATATATTGGTTTCCGTTTTCAGTGACGAGTTTCTTCGGTCGAAGGATGCTCCAGTTTTAGGTAAGATGTTCTTTGCATTTTTTTTCCGTTTCCTTTCTCTTTTTTATAGATTGGTTCTATTGGTGGTAATTTTGAAGATAACTTGAAAAGTTTAAAGAATTTATATCACGACACCCTCCAATTTGAAATATGGGAAATTGTTACCATCGTTTGCGTTCAATTTATGTACGGCCTTTCTTTGGGAATGGCTAATGCAACTATTTATAATTATATGGTTCCATTCGGGACTGTTTGTGTTCTGTTTTTAGTTAAGAAAAAAGCAGCAGGGTGCAACCTTCATTGATGGACTGGCAGGCTCGAAATCGGTAGCTAAAGAGATTGTTTTGTGGGTAAAAATCAGCAGCTAAAAGGGCTGTTTTGTGGCTAAAAATCAGCAGCTAAAGGGGTTGTTTGTAGCTAAAAATCATCAGCAATAAGGACTGTTTGGATGTCGTTTCGAGACTATTTTGGGCCATGTTTAGAGGTTGTTTAGAGTTGTCCTAGGCGACTGTTTAGAGATGTTAGTAGTAGCTTACCGAGTGAGCATAGAAAGAAACAAAAATCTTATTCGGTGAGGGAGAAGACTCATAATCGGTTAGTGCTTAATGTAATCCGATATGTTAATTGAGGTTGGTGATTTTTCCATGGTATGCATTTGGTAAAAGACCCCTTAATCTCTTTTTCATTCAAATAATTGTATCTCAATTGTTCTCATTTCTTCTTCCTTAATATGCCAAATGACAAGAAAAAACTACCTGTTTAACATTTATTTAGCTGCACTTTTCGTTTCAAGCCAATTATTGTTTATTCCAACTTTCTCCAAAAACATAAATTCCAACCTAGAAGAAGCTGATTAAAATATTTTTGGTAGGTATATACAGGTGGCCTGGCCACCTGGTTGAAAAAAATCTTGACAGTTGAACAATTCATGTTGCATTTACATATGGAAGAATTCCAAATCCTGTGGTCATGGATATCATAGGCTTGAGTGAAAAGGTATTTCAAAGATCCTCTCCTTTTATTAGCTCATTTTTTGGTGAACTAAGTGCAAGGAATGTCTCATAACTGAAGGATGGGTTGGTCTTATTCTCTTGGCATAACTAGGAAATTTGCAATAATCAATGTCATATGAAGATTGTTGAGGCGTTTGACTCTTTTGGGTAATTTATATTACAAAATGCTTTGTATTTAAGTAATTTCCAATGTATTTGAGCTATGAATTTTTTCATGAATTCTAAGTGATATGATGACAAATTGACAAGACACCAAGCTGTAGGACAGGATGAAGCAGATGAAGATGAATTATGAACCTTTTACATGAAGTCAAAATTGGTATCAACTCTATACATTATTTTGTAAAAGATATTTTATTTGAAGCCAATTTTTCGTCCCTCTCTTTCAATTCCCGTGTACTTCCATTTCCTTTGCTTACTTGATCAAACACAACCACACTGCATTGCTTCTCTCCATTTCTTAGTTTATTTTTGCTGTTTACAGTATCTATATTTTTGCTTGACAAGTCTTGACGTACTATATGGTTGCTAATCAGTTGTATGAACTATGTGAAGCTGTGGACTCTAAACCTACTAAGTATGTTCAAATCTAAAGCTATGGGCCCTGGTCAAGAGAGGTTAGTCCTCTTCCCCCTTTTTAATTTAAACCATCTCCAATCATCTGGAAGAGGCTAGGTTTAAATTGATTGTCTTATGTCAACCATTGTATCATTCAATCATCCAGTTGCTTCTTTTGTACCATAACACATTTACTTTTGGCCGAATAATCAGCTTCATATAGTTTCAGTTGGATTATGTTTTAACGCCATTTCAATTTAAGTTTTTCATGTTCAAGTATATTTCATTAGATTTTTTGTCGTTTTCCATATTTCAACCATCAATTTCATGCATGCGCTGGTTTGTTAACGGTTTTCCTTTCGTATTGCTGCTCTGAGTTCCATGATAAGTTCATAATTTTTTTTGTGCCAGTTAAAATGTTGAGTTTTCTGGAGCTCACGGTTTTACATAGAAAGCACGGTCGTTGAGCGTAGTGGAAGATGCACAGGTATATGACACATACATCCTCAAATTTTCTTTCATATGTTGCTAATTGATTATGGATTTATGGCATATTTTGTTTATTCCTGAGCTTAACAATCTGCTCATTGTGCTTCAGTTTTATTGTTTGCCATCAATGTCATTGCGTTCCAAAACTTTACAGTACCGCTCACTAGACACGCTCGTGGCATCATTTCAAGGTATAGGTGTAATCCTTATTAATTTTTGGGGTAATGGGTTGGGGGTAAGATAAAAAATGACTAATGGTTTGAATCTTGTCTTACGTTTATCACCTTAACTCTTTTTCTCACACGATTCTTCATCTATATATAATTGGTTGGCTAAAAAGGCTTGAACTCTAGTTTTTCAGGATTTCAGATGTGACTTTGCAAGAGGGTAATCTCCCCTAATCCTTTTATTCATATTAACACAATGTTTTATCTGCAACTTATTGCTATTAATTGTCTATTTAATGATGTTTCCACTGCAAAATACGTGAAAGAATAAATTGAGGGCATAATGCCAATATTTTATGTCACAGTGTATTGGGACTCATGCAGCTACAATGGGAGCTACATGCTATACAACGAAGCTATTTTCACTTGGGAAAAATTCTTTAAGTGTGGATAATTGGTCAAAGAAGATTACCATATGCATTTTTAACCTCAAATAAAAATAATCTTTGTGGATTTCTTTTACGTTTTGGCTTAAAAGGTTTTGTTGGACTTGGAGCTGTAATGACATAAATTTTTGATTTTGTATTATCATTGATAGTTGAAGTGATTTAGATTTTTATTTCTACAATACTTCTATCAAGATGTCTGAATCCGACCTTAAAAAAGAGGTCTAAATCCGACTGTAGATCCATCCGAGTTTAAGGTATACTTCAATTTTATCTTTATTAGCTTTGTGATTGATCTACCCCACATCACCACCTCAACACTTATTGATGCTTTGTAATGGATCTACCCTACTTCTAAAAATTTTCTACAATAATTTTTTCTTCGTGCCTTGTTATCTGATGAAGGATTTTTTTTATAATATAGATATGTTGATGTTATTGTAAGTTATTTGAGCATTTTATACTGTTTTGTGTATAAATTCGAGATGATTACTTCATGTGATTAAAAATATCATATTTCTGTTGGTTTCACATTTGGTATGTTTGCTCTATTGTTTTTCATCAGATAAGATTGATAATTAATTAGATATTAAAAGTTAGCATGTTGTTGCTACAAATGTTGACAGTGAACATCAATATGAAACAATTGTTGATATCAAAGTTGTTTTGATTATTCGACATTGCAAATTTAGAGCATGTATATGTACCATAATTGTATCACATGTAATGTCGAATGTTGTCACTAAAATGGGTTTAGATGGCTAAAATATTTCTGTTATATCTAATGCTAAAACTTTCAATGTTGTGGATGATTGGCTAAGATGCGTACAGGGATCAAAGGTTGAGTTTTTATTTTATGAGTTGCGGTTATCATGTGCTGATGGGTCATGGATCAGTTGCTAATGTTCTGTATTGAAGGGTTGGAGGCTTGGAGCTGATGTTAAAGATAATTGGTGTTGTGTCGTTCAAAGGTTACAAGACGCTGGTGCTAAGGCAACATCAGGTGATTCAGTTGCCAATTAAGGGGGCCGTTTACCAAATGGTTACCCGGTAAGTGCTTACCGGTAAGATTCAACATTATCACTTACTTACCGGGTAATATTTTTGTCCACCAAAACGATATCGTATGCAACATTTTTTCGGCAAACGCTAACCATGGTAAGAGTTTTCGCCATACTTAGTGGGTAAGACTCTCACTCCTTGCCTTAGCTCTTACCGGGTTAGTAAGCGCTTACCGGGGTAAGCGTTTGGCAAATGACCCCTAAGTTCCAACTGTGGATAAATAGGGTGTTGGTATATATATGGAAATGCTAAGGATTTAGGTGTTGAAGGTTCTACAAGGGTGGTCTTTTTCTTAAAGAAGATATACTGCAAAGTTTTTTGCCAAGATGGTATTTTTGTCCATGTTGATGTCTATTATTTTTGCAAGTAGTTTTAATAGAGAAATTGTAGGAAGAATGTTTTTTTGGACAAAGTTATGATGCAATCGAAGTTGTGTCTAGCATGTTCATTTTGTGCACCAAAGGTGCTTGGTGAAATGTATGCAAGAAATATGGTGTTTTGGGAATTCCATAAATGAATAGTTTAACATGTGGAACCTTTTGTGTAATTGGTGTTTTATTAATTTGTGGTGATAATTTATGTAACTATCCAAATCTTTATGATGTCCACGTTTTGTTTGAATGTTGAAGGTTTAAAATATGAAAATAAAATTGAAAACATAAAAAAAAATGTTTGTATGTTTGTTGGAGGTTTAAAATACGAAAGAAATTGAAAATACAAGGAAAGAATTGTGGTGCTAATAGAAGTATTCTTGAGATCTATTGATGTTTTACTGCCTCTTCTCTTTCACTTTCTTCACATACATAAGAAGAGAGGAAAAAAGAGTTGCTGTATTTTCTTTGTGATTGTCATTGCAAAGGTGGTGCAATCGAACCTATAAACTATACATGAATCCTTACAATCTTTTCTTATTCTTTATACATATTACAAACCGAAAAAGGGATTACTGAACTACTGTAAAAGCAACACGCCAACCCCAAAGAACCCGACCTAAAGAGAGCAGATTAAAAGGGTACATTGTAACACCCGTAAACTATTAAGGTAAGTATTTTGTCTCCTTTAATGCCTTAATTTCGTTATGTGTGTATATGTGTCTTTGAGTGCATTTTAGGATCTTCGACTATGTTAGAATGTCACATATCGATTTACTACCTCTAATCATCCAAACCTTGTGCTCGTTATCATTTTCGACTAAGTTTTCGGGCCGAGTTGAGAGGCCGGCGATTGTGCCAGCGATTGTGCCTTGGCACCATCGCGGAGGGCACTATCGCCCGGATGGTACCGCGGGCTGGATTGTCCAAGCGATTGTGCCTCGCGATAGTGCCCTGGCACTATCGCCAGGGGCACTATCGCCCAAAGTGTACCGAGAGCGGGGGGAGACTCGCGATTGTGACCGCGATAGTGCCCGGGGCACTATCGCCGGGCACTATCGCCCGCGTGGCCAGTATTCTGTTTTATAGGAGTTAATGCCTCACTTCTCACTCATCACTTTACAAAAAACGGGAGCTCTCTCTCTTGGGCGATTTTTAAAGGGTTCAAACTCATACTCATTTAAATCTAGGGTTTGGGTTGTTGAGAGCATTAAGTGCTCATTCAAGCTTCTTTCAAGTGTCTCCATTGAAGTATCATTCAAGATCCTCATCTCCTTGCTTTCAAGTCTCTTCATCTTCAAAAGCTAGGGTTTCATCTTTTCTAGGTTTTGGTCAAAAAACCTAGATAGTGAGTTTACTAACCTTTGTTAAAACTAGATACACATCATATGCTTCTATTGTTGTTATTTGACTCCATATGTTCAAGTATTTGGGTTTAGCTATGAAGAAATGTTAGGAAGGTGATTATGTGGAAAATGCCATGATTTACTTTGTTGGTTGGAATGATTTGGGATATATGTGGTATAGTAGATGATAAACTCTACTTGGAATGCATTTTAGTGATTGAATATTTAAACATTGATTATGTTGGAATTTGAGTCTCATATTGGATTTATGCATTATGATGGTATTATCGTACCCATGGTTGGTATCGAAATGTTTTGGTTGGAATATATGCCGCAAGACCTCCTATATGATATGTTGGACGAACCAAGTCAGTAGACACTAGGAGGATGTAGTCTTGGGCGCCACTGTGATGGTATGTGCCTAGACCTCCGCCATTCGGGGTAATGCCATGGTTGTAGTCCTCGGGTGTGCCGGGCCTTTCGGGTGTCCTTGTTATAGGGCATCAAGGTATATCGACTCTTTGGGTGGAACTTGATTGGTGCTATAGGTCTCCCCTATTGACTCCACAATTGTTGAACTATGGTTAACTGCTGATAAGAACTGTAACTGTACATGCATGATTATAATTGTTCAACTCGCTAGGCTTTTTGGCCTAACACTTGTTTTGGTGTCGATGTGTATCTCAGGTTCTAGCGGCGCCGGTTCTAAGCAAGTGTAGTTGCCTTGGGGTGAGAGCTTGGGGATTTTTGCACATGGACGCATTATGCTTTTGGATATAGATCGTTCGGGTCCATAGATGACAACCCTTTTTGTAATCTCTTTTCTAGTTGTAGAAATTAGATTAGTTGGTTGTTGTTTATTGCCCGTTAAATTACAAATTGTGATTAAACAGGTTATTCATTTATGTTCCCCACTTTTGGGAGGCTCTTGCTATGGCAATTTTTAGTATACCTCATGTCCGATTTTCGGATTTTTGTTATCCCTATTTTTGGGGTGTTACATACATTTTACAAGCTATAGGAATATGTTTGTTTGATTAATTTGAGCTGGCTACTATTTATAAGGATTGAAAATTTTACCCTGTAAGTTAAGTTTAAGGGGTCGTTTACCAAATTTTTACCGGATAAACATTTACTAGCAAGAGATTTATCTTCATTTACCTTACCGTCTAACATTCTTGACCATGAAAATGGATTGTTGGTAAGTATCTTAAACCCGATAAGTGTTTGTTGGGTAAGAGTCGTTTCTCACACTTACCGAGTAAGCTTTTCGGTCCTTGTCATGCTTAAATAATAAGATAAAATAATTTTGGTAAACGTTTAGTAAACGACCCTAAGTGTTATTAAAGAGCAGGTGGGTGAAACAAGCTCTGCTTTGCAAGCTGTATGCGACAACCAATCTACATAATTGTACTTGCTGCCCTAATGACTTATGCTTTTAGATTGACGTGGAGATGACGACGATATTGGAGGCTTTGAGGGTAGATATAATCATACTTTATTACAAAATTGTCATCCATTTGAACTATCAGTGTGTGTAATATTAGTTTTGCAATTAAAAGTTTCATCCATGTGAATGATCGGTGTGTTTTACGTTTATGGAAAGCCGATTATAGTTTAAATAAGCTTCTTGCTCGATTGAAAAAAACATTCAGCAATAATGAATAGAGTGACCAATCAAATAATTGAATCTAAATTAAAGTCATGTCGTATACCCGACCAACGGACGGGTATACTAGTTTGAAGGATTTCCGGAAACACATATTAACTTTTTCGAAATGAACGGATAGTTTTGAAAAATACATTTACCTATTTTTAAACTCTAAATTCTTTTTTAATATAATTATTTTTATGATTAACTAAATTATACATAAAAATTGAGTAATTTATTCCTTTTAATTTGATACACGATATATATTTTTATTCTATTTTTTACTATATAATTTTTTTTACGATAATATATTCATATATTTATTATATTATAAAATGTTTATAGTAAAATATAAATTACGGATATGTATTTATATTATCTTGTAAACTTAAGAGATAAATATACTTGAAATCACAATTGACAAACACATGATATATGGAGTGTATATATATAGGGGTCGTTTATTTTGCAACCTAGTAAAATGTTATAACCCATGCAACCCTCATCTAAATCAATTCTTTTAGCTCGTTCATTATGTAAACCATGGATTGATTACTGAATTACATCAATGATTATTGGTTTCATGCAATAATCTTACATACAATGCATAGTATTTCATTAAATGTCATGAAATGCATATTGTTTCATGAATGTACCATTTTCATGAAATACATCACATGGACCGTTATGTGCAGAGACATATTTTGCATAAATTCAACAAAATTCGATGGAATCAAGTAAATTTATTTAGAGAATCAATGAGAATCCAAATGTAATTGACAGTTTAGATGAAGGTTGCACGAGTTATAACCTTTTACTGGGTTGCAAAATAATTGTGGCCTAGGGTAGTTTTATTTGGAAACTATATCTTTTTTCACAATTACAATAAAATAATAAAATTAAATCATATTTAATATAATTATTTTTTTTAAAATTATGTGTGTGTGTATAAAAATATTGTTTTTATTTTTCTAATCATAAAAGAACAAAAATTAGGCAAAATAGCTAAAATGGTCATTGATTTAACGGAGTTAACAAAAGTGTTAGTCAAAGGGACCATGATCAAAACAAATTGAATACCATAAAAATCAAATCCACAATAAACATACTATAGGGACCCTAGTCAAAGAAAGTCTTAAAACACGAGGACCAAATCCACAATTAACTCACAAAAGAATTATATGACACAATTTAATCAAATTAAACAATTTCATGAAACAATTTCTTTAACTTAACTAATGAAATCGACGGTTTCCACGATTTGTAAAATTAGAATGATTTTCATTTAATCTATCCCCCCATATATATATATATATATATATATATATATAGAGAGAGAGAGAGAGAGAGAGTCGAGTTCAAACGAGAACAATACATATTTAAAAGAACACGAGAACTAACAAAATCATTAGCGATTTTACATTAACACACGAAAAAAGGATTTTGGCCGCGACTTCATGTTCGTGAGACTTTTTTGCACGTTAATGTAAAACCACTAATGATTTTGTTAGTTTTCGTATTCTTTTAAATAATTATTGTTCTCGTTTGATTCTCCCCTCTCTCTATATATATATATAGGTCACGTGACTCATGTCACGTGAAGCCACCCTAAAGGTGAGTAGGAATATTATGACTGGAAGGATGATGACAAGGATTTTTATTCCTGATCCTGCTGACCCATGTGCATTTGCCTACTCCAAAACCTATTTTAGCTCTCTAAAATATTGTTTTTAATGATAAATGTATTTAATTAAATACATGTACATAAAATTATGAATACTTTTTTTTCCAGATTTCAAACCCTCTTAACTCTTAAATACATCTGAAACTAGAAGTGGTGACCCTTGAAAACAAGCGCCACCTCTTATTAATCAACCCTGAAATAAGACTTCAGACTTCAGACCTTTTAAAAAACAAACGCCACCTTACAGTATATTTGATCTGTTATATATTATTATTCTTTAGTGGCTTAGTAATACATAAAGTGACTTATTCAATAAGCTTTTGAAAAAAAAAGATGTATTCAATAAGTCAAGGTTTTTCCAAACCTGTCCATTCCAATAAAAAAAACGCTCATTCCATCTATAAATCCCCCAACCAAAAATCTTCTTAATTTATGTAGACAGATTAATCCACATAAACAATTTTATTTCTACAAAATTTAACGAAAAACCAACCAAACAATCCCTTATTTAATTCATTTGATTGAAGTCAAACTTTTTTAATACATTTTGGACAACAAACATACATTGTCTATTATAATATTCTTTACAACAAGAAACCATGTTGATATTAGTAAGGGAAATTGATCGAAATGGGCCAAACTCGGGTTGGGATTGGGCTCCTAGCCATCCCTCTCCCTGGTTTACCCAAATGTCCCAAATGACGCAAATGGCGCCCAAGGGCGCAAATGGAGACCAGGGCGCAATTTGCGCCCTGGTCTCCATTTGCGCCCTGGTCTCCATTTGCGCCCCTGGGTCTTCTTTTATACTGTGAATCGGCCGACATACGAAACCCCACCCACCATTTTTAATTCATCGATCCATTCCAAAGAACGCGAGAGAGTTGTCGTTTTCCAGCCCCACACCGACGATTTCTGCCATTTTTTATTCTATTTGGGACCATAAATGGAGGTTAGTGACTTCTCTTCTAACTTTTCTACCTATTTTTAACTGATTTTTTGTATATTTTTTGTTGTATATTTTTGTTGATAATTTTTTTATATTGGTTGAATGATAATTGTTTGTTGTATATTTTTATTGATATTTTGTTATATATTTTCTAGGAATAATATAACAATTTTCTGTTTTGAAAATATAAAATTGGTATATCATTGTTGTTGTATATTTTATTATGTAGAGAAAAAAAGAAAGTTAATATTAAAAAGTTGTTAACTGAAAATATTAATTATAGTACAAAAAATTGTCATCCAAAAAAGTTATGTGTTGCCAAATTTTGATAAATTGTATATTTTTCTTGATAATTTGTTGTTGTTATTTTTGTTGATAAGTTGTTATTTTTGTTGATAAGTTGTTGTATATTTTGGATGACAATTTTTTGTATTTTTTTGTGTTGATCGATTTTGTTGTTATGTATTTGTATGGTTTTAAATGGTTGTAGTTATCATTTTTGGAGTGGATGATAATCTTTTTTTTCGTATATTATCATTTTATATTTAGGGTTATAATTTTTGTGTCATAATTCTAAATTTAATGTAGTTATTAATATAGTTTACACAAATTATAGAATATTTTACTTTAGAATCTGACACTTTAGGTCCCTTAACTTTAGAATCTGACACTTCAGGTCCCTTAACTTTAGAATCTGACACTTCAGGTCCCTTAACTTTAGAAGCTGACACTTCAGGTCCCTTAACTTTAGAATCTGACACTTTAGGTCCCTTAACTTTAGAATTTGACACTTTAGGTCCCTTAACTTTAGAATCTGATACTTTAGGTCCCTTAACTTTAGAATCTGACACTTCAGGTCCCTTAACTTTAGAATCTGACACTTTAGGCCCCTTAACTTTAGAATTTGACACTTTAGGTCCTTTTACTTTAGAATCTGACACTTTAGGTCCCTTAACTTTAGAATCTGACACTTTAGGTCCCTTAACTTTAGAATTTGACACTTCAGGTCCCTCTACTTTAGAATCTGACACTTTAGGTCCCTTAACTTTAGACTCTGACACTTTATGTCCCTTAACTTTAGAATTTGACACTTCAGGTCCCTTTACTTTAGAATCTGACACTTTATGTCGCTAAAGATAAGTATTATATCATTATTATGCAGGGAACAAATTTCTACAATGCAAAGTTGAACCTGAAGAGTAAGATAGGGGTGGTGGATTTGATTCGCCAAAAATTGAACCCCACACGATTAGCACTATTCAGAGAGACATGTTTCGGTCATTGGTTGGATCTGACCGATACAACTGCCGACCCTATCTTGGTGCACATATTTTTACAGACCCAGGTATTCCCGCCAAACCTACGGGATGATGAGATGTTATTCGAGGTTGGTGGCCACCGTCTTCGTTTCGGCCGTGAGGAGTTCTGTCTCATCACAGCACTTCGTTTCGGACCAGACCTGAAGATGCATAAGAATAGGTCCACTGGTTTTGTTAGACGGGTGTTCCCACGAGGCACGCTGACGGTGCGGAACATCCAGGAATTATTCAATCTGATCGGCACTGATGACGAGGGGCAGGCGCATATCGATGACGATTCTGTCGTCCGTATTTGTCTCATGATGATTGTTGAGCTGTTCTTTCACGGTCATCAGTTGACCAAGCAGCTTCCCGATCATCTACTTCGGGCCATTGATGATTTGAGCGTCTTCAATCGGTTTCCCTGGGGATCCCATATTTGGGCCCACACCTACAAGCAGATGAATGCAGCGATCCGGAAACGACCGGAGCATGGATATAGGATGTCGTTATCTGTTTTTTTATATGCATTCAAGGTTAGTAAGTTGATATCAAATTAATACTTTTACAATCTACATGAATTCCGTATTTCTACAAAATATTTACTACTATCTTGGTATTCTAATTCACAGATATGGATCTTAGAGACCTTTCCCATGGCCAACACGTTTTATATTTTGACCACCAGGATGCCACGTGTTGTTCGTTGGGATAGGTCTTCGATCGGTATTGTTAGCAATTCTGCCTTTGCTCTCCTATATGTATCGATGGTAAGTCACATTGACTACAACGGAAAAAAATTGTATTACATGAGGCCCTCGTGTGGATTTCTAACATGATTATTTTTCAATATATTAGCCCGAGCGCTTCCCACGTGAACGGCTTGAGCCTACACCGTGGGAGGAGATCCAGGAATGGTATATCCTGAGCGATCGTTGGTTTAGTAGTGTCGAGGGGCGTCGACCGTCGAAGAGGTCGAGAGTTATGCAGGCTGTTGACGCGGGTGAGAAGTCATTCTAAGTTATCCGATATTTATAATTTTTTATAACGAGAAGTCGTTCTAGTGTTTATGATATTTATAATAATGTTAATTTTTTGTATAGACGGAGGATCCGAGTCAGAGGGAGACGACCAACCTGATCATGACACGGGCCCCCCGTCCCATGCAGGCATCAGCAGGGCACACGAGGCCACCTCGGTCGAGGAGCCACCATTTCATGCTGGGCATAGTCCATCCTTTCACCGTGAGCATAGTCCAGCAGGCCACTATCAGCATAGTCCACATGTTGACCCCTATGTTGACCGGTGGGCTGAGTTTACGAGGTGGAAGGATGATTTCTATGACTATCGGACTTCTCATCGCACAGAGCATGATGATCTTGAGAGACGCCTTGCCGAGAAATGGGCAACTGAACGCTCAGAGCGTGAAGCTACTGAGAGACGCCTTGCTGAGCTGGAGAGGGTTACTAGCCAGTTTAGCTCTTTCCAGGTAAGTTTTTAACTTAATTTATTGGACATGGTTATGGTTTTAATTTTTATCTTTTGGAACTTTATGTGATTTGTTATGCTTGATGACAGATTCCAGGCCAGCAGCAGGGTGGACAGCCCTCCCAGCCCGCCAACACGCAGCACGGGTTTGGATCTTCGATCTTCGGAGGCCCGTCCCAGTACACAGATAATGTTAGTCACTTCAATCTTTATGTTGTATCATTATTTGTATTCAATAAGACATAAAAACAATGGCTTAGATTAATATGCAGAGTTCATCATCCTTCCTTGATGAAATATTCGGACCTTCGTCGTTCATTACACCGACCCACCACATGGCACATGTAAGTTATTTAATATGGTGGGTACTTTGATTTTTACATTCAAAATATAAACTGAATAACCTCAAACTTATATTACAGGGCACGGGGGCATCGTTCCAGGAGTTTAGCGGTCAGTCCACTGGCCAGTATACACAGGGCCAGTATATGCAGCCTGTAAGTTAGGAGATTCGTTTGTTACATTTGATATTTATTTGTTATAGGAAACTTGTGAGGACCCAACTTATTTTTCAGGGCACATTTGGGTCGTTGCTCCATGAGACCGGACCGACTACGGTGGGTTCAGGTATGACGGGGTTTGTTGGGGCGTTGTTCCAGGATACGCCACAGGCCAGTACATCCGTCGGCCTCTCGACCTCGACACACGTTCGGTCTCAGGTGTCCCAGGACATTCAGGTTGCACCGCCGACGGATGTACACCAAAGGCCGATGCGGCAGAAGATTCCTGGGAAACAATTGCGCCCTCCTTACACCGGTTTGCCTCCTACTACAGACCCACCTGTCCAGCGCCGCGTATCAAAGATGCCTGTTGGTCGTAAGACCGCTGTTGCTGCTACTGCTGCTACTGCTACCGCTGCTACTGTCGCTGCCACCACCAGTTCTGATACGAGCTCTTACACTTCATCCGCTATTTCCGCAAAATGGCATAGGAATGAATTGTCGGAGTATTATCTTAGGTGCATACCCACCCATCCTGTGGATAGGGACTGGTGGGGCTTGTTACTCGGGTTGAAGTGCTCAGGGTGGCTCGAAGCTGATGTTAGTATAACACGTCTTTTTAGTTTCTATATCATAATTTCTATTTATATATCTAACATCTTTTTCTTTAAATAGCACATCGACGGATGGGTTAGGTTCATCCGTGAGAGTCGTCCGACCAATGCAGGGTGGACGGTGATGACGTCCGAGTTCATGCATTACCTGGTCGCTGGTGGTGGTCCGACTTCCGTCTACAAAACGCTGAAGGCTCCGGACTATGTACCATGGTGGTCTGTTCGGCATGTATGAATTTCACTTTAAATATACTTGTTATTTCTAACTACGTATAGTTTAATGTTATTTACTGTTGGTTTTTTTTTAACAAATATTTCAGGTGTTCATTCCGATTTGCATCGACCTGAAGCATTGGGTGGTTGGCGACTTCAACCTAGCGCTCATGGAGATGACCGTATATGATAGCTATAGGAGTGATTCATATAAGGACAACTTCAGAAAATTGATGGCCACGTTCGCCAACAGTCTACATCAACTTTTTACCCTTGCTGAGTGCACAGCACTTGCAGAGCGCAACCAGGAGTTCACTTGGGGATACGCAGATGATGTACCACAGCAGCAGGGTTCATTGGGCGATTGTGGTCCTTTGGCATGTATGTTTCTGACATGCTTGGCGAACAACGAGGTCCCAACACCAATGGAGGATGAGGCGTTACGAGCGCTAACCTGGAGGGTTCGGATGGCTGATGTCTTTTGGTCCATGATACAGACAGATCGACTTGTATGATTCATTTTAGTAGCGTGTATATTTAGCGTGTATATAGTTTTATGATAAATTTATTTATTAAAAATTTAGTCGTTCAGTTTAATTAAAAGATCATTTCATTACAATGCACGTATTTAATAACATAGAACGGATACATGTAATATGACCTAAACAACCAACCATATGGTCATTTTAACAGACACTTGTTTCGAAGTAGTTTAAACATATAAATGCGTCAAACCATATAAAGTACATCTATCAACTAGCAACGAAGAAATAACCAAATTACAAACCCAACAACACAAGCATTAAATTAAACAAAGTGATAGAAAGTACGGAAAATCCAAATACGCAAACAACATCTAAGGATAAAGTGCTTTACATTGATCAATCCAATTTTGTTTATGGGCAACCTGCTCTTGCAGTACTGCAAAATCTTGCATAATCTTGCTTACTTGACCGTTGTCGTGGCGAATACGGTCTTCTTTGTCTTTTATCTCCCGCTTCAACCTTTTTATCTCCTCCTTGTCAGCGTCGATCCTTCTCAAGTGGCCATCTTTCTTGGCCATCATTTCCTTCCACTCATCGGTTAGTTGTTCGATCTCCGCTTCACTTTTCTCTATCACCTTTTTTAGTCGGGAGGGCATTATTTGTGAAGAAGGTGGGTTTGAGGATGATGCATTTCCAGCCATGTGTTTGGTCAAGTAGAAGACTAGTACGCTATGAATGGTGTATGTATGGTGTGAACTATAACGTTGGTATAAACCAAGTATTTATAGCCAAATTCTAAGTACAAACCCTAGATAGGGTTAATCGGGGCTTGCCACGTGCAAAAGGGACGCAATTTGCGCCCTAGGGCGCAATTTGCGCCCTAGGACGCAATTTGCGCCCATAGGCTTTTCTGGAGAATCTTGCAGGGGAATCGTTTTAGGCTATGTAGGGTCAAATGGAACGCTTTGCAGGGGAATCCTGGCGGGCTCTTGCAGGGGAATCCTGGCAGGCTTTGCAGATGAGTAGTGGTGTGCAATTTGCGCCCTTAGACGCAATTTGCGCCCATACGCTTGGAATATAAATAGATTCTATGGTGAAGTAGTAATTCACAACTTGCTATCTATCATCTCTGCCCTCCACACCAATTACAACCATTCTCTACGTTTTCATAAGTTAATGGCTGGAAGTTCACGCGGTAGGGGAAAAAGGTCAGCAAATGGGGCTGGCACGTCACGCTCCGTCGACATCGAACAATTAAATGATGGAGCTTCAAGGATTGACTGGAATCCACCAGAGACAACAGAAGAGTGGGCGCAGTATGGTATATCTGCTTACGATAAACCGATCACGCCTCAGGAGTGGGAGCAGTTTAATAATGCACGAGAAGCATACTACACTGCTCATGGGGGAAAAACCCCACCTACGTATCAACCTAACCAGGGGACTGGCCTACCAATGTCTCAGGTACTGCCTGACAGGTTGAAAAGGTCATGTGATGAGGCCGATGCGGAGATACGAAGTCTAGGCAGGACGTGGCTACAAAACATGGAACTTCAGAAGGAGAAAGAGACAATTATTGCAGAGAAGAAGGAGTTCCTAGAGATGATGAAGCGCGATGTTAGGGAGAAGCAAAAGGAGATTAGAAAGTTAGAAGATGAACTGGTAGACATCAAATAAAAATACACCGGCATGGAGGATCAGATGAAGGCAAAGGCTAGCTGGAACAGGAGGATCCGAGACATCTACCCGTAGTAGGTTTCTCAAACGGTGGTTGTTGTATGGATGCAATTCATCTATTTTATTTGGTTTCAATAAAATATTGGTTTAATGCTTTAATGGGTACTTTAGTTTAGTAAATAACACAAGACAACTTAACAACCACACTAAGGTAAATAAAATCAACACTAAACATAAACATAATATCACTTAGAATACAAGCGGTAGTCGTTACATGGTTTACTCGTTTAGATCGACGTTTAAATCAAAAGTACCATGTCTCAAACTTTCATAATTCTCTTCGGTTGTTACTGGTTGAGTTTGTCGACTACCATATGCCCTTTGAGTTTGTCGACTACCGGATGCTCTTTGACGGCTGACATTTACCGGTGCAGGAGATGACAGTTTGCTCGAGTGTGTCCTGGTTGTCCACACCGAGAACATCTCCTCTGGATGGGATCCTCACCCTGAGATGGGATACGGTCATGGTTACTCGGTCGACCAGCCCGTCTTATTACGACCGGTGGTCTAACGGTCATAAGCGGGTGGTCTGGAACTACCCATGTTTCCCCTGGACCGACTGGATGTATGAGCTCTGCGTAAGTTTGTCTGAAATTATCTGACGCGTAGTAGCCAGTCGCTAGATAGGAGACATCTGTACACCATTGATTTCTTGCGACGGCGATTGCATGGCCGCATGGTATTCCTGAGAGCTGCCATTTCCTGCACGAGCAAAGTCGATTATTGAAGTCAACTTCTGCATCCCTAAACCCATCGCGGACTTCCCAGTAACCTCGGCCAAACTCATGTACAGTCCACGTTGCAGACCTGTGCATTCTCTTCTCAATTTTGGCCTCCGCCCAAGGCGTGAGACGATTCGCCATTTCCTCTGCGATAACACATATTTGTTACGTTAGTATTGCAAAGATAAAAACATAAAATTCAAACAGTCATAAATCCAAGGATGATAATCTCCATTTCTTCGACGAATCGAATACCATTCTTGTTGAAAACATCGGAAATAATCGATAAGGGCCACAATAGGCAGGCTCCGTGCAAAACGAGACAATGCATTCACCGACTCGGCACTGTTCGATGTCATTATGTTGTAACGCATTCCTGGGAAATGGGCCCTTGACCATTTCTCCGGTCCAACCTGGTCCATAAGCGGAGCTCCAAGAGGTAATGCAGCTCGTAGACCCGTCATGTTCAGTTCAAACTCCTCCACCGTATATGCTTTCACGTCCTCCAAAATAACTTCTTCCTGTATCTGACCCTGCTGTCCCTGGTTTTTACGTTCATCATTAGATGGCGACAACAAAGTGCATGATGGGCGCCCGGGTACACTGTATTAATTGCTTGGTGAATTGAAGCAGCCCTGTCGGATACAAAAACCAACCCCTCGGGTTCCCCGATACAACGCTTCAGCATGGTTAAGAACCAAGTCCACACATTCCCACTTTCAGACCTACCAACTCCGAAACCGATAGGCACAATCTGGTTATTTGCGTCCATAGCAACGGCTAAGAACATTGTGCCTAAGTAAGTACCCTTCAAATGAGCAGCATCGATGATAATGACCGGACGAAGGTGTGTGGTAAACAACCGAATCTGGATATTTAAGGAATTTTTATATTATGACATTATTCAATTTACAAGTTAAATAAACCATATAGTGACGCGAAAGTTACCCAAACACAACGTACCACACAACCGAGGGCAGCGAAACACATCTCAAAACGTCCTCGAGCGTCTGTCCTTATTGAGGTAACGGTACCAGGATTACGGAGCTCCAGGTTATAGAGAAAGCAGGGGAGTCGGGTAAACGATTCTTCAGGGGTACCACACACCATCGTCAGTGCATAAGCTTTTGCGCGCCAGGCTTGCCAGTAAGAAATATCTATTTTCAAATCCGATCTTACGTCGTTGACAATGTCGGATCCACGGTATGTCCTGCTGGTATCCTTCACTTTAGGGTAAATAAAATTACCCAATACTCTACTATTTGCTTGATGGTGGTTGGGATGCAGCTGCGTCCTCGAGCAAGTTGTACGTCATCCAATATACGAACATGAAACATATTGGTATTTTCGACAGAGGTCGCATAGATACGCCAAGAACATCCGGCTTGCCTACATCTTGCATCGTATCTCGTTTTATTTGAACGGTGAACTCCAAACTCAAAACCTTCTTCAAGAAATTTCAAACCGAGTGCGAGTGTAAGATCGTCTTTGGCCGGGAATACTTGACCCAAACTTACTCTTCCACTACGGTGATAACGTGGGGGTTGGTTGGGTGTGATGACTGGGGCCGCTGATGGAAGTGGAGGGGGCATATCAAAGAAATCATCTATACCACCGTATGATTTGATAGGACTACTTTCTGGTTCATCGTCGTCTTCATCGGTATCAACATCAGATAAATCCAAGTGGAAAACATGAGACTCCTCATCATGTCTATAAACTTCGTCGTCGTCATCTTCTTCCTGTTCTTCTTCTTCTCTTTCTTCTTGTTGTGTTTCAGGAACAACATCTGGGGTATCATCAGATTCATCAACACCGCCTCCGGTGTTCGAAGTACCACCGAGATCGCTTCCACCGGACATCGATGAATCGACAAACACACAGAGTGTTGGCGGATTATTTTCACCGTCAATAAATTGAATGAAAGACGAAACATCGTCAGAGTTGCATAACTCATAAAGGGCACCATCATATTTATATGATATTCTAATCCTACCAAGAGCAGGATCGATAAGAAATTTTCTGTGAATACAACTAACCAACCTCCGACGCGTAATGTTTGAAGCCACCTTCACGCGGGTTATCGGTTGATCAGTAACATACTCCCACCCGTTATCCGTCTGTTGCCATGAACCACCGCTTAAAAGATGTAGCTTCACTTTATCCTCTCCAGAAGTCATATTTTTAAAAAATACACACAGAAAAGGAAGAAACACAAGGAAACAATTGTATGAAATTGTGGATGAAAAGTCTGATTTACATCTTCAATGGTTGCTGGATTTATAGCAATAATTTAGGGAATCAAATTTGTACGACCACAGAGAAATAATTCATCTGCTAAAGTTGATTTGATATCACAACTTTTTGAAAAATACAGTACATATCAACTTGAAAAATCAGCTTAAAAACGTTAAAAAATAACAATCCATCCAAAATATAAGGAGAAACCCTAATTAGGGTAAACATCAGCTTGACACGTGTCCAGGGGCGCAAATGGAGACCAGGGCGCAAATAGAGACCTAGGGCGCAAATTGCGCCCTAGGTCTCCATTTGCGCCCTGGTCTCCATTTGCGCCCTTGGGCGCCATTTGCGTCGTTTGGGACATTTGGGTAAACCGGGGAGAGGGATGGCTAGGAGCCCAATCCCACCCCGAGTTTGGCCCATTTCGGTCAATTTCCCTATTAGTAATGGATCCTCATTCAGGGTCGCTAAAAAGCTGACAATCTTGTCCCTTTGGTTAATTGAACCTGAAAAAGAAATGGGTTTAACCCAACCGGTTAACATGCAACTACTTAGATTGGAATTGGGTCCAACCCAATTGTATTTAGCCCGACCGTACACCAAAATCAAATTTGATGGTGACTCTGTAGTCAGTGTCGTGTTTTTAACTTTAACATTAAATGTAATGGGTTGTGATTCTTTTGGCTGAATCAGTTGGTTCAGGTTATCATTTACCAATGTTTTTAACCGTTCAATTCAACCATCTGCACTCCTTGTTGTTGACTATGATCCAACACATTTTGAGTCTTTATACGTTGAGTGTATACGTAAATATTTAATAACCAAACCAGCTCACATTGGCTCAAATGACATTCCCACAAGTTTTGATAATTGACAAACAAACCAAATTATTTTATGCGGTAATACTTTAACTTGATGTGTTGTAAAATATTATTGGATTCATTGGGCGGATCGGGTGGGCAAATCAAAAATCCGATCGGATTTCGGACATGATTTCAATAAATATATAATTATATAATATCTAAAAATATTATATATATATATATATATAGAGAGAGAGAGAGAGTTTTCGAACGTGTCAGGTGGCTTTCAAACCTAACCCGAACCCAAATATTCCCCCAACAGTTGGGTTTTAGATTTTCGGATTTTAAGACATTTGTGTTTTGTACAAACACCTTATTTTAGTTTGGGTTTTGCACATTCCTATGCCTAGCAACCTTCCTCCCAATGCTACAATAACAACATTCATTGTCATAACAGTTATATTTTGTTTGGACCATCTACATTTAATTTTTTATTCTATTTATTACGTTAAGAAACTTTATAAAATATTTTGTACCAGTACACAATGGGCCACTATTGAACCAAACCCATCCACTTGAACATAAACTAAATCTTTACTTGAAAGTAAGTAACAACTTTTTGCATTGCTAAACTATTCAACTAAAAAGTCTGTTGATAAATCGGAGACTGGACACAAATATCTTTCACTTAAAACACTGTTCTAAAAAACTCGTCGTACAACCGTCATGGTGCGCCATGCCACAAAGGCTTGTGTCTCACACCACGTTAAGCCCGTAGTACGCCATGGCCTAACAAACAAATTTCGTAATACCATATTTGATTTTCTTTACGTTTTTTAATGTCTTATTTGCAAGTTTTTTAATATATATCATAATTTAACTTGTTTACCATTGACTCATTGAGTAACACTACAAAACATATGTTTTTATATATCATATTATATATGAATAAGAAAAATGACGCCATAAGTCACGCCTTGAAAATGTCATGACTTCGTCGTGACTTCTAAGACTTGAGGCTTAGCTTCGCCGCTACGTCACGCCTCACGCCATTAATTTAGAACCTTGCTTAAAACATTATTTATTATACAAAAAACCTCCTAAAATGTGTTGAACATAAGGTGGAAGTTTAAACGAGAATACTATTGGTTTACGAAAATACGAAAACATTTATAGAATTCCAAATTATTTAACTAATAATAAAAATTAGAATAAATGAAAATAACATCGTATTTAGCAACAATCTACTGTTATCTTACATTTATACTTATTACTTAAATGTTGTTATTTAATTGAAGACTTCTTATGTACCTACATCCATTATCGATAATGATGTGATGATAATGTGATTTTGTTGTGATAATTATAATGTGATAATGCTTTGATAAATCAAATACTTCTTATGATGTGTTTTTGCCGTTATAAATCGAAAACCAGTGACGATCATGTCCACAATCATCGGTTCTATCTGTTTATTATGTGATTAATAGTTTTTTTTCTTCCCATTCTGCCCTATGCATGCCTCCGACATTCCTAAAAATCGGTAAACGTTTATTTAATATTTTACTACTTTCTTAATTATTCTGAAAGTGTGACTTAAAACATAATAATAAGTTTACAAGTGTTCTCGAATTTGCGAAAATGACAAGGTTTATGGTTTCAACCATTCTATATAAATTAAACATTCTTAGTGATAATTTTTAAACTTACATGAAAATACTTGGAGGCATAAGGACCACGTAGGTGTAGTACAAGGGGGTAACGTGTATAGTTTTTTACCTCAGAGGTTAACTTGCTAAATTAATCAAATGTTCCTCAACTTTCAATGACCTTTTTCTTTTTTCCGTCTAAAATAAATGCAACATTTAATTTGATATATAATTTTTTTTTTGGACAACCGACTAAGAGGTCGTTTACCAAACCAAACTATATTATCTTAACCGATTAATATGTCAGTGATCAATAATCTTATCAGGTAAGAGCGAAAGCAATTGTTAGAAGATGAATACGATTGAAGAACACGATGAATATGCTAAAGGTTTGAAACCTCGATATATTGATTGAGAGAAAACGTACAATATGAAAGGTAAAATTATGAGAGAAATCTTAACCTAGCCTACAATATACAAAGTATTTATACATGGACAAAATGGGCTTGTGCCTTATATTGACACAGGCCTGGGCCCTCTATACATATACATTAACATCCCCCCTCAAACTCAACCTGGAGAAGAATGATCAAGATGGAGTTTGGAAACTAGATTGCGAAACCGTCCTGGTAGATGAGCTTTAGTGAAAATGTCGTCCGGTTGATTAAGAGTTGAAATAGGAAGAAGCTGGATAGTCTTACGAGTCACATGTTGACGAACAAAGTGACAGTCAATTTCAATATGCTTCGTTCGCTCGTGAAAGACATCATTATGAGCAATCTGAATTGCACTGTTGTTGTCACACCACAATGGAGTTGGAGACTGTTGAGGAGCCCCCATGTCTGATAGTAGCCAGCGTAACCACACAAGTTCTTGAGTTGTGTCAGCTAGTGCTCGATACTCAGCTTCAGTACTGGATCGAGCTGTGAGAGATTGTTTCTTGCTCCGCCAAGAGATAAGGGAGTCGCCAAGAAAGAAACGGTAGCCGGTAGTGGAACGACGATCAGTCGTGTCACTATCCCAATCAGCATCAGAAAAACCACGCAAAGTCAATGATGATGTGGATTTAAAATGAAGACCATGAAACATGGTCCCTTTTAAGTATCGAAGAATGCACAGGACAGCAGCATAGTGATCAGAACAGGGTGCAGAAATGAACTGACTGACAGTATGAACAACATAGGCAATGTCAGGTCGAGTCACTGTTAGATAGACAAGTTACCCCACTAACTGGCGATATAAAGTAGGATCACGCAGAGGAGGCCCAGCATTCAGAGCCAAATGAAGGTTATGCTCAAGCGGAGTGGATGTAATTTTGTTGTCAGTAATCCCAGCTTTTGACAAAAGATCTGAGGTGTATTTAGCTTGACAAAGATAAATTCCCGATGGATCTGAGAGCACTTCAAGACCAAGAAAATAGTGTAAAGAACCAAGATCCTTCATCTCAAAACAGGAGCTGAGAGATGTCTTGAGATTAGTTATGCCTGTAGAGTCACTGCCAATAATAATCATATCATCCACATACAGGAGGAGTAAGATTGTACCAGCCTCAATGGTCCGAGTAAACAGTCCTGAATCGTAGTTACTGGGTGAGAAGCCCAGAGAGGTGACTGTAGAACTGAATTTCTCAAACCAAGCTCGCGGAGCTTGCTTGAGTCCATAAAGGGCCTTCCGAAGACGACAAACATGACCTTGTGGAAGTTGAACGCCTGGAGGAGGTGTCATGTAGACTTCCTCAGATAAATCACCATTCAAGAAGGCATTCTTAACATCCATCTGAAAGAGAGGCCATTGCTTGGTAGCTGCGATGGCTAGAAGACTGCGAACAGAGGTGACACGAGCAACAGGTGCAAATGTCTCCTCATAATCAATGTCGTACTCTTGATTGAAGCACTTGGATACAAGACGAGCTTTGTACCGATCAATAGAGCCATCGGATTTGGTCTTGATTTTGAACACCCATTTAGAACCAATGGGTGACTTGCCCGGTGGAAGAGGGACAGATTCTCATGTCTGAGCTTTGTCAAGAGCCTGAAGTTCCTCATCCATAGCTTTATGCCAATCAGGATTAGAGGAGGCTTCCTTGTAGGAAGTAGGTTCGTGATTGGACAACAGAGTAGCATAAACATGATAATCATGAAGATGAGAAGGAACCTGTCTTACCCGATCTGACTGTCGAACATTCTGAGATTGAGACGTTCCAGGAGCCAAAGACTCAGCAGACAGCTCAGATGTTGGCGATGCGGAAGGAACAGATGATTGAGGTGGATCAGGAACACTAGAAGAGGTAGGATGTGTAGAGGCAGGAGACTCTGAAGTAGATGCGAATTCGGAAGGTGTTTGAACAATAGGCGAAGACAAAGTGATGTCAGATTGGAGTGAGTCCAATGAGACAGAGACATCTGTAAAGAATGGAGCGGTGAAGGTAGGGGACTCACGAAACTTGGATATAGAAGAAAAAGGAACATGTTCCCAGAAAGTAACGTGACGAGATATACGAAGACGCTGGGAGATAGGATCCCAGCAGCGATAACCCTTGTGTTCAATACCATATCCAAGGAAGCAACAAAGTCTGGAGCGAGGTTCAAGTTTGGTATGTTCATGAGGTTGTAACTGAACAAAACAAGCACTACCCCAAACTTTTAAAAGTTCATAGGCAGGGGAAATCTCATAAAGAGCCTTGTAAGGAGACTTATTCTTAAGAATAGGAGTAGGATGGCGATTGATAGTATAAACTGCAGTGAAGACAACTTCCCCCCAAAACCGTTCTAGACATTTAGCAGAAATGAGAAGGGTGCGAACGGTATCAAGGATATGACGGTGTTTGCGTCCGGCACGACCATTTTGAGAAGATGTGCCAGGACAAGAGTACTGAGAGAGTGTCCCCTGGGATTGAAGAAATGAGAGAAGAGATGACTCTTTGTATTCCATAGCATTATCAGCTCTGAGAATCTTTATAGATTTCGAGAATTGAGTGTTAATCATCCGAGCAAACATCATATAAATTTTGGGTAGCTCAGAACGATGTTTCATGAGATATATCCATGTGAAACGAGTATGATCATCAATAAAAATAACAAAATATCGAGCACCACCCATAGATGAATGTGTTGCTGGTCCCCATACATCAGAATGAATAAGATCAAAAGAAGAATTAGAATTAAAATCATTTGATTCAAACGATAAAGCATGATGTTTTCCCAGTTTGAAAGATAAACAAGAAATACTATCAGACGACACATTTTCCTAACATCCCTAAACTAGCTAACGATTTTATTCTGGCTAGAGACAGATGACCTAGCCGGGCATGCCACAAATCAAAGGAGGAAGTGCTGGAAACTAAGGCAATAAGACTTGAAGAGGGTAATGGAAGACGAAGGTAGACCACTTCAATCATCCGTCCAACTTTACGGTTGAGTCCAAGGATCTGCTTGGTCTTTGGATCCTGTACAACACAACCAGAAGAATGAAATAAGATGATCAAATTAGATTCAAGAAGTTGTGCAATCGAAACTAAGCTCAAAGATAGTTTTGGTACATTTAGAACATTCGGTAATTGAATATCATGGGTGGAAACATTTCCACTAAAAGATACCGGTAGGCCAGTGTTGTCAGCAGTTCGTACGAACGTAAAAACGAAACCATCAGTGTAGGGTGTCATATGATTGCAACACCCAGAGTCAAAAAGCCATACGTTACCTGATGCAGTTGAGTGTGAAGAATTCATACCCATAGCACCAGACATGATCTGCTCCATGAGTTCCTGATTGCGACGCATCAGTTCCATTAGATCAGGTGAGGAGACTGAAGAGGGAGCCTCGTTATCAATGATAGTAGACCCAGCAACAACGTGCATCCGGTTCTGAGAGCCAGTGTGTTTTGAGTTCTTAGGGCAGTCAGACTCATAATGGCGCGGATGAGTGATACCATACCTACGACATTTGCGAACAGGACAATCAAGGAGAAGATGAGTAGTAGAGTGGCAAAAGGCACATTCAGATGGATTTGTCTTTCCCACAGATTTAGACTGGTTGCTGTTGGTCCATTTACCCTTGGACTTGGGATGAGACGTGTAAAGAACGCTATCAGTAGCAGGCATCAGTGATCGCATGTGAAGACGAGTTTCTTTACTTAGCAATTCTAATATGGATTCTTCAAGAGTGGGTAGGGGTTGCCTATGAAGAAGCGAAGCACGAACATTCTCAAATTTGTCTGTAAGGCCCATCAAAAGGGTGATCAAATGTAGCCGGTTGAAGTAAGTTGTGAACTGTTGAGTCGTTTCATCAAAGATCTGTGGTGCTCCAAGACTGATATGATCTCTAAGAGACTGCATTTCAGAAATATAAGAGTTTATGGATTGATCAGGAAGCTGGCGTTTGTTCTGAAAAGTGGTCCACAGTTGATATTGATGAGACAGACCCGATGATGTGTACCGCTTGGCGAGGAAATCTCAGAGACTTTTGGCGGTGACATAGTCAAGAAACTGTTGGTTGATTTCGGGAGTAGTGGAGGCATTAATAAAGCCCAGAATACGAGCATTATTGATGTCCCACTCATTCATGCGTTTTGCAAAGTCAACAGCATTTTCATTTGCTTCCTGAACTGGAGCTTTGGATGCACCAGTAACATAGGTGTAAAGGCCATGGGATTTTAGCAGAATTGTCATATGATGATGCCAGAGAATGTAGTTGCTACCATTGAAAATAACCGAGATGGGATTTAAGTGACTGAGATTGGCAGCCATGGGAGTGAGAAACAGTTCAGATATGGACTGGAAGGTTCGACCGGTATATACCGGTAAGGAGTTCGATCGATAGAATGTTTCGACCGGCAAAAGAGTGCGACCGATAAAGTGCTTCGACCGGTAAATGGTTCGACCGGTAGAGTGCCTTCGACCGGTATAGAGATGCGACCGGTAAAGAATTCGACTGGTAGAGTGCTTTCAACCGGTAGAATGTTTCGACCGGTAAAGAGATACGACCGGTAAAGAGATACGACCGGTAAGGAGTTCGACCGGTAAACTTCCGGTCTGCGGCTAGGGTTAAATACAGAGAGACCGGTAAGAAGGAACGATTCGACAGGCAACGACAAAGAAAGAAGAAGACCAAGATCGCTTATTGAAATCGATTATCAAACAACAATCGATTAAAGCAACGACGGTGAGAGGCGACGGCAGCGAGAGGCGACGGCGGCGAGAGGCAATGAACAATGCGATGAATAGTGAAATCGACGAATAAACCTACAGCTTTGATACCATGTTAGAAGATGAATACGATTGAAGAACACGATGAATATGCTAAAGGTTTGAAACCTCGATGTATTGATTGAGAGAAAACGTACAATATGAAATGTAAAATTATGAGAGAAATCTTAACCTAGCTTACAATATACAAAGTATTTATACATGGACAAAATGGGCTTGGGCCTTATATTGACACAGGTCTGGGCCCTCTATACATATACATTAACAACAATGATTGAGAGTCTTTAGGGCTGTAAACGAACCGAACGAACACGAACGGAGACTTGTTCGTGTTCGTTCGTTTAACTTAACCGAACAAATGAACGAACACGAACGGTAAACGAACGAAATTTTTTGTGTTCATGTTCGTTTGTTAAGAAAATATGTTTGTTCGTGTTCGTTTATGTTCGTTCATTAAGAGTTAAACGAACGTAAACGAACGAACGTAAATGAACGAACGTAAATGAACGAACGTAAATGAACATAAACGAACGAACATAAATAAACGTAAACGAACGAACATAAATGAACATATACGAACGTAAACGAACGAACATAAATGAACACAAATGAATAAAAAACAACCACCGTTACTCATAATTTCGTTCGTAAAAAATAACATAACAAAATAAAAAAAAATGGATATACTTAGGAGGTATAAAAAAGGAATTTTAAAAAATTAATTTAATTAATGCTTTGACAAATTAATGTCATAATACATATAAATATATTTATATATATAAACAAATATAAACGAACATAAATGAACGAACATAAATGAACGAACATAAACGAACATAAATGAATGAACGTTCACGAACGTAAATGAACGAACGAGACCATTTTTCATGTTCGTTCATTTAACTAAACGAACAAAAAAACGTGTTCATGTTCGTTCATTTATTAAATAAACGAACATAAACGAACTTCCCGCCGAACAGTTCACGAACGGTTCACTGAATGTTCAGTTCGTTTACAACCCTAAGAGTCTTACCTAATAAGTCAGCGATGGCTCTTCTTACCCGATTATCGCTTATCGGGTAAACTTTTGCATACGATAATGGTTTAATGAACCAAAATTTTATCTGGTAACGTAAGTGATAACGTTGAATTTAATCGGTAAGCTCTTACCGGGTAAGTGTTAGGGTAAACGACCCATAAAAAAGTGGTAGAACAAACAAAAATACATGTTCTTAACGAATAATTTTTAACAAGAGTTAGGAGCTTTTTGGTTGGCTTTTGATTTTTTAGTCCTATATGAATAAAATTGACCGTGTGGATTAAGTTGTCTGCATGGAGTGAGAGAGTTTTTTCATAGATGGAAGTAACATATATATATATATATATATATATATATATATATATATATAGTGTTTGCTTCATTTGAGAAATGGTAAATATATGAGAAATAGAGAAGTAATCCTAGCCATTTATATGGTCAAGATCGGATTTGACTAGTCAAATATTGCGGCTTTGACCGGTCAAAAGTTGCGGCTTTGACTGGTCAAAAGTTGCGACTATCCCAAAAATAGAAGGACAATTTCGTAAATTTTACAAAACACACAGCTGTGTTCATATATGAACATGTATAATTCACATATGAACTATATATTCATATGTGAACCAGTGCAATTCACAATTGAACTATTTTAACTGATTCATATATGAACCTTTGTGATTCATATATGGATAAGTTGAACTAACTAACAAATTCATATATGAACCTTTGTGATTCATATATGAATCTGTATGAATCACAAAGATTCATATATGAATCAGTTGAACTAATTAACAGATTCATATATGAATCTTTGTGATTCATACAGATTCATATATGAACTCATCCCGTGTATTTTATGAAATTACCCCTCTACCTTCTATAGACCACACAAGGAATTATCCGGTGCTTCACGGTCAAAGCCGCAAATGTTGACCAGATGAATGACTAAGATTACTTCTCTATTTCTCATATATTTACCATTTCTCAAATGAACCTCTCCCTATATATATATATATATATAGAACGATAATCAAATGAAAACCAAAAATAGGTTGAGAACCGTGAAAACCATTCTAAACCATTGATTAATTTTAATCCATGATCATTAAAGGCAATGACAATTTTGAAATAAACTGGAAGTGAAACAACTTTTAATTAAAACCATATGATCAAAACTAAATTATGGCTTAGATTATTTTTCACGGTTTTCAATCATTTTTTGGTTCTCAAATGATTTAACCCCTATATATATATATATATATATTTAATTGAGAGGAGAAGGTTTGAATTTTTTTGACTTTTTGCATAAAGCTCCCCCCTAGAAGTTTACCAAATAAGTTATTTTCTATATCATTAAGTCACTACCAAATAATCATGTATAATTAACCGAGTACGTTGTGAGTTCTATTAAGCTCATTAAGCTGTTAACAAACAAGCCCTTAGTGATCACAGACCATTTTCAGAACAAAGTGCAAACCATAAATATTTATATAGACTTATTAAAGATTATGTTCCATTTTAAGACTTTTTACTAAACCTTAAGAACCAAAAATAAACTTTACTCCAAACCTAAGGCTCCTAATGTCTTTTATCATAAGTACAGGGACCATTTCTGTAGTTTCATCAAAGAAAGACAAGCAAATTAGAGCTCATATGGTTGTGGGGTCATTTAAGAAAATGACGTTAAATGAGTTTCATGATTTAATTAAAATCTTTATATACCTAAAAAAATCTCTATGGTTGTGGCCTTTCTAAACCTTTCGTTGGTTGTTCTACAATGAGGGTTTTAGATATCACAAGAAGGAGATTGAATACATTTTTTCATATAAAAAGTATAATTCATAGAAAAGTGTCATGTGATTATATACAGAAGAGAGAATTATCATCAAATTACTCGAAGAATGATTCGATTTTGCCGGTTTTGATCGTCGGCGCTGGTCCGGTTGGACTTGTTCTCTCTGTTCTTCTAACCAAATTAGGTATGTTTTCTGCAACAATCATGTGTTAAATTGACTGTTTTTCATATATATTGAAGCATTTGATTTATGAAAGTTCTTCAGCTTCACGTATTTGTTGTCGATTGTGCTCATAATTGTATGCTGGAACATGTATACTATAATTTTCATCTGTAATAAACTAGTTGAATTTTGATTGTCTTGATCTTAATGAGCATTGATAATTTGAATAATTTGATGGATTTCCATTTTAATTCGTGGTTGCTACACCTTCAGTCCCAATTAAATGCAACAATTTGCTTTTTGAGGGAGTTTACATGACCTAATTGATAAAAAAACCTTGATCGCATTGATTTTTGTCTTAACCTTTTTCTATTTGTCATCGTTGAATGGGATTTTGAACATTCAAGTTAGGTAAAAGGCTTCTGTAAAACTACAAGTCGCAGGTGCTCTTATCAGCCTCTTTGCGGTGTATTCAACTGACATTGTTCTGGTTGATAGAAAATCTTTGCTCTTTGTATATTAATTTGAATATTTTTGGTGCAAAAAATATTCAAAGTAGCTCAATTTAAGTCTGGAAGATTTTTTGAATTATAAGAGGCATATTGCAGCCATTTGATGGTGTTTGTTTCTTCCATCAGTATAAAGGGAATTGAGGATTCCGAGTTATTACTCGATGATCATATTGCTGCTACTCCATACCAAGGTTTTAAAAAACGGAATTGTGCCTCAAGCCGGACCGAGGCGTAAGCCCCGAGGCGGAAATATATATACTACATAAAATATATTATACCAATATGCATTCCACTGCTTCTACTCAGAAAATATATGCAATATATATACACACACACTTGGCACTTGAGTACTAGACACAAAATATATAAATCATACTTAATTACTAAAGAATCTACACTCTTTTTTCAATAACGAAATATAGATATAGTAACAAAGAAAAAAATATTGATCTATTCATAACATATATATGTATGTATTAATGTGCTCAAAGCTCATAAAGAAAAAAATATTAAATATCAACAAAGTGGGAATAGAAGTGTGGCTGCCCGTGACATGTAGTAGAGACTAAATATAAAATAAGTGTATCAAGTATATGTATGTACATAATACTCCCGTGAACTGAGAAGAATCGAGGAAGAAAATGGGAGAAAACTGGAACTCATGAAGGACACAGACGAGTAGCAGATTGGGTATGGAGAACTAGAGAAGAACAAGGTTTTCATAAAAGAAATAGAGAAGGTTTTAATCAGTTTTTAAAATAATTTAGCCTCTGTATTGAGGCGTATGCCTCTCCACCGTCTCAGGCCTCACCGCCTCAGAAAACCGAGGTGTACGCCTCGTCTGGGAATTGAGAGGTGCAGCCTCAGGTGCAATTTTGGGCCGCCTCGCCTTGAAGCGTGCACTTCACAGACTTTTTAAAACCATGATCCATACAGCCTTTTTTTGGTTGCGGATAACCTAGAATTAGAAAAATGAACAATCACACACACACACACACATAGCCATGGTTCACCCAATAGTGCTACCACCATGGGCATACATGATTTTCACTAGATGGAGAACACAATATAGAAGAAAAACTGATGGGTCCAACCCTAAAGCTTGTGCCATGTGTATGTTATCTTTTTAACTCCAGGTTACCCTACTTTGTTTACTTGTTCTATATAAATAGCACTTGTACGATCAAAGTTTGTAATGTACATTGCAAGCCACATATTATCTCAACCTTTTTAATGTTTTCATGTTCTGCACATTTTTAGTCTTTTGTTTTCTCATTAATTCTATACCACCACTCTTGCCTTTTCTGTAAATTGGAGCTAACATGCCACATGCATTTCTTGGTTTTGACCTTCTGGTAGGTGTCAAGTGTGCAGTTTTGGAAAAAAGCATTACCTTCTCCAAACACCCACAAGCACATTTTATCAACAATAGGTCTATGGAGGTTTGTAGCTTATGTTGATCAAGCAGTGAAATAAATAAGAAGTTGAAGCATCAGTAAACATTTTTACTTTGTTTTGATGTAGATTTACTTGTCAGGTGTTTCGGAAATTAGATGGCTTAGCAGAGGAGATTCAACGGTTTCAACCACCTGTAGAACTTTGGAGGAAGTTCATATACTGCACATCACTGACTGGTTCTACTATAGGATCTGTAGACCATATGCAAACGGAAGGTAGGGCTTACCAAACAATTCTATCCTCCTAACATCAATTTTATCAATTTGTGTCTACCTCCTCATATGCAGAATTTAGCTTACATCGGAATGTTACATATAATTCTATTAACGTGCCGTTCGAGAAAAGAAGTTTATTTAACATAGTTGTAAGCTTGGTAAATTGACCCCACCGAAACTACTTTGTTACATATTAATTGATTGGGCGTGATCAGGGATGGACCCAATTTTTTTTTTCTAACGGTGGCACCATTAGACTATAAGAAACAAATATAGGGATATTTTTCACAATATTATCGTTGGTCTGATGGTTAGTTCATTGCTTTCAATATGTTAAGTCTTTTATTGCAATTTTTTTTTCCTTCAGAAACATAACAAATCTGAAATTAAAGGCTAAAAACGAAGAAAACGACAGTAACAAGATTCGAACTCAGGTCTGGGGTGGAAGAAAAGCCTTGCAAACCAACTCTACCAAGGGGAACTTGTGTCCTTATTGTAGTTTCAAAATATATACGGTGGCACACAACAAATTGATACGGTGGCACTTTTCACGATCCTATAATTTTCTACACTATGACGGAGGAACGAAACGGTGGCACAGGCCACCGTATGCTCTACATTGGGTCCGAGTGATGACAATTCTTTTTTGGTTGTTGATCATGGAGGTGTAAGAGCACCTTATTAATGATATTCTTATTATACTGTGATTAGATATTTGTTTCGCCTCTATATCACATAAAACAAGATTTGGTCACTTGCAACTCATTATTTATTTGCCCATTGTATCTTACATTTGAGTACCCTTTTGCCTAAAAGTTCTGCTTTTTGGCTACATAACAATATCCAACACATTTTAGCTTATATGATTCATAGACGAAGGATCGTGTGAGAAAAAGAGTTAAGGTGAGAAGTGTAAGAAGGGATCTGGACCTTTCAACCCCACCCATGAATTACGGGAATTGATCCGGTGCATCTCATTAGTGTTGATCTTCAATTAGGATTGATCGAAGGGTCCATATCCCTTCTTACGCTTCTCACCATAACTTCCCTTCTCACCGGAACCCAACCCGTGAGTCATAATAGCAACATCATTTGTAATTAAGGATAAACCGATGAAATGACGATCTTTTGGCTAGAAAGTAGGGCTAACGTGCAATAAGTGATTGTGACATGAAATAGAGTGACTAAATTAATATCAGTAACATAGCAGCCAATTTTTCTCGATTGCATGAAATTAAGTGATTGATTGTTCTCTCATATGCAGATTTTGACCAGATTGTCAGTCCGGTCTCTGTGGCACATTTCTCACAATACAAACTTAATGGATTGCTACTCAAGCAACTTGAAACCATTGGATTCACTATTCGTAGTGACGACGGGTTGGATCACCGACCCCTGGGCGAAAGGGAGATACTGATGGGACACAATTGTATATCAGTTGACGCAACTGATAACTTCATTAATGTGACCACATCTTTTGTGAAGGAAGGGAAACGCATAACGAAACATATTCCATGTAGTTTCCTAGTTGGTGCAGATGGTGCGGGAAGTACAGTGAGAAATCTGGTTGGAATAGAAATGAGAGGTGAAAAAGACTTGCAAAAGCTCGTTAGCATCCATTTTTGTAGCCACGAGCTTGGGCAATACTTGATGTATGAGAAACCGGGCATGTTATTTTTTATTTTCAATACTGAGGCCATTGGGGTTCTTGTTGCTCATGATTTGAAGCAAGGAGAATTTGTATTGCAGGTATTGGTAATTTGAGTCCTTTTTCTTTAAATTTCCTCCTCTTTTTAATTTCTAGTATTTCAATGTAACCGTGGGGAAACATGGTATTTATTTTTTGATACTATTTTACAGATACCGTTTTATCCACCACAGCATAATTTTGAGGATTTCACATCTGAGGTGCTTTTCTTTCCGTAATATAATCTCTTATCATCGCTAGCTGCTACAAATCTTTCTCCCATGTCCAAAGTGGGAAGTTGGTGTCACAATCTTCCAACTAAAAATAAGTACTAGCTTGATCGGTTTTCTTGAGCATGTGATTGCAATTCTTCTCTGAATGTTTTCAACTTCTTGTAGACGTGTAAGAGGTTAATCTTCAAATTGGTAGGGCGAGAGCTATCAGACGTTAATGTGGTAGACATAAAGCCATGGGTGATGCATGCGGAAGTTGCCGAGAAGTATCTTGCCTGTGAGGACCGGATAATACTTGCTGGTGATGCTGCTCATCGGTTTCCTCCAGCTGGTGGCTTTGGTACGTAAAACTTCCTTTTGAAAATATCGGGAATATTACTTGTATCTCTAATGGAGTCTGTGTTTTTCTAATTGGTCCTAATTGCATGTTTCTTGTATGCAATCAATTGGGTGGTAACTGTTATATGCCTGAATCCTTACTTGAATAGAAAATCCCAGTTCAATTCTGAAGTCTGACCTTCCCATCAGAGTGGAGCCGGGAAGGTCTAGATTATGTTGGAGTCACAGTCCTAGTTGGAATACATTTGAATTAAACCAAACCGAACCAAACCAAACCAAACCAAACAAGTCCAGTATATCCCACCTTCGTCTGGGGAGGTAAGATGTACGCAAATTTGACCTCTACCCAATGAATAGAGCGACCGTTTATGTGAGACCCTGGCTTGTGCATAGCGTGGAAAAGATTGCCAAGAAATAACATAAAAAGAACAAGCGAAAAAGAACTTGAAAACAAGAAAGTTAGTGCTGAGATTTGAAAGACGAGTTAGAAGTAAGCAACCAAATAACACGGATAAACAAAAACAAGATACAAACTGAAGCAAGAATACGAAAACATAACCAAGGAAGGGCTACACCCCCCCTGTCTACTCTCTACTTTGTAATGTTTTCTAGTAGATACATTCGTTTAGTACTAGTGGAAATATCAACCGAGAAATTTTTGATTGTTGCAGGAATGAATACCGGCATTCAAGATGCTCATAACCTTGCATGGAAACTGGCTGCAATTGTTAAGGGTATCACTCCGATGTCTATTCTTTCCACTTACGAGATGGAACGTAGGCCGGTACTACTTCTTGCTCATATTCTTTTTCCTTGTACTTCCTCCCATGAAAATTGCAATATTTGACTTCATACACCAAGTAAAACGACCTTTTGCCAAATATCTAAAATACCCTTCAACAAAGAGAAATAAGGGAAACCACAAGGGTTGTGGCGTACTAGTTAAGGCCCTGGGGGATGTGGTGGAATATCCCATCTGCCCAGGGTTTGAATCCAGGCATACACAACAATTGTGGCCACTGAGGTTTAATTAGGGCTGATGTAACTCATAATTTGCCAAGGGATTAGTCTAAGGCATAGTCTAGATCACCCTTCCAAAAAAAGGAGAAATAAGGGAACCTTGTTGATCCAAATAAATTCCGTTAGGTTACTTGTAATGATCATAATGGTCAAATAGATAACTTTAACCTAGATTCTTTCCAGAAAAAGAACATGTTTGTAACACCGCAGGGTAACCGTACCATATATTGTCCGTTTTGTCCACACACCTGGACTCATGATTATAAAACGCGTCTGATAGAGGAGGTATCAAGTCTCTTATAAGGCAACTTTCGACTTTTGTTCCCCTCCCCAACCAATGTGAGATCTTACAATCCCCCCTTGGGAGCCCAACGTCCCCGCTGGCATACCTGTCTGGTTCCTGGCTCTGATACCATCTGTAACACTGAAGGCTAACCGTACCGGATATTGTCCGCTTTGTCCACAAACCTGGACTCACGGTTTTAAAACGCGTCTGATAGAGGAGGTATCAAGTCTCTTATAAGACAATTTTCGTTCCCCTTCCCAACCAATGTGGGATCTTACAATCCACCTCCCTTGGGAGCCCATCGTCCTCGCTGGCAAACCAGTCCGGTTCCTGGCTCTGATACCATATGTGATACCGCAGGCTAACCGTATAAGATTTTATTTGCTTTATCCACACACCTGGATTCAAGGTTTTAAAACGCGTCTGATAGAGGAGGTATCAAGTCCCTTATAAGCCAACTTTCGTTCCCCCTCCCCAATCAATGTGGGATCTTACAATGTTGCTATTTTCATGGAAGGAGGGAGTATTCGTCATCCTTTTTTATATTCAATTTGCAGAAAACTAGAAGCTGAACATGATTCTTTGACTGGTAGATTGCTCTCTTCAATTCTGCTCTCAGCATCCAAAATTTTCAAGCAGCAATGGCAGTTCCTGCTGCACTTGGTCTTGCTCCAACCATCGCGAATTCAGGTAGCGTTTCGAAGCTCAAGTATTTGGCTGGGTTCTTCTATTCTCGGGATTTTGGTTTGTTCATGGATGTGTGATTCACTCATTTTTTTTTTATGTCATTTCCTTTATATGGTTTGTAGTACATCAAGCTATCAATAGCACAGTAGGTACAATCTTACCACCGGGGATACAGAAGACTCTGCTAGACGGAATTTTCAGTTTAGGCCGTGCACAACTCTCGGATTTTGTTTTGAACGAGAACAATCCTCTTGGATCTTCAAGGCTTGCTAAAGTAAGGCACATTTTTGAAGAAGGAAAGAGCCTTCAACTACAGTTCCCCGCTGAGGATTTAGGTTTCAGGTATGACCTCCGTTTTCGTTTTCATGTGAATAGCCAGACACGGTGCACCGTCTCACAAGATCTGCCACATGCTAAAACAATTAAGGGCATGTTCGTTAGCAGCTTAATGAGCTTAATGGGACTTGCAACTTATTCGGTCAGCTATATATAACTGATTGTTAGTGGCTTAATGATATAGAAAGTGGCTTATTCAATAAGCTTTTAGGGGGGAAGGGGGGGGGGGGGGGGGGGGGTTATGCAGAAAGTCAAGTTTTTCCCAAACATGCCCCCTCCCAATTAAAAAACGCGCTCTTTCCATCTATGAAAAAACCCTCCCAAACAAAAACCTTCCGGTCTTAACAGACAGGTTAATTCACATCGACAACTTTATCGATACAAGACTTAATGGAAAACCAAACAAACTGCCCTAAGTCCTTGTAAGATTAATCAAATGATGGCTATGTAAAAAGACCTATGTTCCTTCATGGCCTAGTAATTTATCCCATTGTTCCACTTAGTCTAAATGTTGCACCAAACGTGGGAAACAAGTTTTTTGTTTCGTTCTGTCCTATCCGACCCTTGGTGCAAAATAGTTTGTTACGGCATCTAGTTGGTCAAACACCCATCTAACTCTAACCCCAAGCTATTCGTCTTAGATATCGTGAAGGAGCACTGATACCTGAACCCAACGGTGAGGGTGTGCCAAATAAACCAGAACCACCAACTGGTCGTAGGCAGGAATACATTCCTTCAGCAGATCCAGGCTCAAGGTTGCCTCATATGAATGTTCGGGTGCTACCCGACTTCACAGGAGAGGTATGCAGTTTCAATTTTCGTCATCATTTTCAAAACTAGCCTATAAAACCGATCTTTATGTTGATCTTTCGTTCATACGAATGTGATTTAGGCAACCATTTCGACATTGGATCTTATCTCCGGAGACAAAGTCGAGTTTCTTCTCATAATTGCACCAATAGATTCATCCTATCGGCTAGCTCATGCTGTACTTTACGTAGCCAAAGAACTTGATGTTTTGGTTAAGGTGTGCGTTATCTGGCCAGACGGTTTAGTTAACGGAGATGCAAGAAGCAAGGACTCACTGGTACCATGGGAAAACTATGTTGATGTTGTGGAGGTAAGACGGACGTCAAATTCATCGTCGTGGTGGGGTTTATGTAAAATGACACATATGGGAGCCATTTTGGTTCGGCCGGATGATCATATCGCATGGCGTGTGAAATCAGCCGTGGTTGGCGATATTCGGCTCGAGATGAAAAGGGTTTTCTCAGCTATTTTAGGAAATAGGATCATAGTATAGTTGCTTTTGGCAATGCTCATAGAAACCACACGGGTTGTGGTGTAGTGGTTGAGGCTCAGGGGTATGTGGTGGAATTTCCCATCTGCCCCTGGGTTCGATTCCAGGTGTCCACAACAATTGTGCTCACTGAGTTTATCAGAGTTGATGTCTTACGGTTGCAATTTAGTGGGATTAGTCTAGGCATAGCCTGATACACCCTTTCAAATAACTTATTATGTGTTGATTAATGTTTATTCAGATGTAATAACATAATTCTGTACATTTATTTATTATCTATTTATGAATAAGCATCTGTTGAGCTTATAACTTTTCACATTCAAATTTTTAAATAATTTTTTTTGGGGGGATACATATGTAAACCGATGTTACATATTATTGATATGGGTTCACATATACATTTTCAAATGGATTTTTTCAATAATTCTTATACGAGTCTTTTCGTCTTATCGTTAATATTTAACCTTCTTATTATGGATATATTCATTTAACATCCCTTCATAATTGAATGCATATCACATTATTAACCTTCTTATTATGGATTCATTTAACATCCCTTCAGAACTGACGATGTGTTCTCTAATCTGGAGAGAAAAGAAAAGAAAAGAAATGGATGGATGGAAAAGAAAGGGAGAGAAGAAAGGAAAAGAAAATAATTTTTTCATTTGTGTTCTCGAAACGGAAGGAAAGGGAAGGAAATGAAATAGTTTTTCATGTTCTTGAACCTGAGAGAAAGGAAAAGAAAGATGTGTATTTTACAAATATACCCTTATAAAGATATATTCTTTATAATGAAAGATTGGGTAATTTTGTAATTTTAATAATTTCAGTAATTTTTTTAAATGATTTTAATTTCTTTACTTTCCTTCCCTTTCCTCCCACATTTGGGAGGAAAGGTTTGGGAAGAAAATTATTAATTCTTTCCTTTCTCTCCTAAAAAAGTTTCGAGAACACGAGGTTTTTTACTTTCCTCCCATTTTCCTCTCTTTCCTTTCCCTTCCTTCGTTAAATGAGTTTCGAGAACACAACGTGAATGCATATCACATTAAGGACGTGTGTAACGAGACGGACAAGACAAAGTGAGGTGGGTATATAAAAGAATTATGAAAGGTTTTTGAGGTTTTAATTTGACATGAGCATAATTTGCCAAATCTTATCCATCTTTCCTACAATAGGTGGAACAAAAAAAAGAACATTTTTGTCTCACTCCGGCCTTGTCTTGTCCGGTCTAAACTCACATCAAACATGGGATAATGTCCCGTCCTGCCTTGTCGTGCGTTTGGTGCGCACAGTCTATCAATAAAAAGATACAAAATTCAGAAATGGGTATGGAATATTTGAATCCGTTTTTCGGACATGGGTACAGTATCACATTTGAATACGGAACTAACTTAATATTAAACCAAACAAAACAAACCTAATAAACCTCATACATAGATAGGGTATGAATGGTAGGATCTAAGCAAACGAACCACAAGGGTTGTGGTGTACTGGTTAAGACCATGAGGGATGTGGTGGAATATCCCATATGTCCAGTGTTTGAATCCAGACGTACACAACAATTGTGGCCAATGAGGTTTAATCAGGGCTAATGTCTTACCGTCCTAATTTGCCAAGGGATTAGTCACCGTCATAATTTGTCAAGGGATTAGTCTAGGCATAACCTAGGACACCCCCCAAAAAATAAGAAAAAAGAAAAAAGGATCTAAGCAAACATTCTCTAATCACCATCAAGGGGTGTTTGGTTAGAGGTATTAAGCAGTTATCAATGAGAATGATAATAAAAGAAACTGTTTGGTTTCATTCCATGTTAAACTAGGAGAAATTCATTCCCATTTTCATTTTCATTCTTCAGCATGAACCAAAACAGCCCCTAAAACAAGCTTAAAAGAAATTGCCTTATATCATCAATCTGTAAAGTTACAAAATAGGCCAGAAACAAACCTTCACATTCAAACAACAATCAACAACTTTTTAATGCTTAGTAGTAACACAATACTAGAAAGAATTAGGGCTTTTCTGCTCTCCTCTCCTCTGTTCTGTTCTATATATAATAATAATAATAATACCAAATATAAATCACTAATTTAAAAAATATATATGAAACCCCCATAAGCTCTAACCTACTAATTAACTTTACAATACTTACACAAATCAAATCAAGTGGAACCCAAAAATCAAAGATCAATATTTCTCACATTATTCTGCAGTTGCATTTAGATTCTAGCTTTGGGGGTTTGGTGTTTTCTTTGTTATTAGGAAAAACAATTCGCGGTTTTGGTAAATCAGTTTCCTCACCGGTATTTGTGTTGTTAGGAGCTGCTGCTGCTTTCGTGGCTTTTTTCTGCCTCGCCTTTTGGGACTTTGATGACGACCGTTTGCTGCTTGTTTTTCTGATTTGAACCTCTTTTCTAGCGGAGTAACCTTTTCCTACAGCCGGAACAAGTGGCCAAGAACCATTGTTGTTGGGTGGGGTTTCTTTCTCGATGGCTATACTTGCAGCTTCGTACGCTAAGTTATGAACTATCGAGCTGCAAAAGAGTATTGTGTCCGTTGCTTCTTCTAATGTCAGGCTTCTTTCCTTTATTCCCCTTTGGCCTTCGACTAAAACCATAGATTCCTCTGTGCCATATAGGAATCTTTCCGTTAGTATACAAAATATTGTAATATTTGACTTGACACATGGTTTAATAGAAGTATCCGACTATTAATCAACTATCTAGAATATACTTCAAATGTCTAACTAGATGCATGGCATCTAACCCATGGAACTTGCAACGTTTGACCAGAGACATAGTTTTATAAAATTGTGTCTATTAGCATTTAGCAGATGCATTAAACGTCCTCTAATAACAGCATATAAGGTAATCTTGTGGACCAAATCAATAGCATCCATAACGAGTGGACATATAGGAAAATAAGCAATTCGAACTCTGAAATTTGCCAAAAGAAATGTTGCAATTTTCATGGGACAAATGTAGTCGTCGTCTTTGTATTTGCATCTCCGACAGATTATCCAAAATGCAGAAAATGGAGATTTTGGAGTTTTTAACAATTTTCTTTTGATCCAATAGATCCTCCAAAACTTTCTCCAAAATGGAGAAAGTAAGAGAGAGGGGATAAAAATTTCAAAAAATAAACAACTCTCTGGAATTAAAATGCTGAAGACAGAGAAATATTATTTTATTGTTCCCACCAATGAAGATGGATGTATTATCATTTTATATAGAGTTCTATTTTAAAGTTTCTTGGGATATTAAATGTTTTAATAATATAATTTATGTTGAAATCTCCAAAATGGAGAAACCGTTGGAGATGAATGTAATTTTTTTAAAGATTTTAATTTTTACTTCTCCATTTTGGAGAAATTAATTATAAAGAATCTGTTGGAGATGTTGTGAGTTGAGGCGGGTTCTGTTAGGAACCTAAAATTGATTAGGAACCCGGGAACCACCCACAACGCAACACGTGGCATATTCATCAGGAATATGGACGTGTTATTCATCATGAATGTTGTAACATATTCATCATGAATGTGTGATTCATGATGAATACCACTTCCATATTCATCATGAGTACCACTTCTCATCATGAATGTGTTATTCCGGATGAACATTCATCTTGAAGAGGGACATGTTGCGTGTTGTGGACGGTTCCCTGGTTCCTAATCAATTTTGGGTTCCTAATGGAACTTCCCTCCTGTGAGCTGCTATATCAAGTGCATATAGATAAGAAAGTTTTTAAATTTCAGCCATTAACTTCCTATCTAAACACTGGTTAACAGGTCTAATTGGGTATCGCCTACAATATACCAAATGAGCGTGAACGCATAAAAAGGTTGCGATAAATTAAAACTCAAAGATGAACATACCGATAATGCTGCTTGAATGATTTGAAGTGTCGCAGTCCGTGGCAGAAGCTGCTATATCTTTATCAAGTGCTGTAGGAACAGGAGGGTCCTGAAATTCTTCTATGCTGCTCTCTGAACGTTGAGAAACATTACCTTGTGAAGTAGGAGAAGACGAACAAGAATGACCAATTTCTCCTTCCGATATGGCACCCAATTGCACTTCTGCAACATCAGTGCTCTCGACACAAGGATCTAGACTCGTATCTTCCTCAGCAGTACAAGCCCTTAAAGCATCGGTATCCTTTCCCAAGTCTTCCACTTTCTGAAATGAAGCAGGCTCTTCAAAATTTGAAGATTCAGGTAACAGAACTTCCCCTGAATCAAGAGCTGTTTGACTGACTGTTGGCAATTCTGGGGTTGAAGCAATTTCCACTCGAATGTTATTCACATCTTCATTTTCACCTGAGTTTTCTTGAGGACATACAGTTACAGCAGCAGCATCGGCAACATCTTTCCCCCCACGGACAATAGATGTGTCAAGTGAATCAAGTGTGCTTGTTCCAACACTTGAAGGACGGAAAGCATGACTAGAAGTTCCAGATAAAGATGATACACTACGTTGGTACTTGTAATTTTCTATGTCAGATTTCTTGCTACTAAATTGACGCTGGAAACGAGTGTCTGTATGCATAGCTGGTCCAAAGTCAACAGAAGATGATGCAGACACACTCCCGCGTCCCACAGAGCTTCTCATGCTATTAGTACTCCCCCTAACATATGAAAGATCATCATAAGAGATGCTACTGGCTGAAAAGTTACCACTTCGGAAAACAGGCCCCTTTACGCTACTTGACCTTTTCATCACTGTTGAAATGCCTTCTTTTAGAAAGTCAACCTTCGAACGCGTAAAGTCAATACCGTGTTGAATCTGCTCACTTGGTTGACTTATTACTTGATGGCTGACTTGCGTTGGTTCTTGTTCCTCAGACCGGGGCTGAGAAAGAGAACTTTCTGATACGACGTTCAAGATTGGCTCGGCATGGGTACTCTCGCCATCCTTAACTAAATCTTTGTGTGCCTCAATCTTAGAAGTCACTTCTGGAGATTCAACTAGAGTCATTTCAGGCTTCGCTGTCTTGAATAATTCATGATCTTCGTCTGAAATAGTTGGTTCTGGTTGGGAACTCCCCTTGGCGACTCCGCTTGTCACTGTATCGCTGATATTCATTGATGAATAAGACTTTTGACAATCTGCACAAAGTTTAATTTCCTCCTCTGTTGGTCTGGTAACAGAGTACCTACAACCACATCTAGAGCAAATCAACATATCCTTTAGGCCATCAACTTCTGGGATATCATCTGAAACTACAGAAGTTGCAGTATCACGTTCCGCAATATTTTCAAAGGCATCTAGTCGAGAATGAAGTGCAAGATCCCCTTTGAAATCAAGCAGAACACTCGGTGAAATATCATGGGTTTCATTCCCCATATCTTCATTCAAAGATTCACTTTTCTCGAACATAAAGACTTCATCATCAACATTATAATCTGGCAGTGGCACCTTCACACATCCGCTAGTTGCATCATCCTGGTTTAGTTCACTCTCTTCAATATCATGTGCACCACTCGTATCTAGATCAGAACTTGCATTGCTACTAGTTGTCACCGAAGAATTCCAAGCAGGACTTGCTTTGCCAGCATAAAGGGTTGAACTAGGGACACTGGAGAGCAGTGGTCTGAACATATGCTGAGGACCTCTCCTATGATCCTACACAAGAACATGAAAATATTCAACAATGTCATTTCCTTGTATTCCCTCCATCCCAAAATAAATGTCGACAACGAAAAAGGTACACAATTTTGGGAATATGTAATTATTACACTTTTTAACTAACTAAATGACAAGTGCATCCTTAATAATAGGAGTAATGAACTTCTCCATGTCATAATTAAGGATAGAACTGGAAAGTAGGCACTTACTTTTGAAAGTAGATACTTATTTTGGAACAAACTAAAATAGAAATGTAAACACTTGTTTTGGAACGGAGAGAGTATATGGACTCTCTAGAAAAGGAATCGTTGTAATAGTGAAAAAACAGCAGTAGTCACAAGTTGTATCAGATAAATGTTAATACAGATGTTTCACTAGACTCGAACCTTGGAGACAAAATGAACATCATATGGCATTTTGAATGTATTTTGTATTTACAGATGTGTCAATAGAATAGCATTCTCAATGTCCTATACAATCTACCATCAACATCTTCAAGGCTTGCAGCTTTATTCCCTCATTATAGATATCAACTTCTTAACACCATCATTATTTTCTTCCGTATATTTCTCAAATGTCATATTTACAAAAATAATTATATGCAATCACGTATTTACATGAAGATCATGCAACATAGAATCGAGTCCAAGAACCTGGCTTGCTCCCTTATCTAGAAGGTAAAGCAACCGTAACTCGCAGGTAATTTGGCAAGAACACTTGGATAAAACATAGGAAAGGATTTTAAATTTTAGCAAACTACATGCTCATGATAAATCCTAGAGAAGGGGACCAGGGTTAACATCTCTAGCCAACACATTTTTAACGAGGAAGAGGCAAATTAAAGAAGAACAAGAATACTTTTATCCCAATATAAGAATATAATGGCTGAGATATTCTTCAGGCTAAAGCTTCATAATGATTTATCAATATGAACAGATTGTCGCAGTGACTTGCTATCAGAGTCCACTAAATTTTTAGTTTTGCATGGAGAAAACCATCAATTAAAAAATTCAGATTTGGGAATTCACGCAGCTGCCATATGCCCATATCTTTAGCCTTTAGGTGAGCAACCATTATTAACGGGGACGTTTCAATCTTTTTGGAGGCCCTGTTACACCTAATCCTTTTGATTGTAATGCAAAATGAGATAACAAAGATACATATATACAAATTACAAAGGCGATGATGTGGCATATTATTTTTGTCTTGATAGAAATTAGTGAGGTACTAAGGTGGACTATAGTTTTACATTCATCGATTAAAGACCCTAAACAATGTAAAATTTTGGGGCCTGTTCAAAATCACACATTTAACATGCTAAAGAACGGCCCTGATTCTTGAGTTTCTAAGGTAAAAACCTACCACATATTGCTCTCCATGTTGTAATATGAAGAACTGTATTTAAATAAGACCAACATCTTTCAGAGGGCACAAAAATTGTATACTGCCCAAAAAGGTGCCAAGTTCTGGAAGTTGGCAAGTAAAACTGTAATTTTAATCATGTTTTAAGTGGTTTATACTGGCCATTACCAATATCGTGGCATGCACTGATCTACCAAAGCAAAAGAACATTATCTAATTCAATAGATAGTTAAGTACCATTTGTCGAAGTGCCAGGTCAAAGGATCTTTTTGGAGCAGAGCTAGAAGAAATTGGTCTGCTAGGCTTTTGGGAAAAAAGAGCTTTATTATTCCGAAAGCCGCTCACTTTCCTTGAATTTGAACGTTCTGGGACGTCGACAGTGATAGACGGAAGAGATTCAACTTCATCGTCAGCAGAAGACGCGACTGAACCTTTACTGCGGGAGCTAAGTCTATCTCGATCATGACTATGAGATGAGCTGATGCTTCTAGAAGCAGTAGGTGACTTTGATTGTCTTCCGTTTCTTGAAGCTGGTGAGGACCCACGTACATATGATGCTGGCCGATCAGCCAAAGAAGTCCGGAGATTTGGAGGTGCTTCTGTGGAAAAACCAGGAATGCTGGCCTGCCATGCCCTTACCTTGGGTGAAACCGAGTTTCCCCTACTTGTCTTGACAGGCGAAGTACCCCTTGCACCAGGGCTCATGGTACTAGTGGAACCTGTACTTAATCTCCGTGAAGTTGGGGTAGACGCCCGTGGAGCTGGTGAAGAAGGTTTACGTGATGGGGGAGATAGTCTCCTTGATTCAGTAGTAGGCCTTAAAGTAGCCGGTGGACTAGAACTAGGCCCTGAAGATGCCCGGCCTCTAGATTGAAATGTGGTATTACCAGATCGTGGGGATGAGCTCAAGCGATTTGGACTCGGACTCCCTCTACTGCTTCTGTGACTCTTTTCCATCTGTAATCAAGCATACATTAGACACACTGAAAAATAACATTCAAACACGTTGGTGTGCCTAAATGAATAAATTTAATATTCATAAGCTTAACCAATATAAACAACTTACTGTGGATGACCTGGAGAACGAAATGGGTTGAGTTCGAGGTCTACCCCTCTGTGCAAGAATAATTTGAGGTGCCTCATCATCCAACGATGGAAACAGAGGGGTATCAGGAGGAGTTATTAACCTTCATTCCCATAAAAGAGAGATTAGTCTTGAAAACTAGAGAGTAATTAATTAACTTGATAAGATGCTAAAAGACGTGGAACTAAGATAGATAATAATAAACAACTGGCTTCACTCTAGATTTTAATTCTGTAGGACCACTGAAAAATGCCTAAGTTTACAAAAGCACCAAAAAAGGTAATACATGACCAAATTAATAGGGATATATTCTCCATATTTGATTCCAAAAAGATAGGAAGCATAACATGGTAAGTTTCAACTTTGGACTACAAATGGACATGCTTTTTTGGTTTTACCCTTACTAAAACAAACACAACACATCAATAACTGTAGGAGATAACAATAAAGCACACCGTCCATTTCATTCATAATACAAATATCTTGATATGCCAAACCTAGTGGCCAAAATCCAAAGTTGTATTAGCTACGCTAAAGCTTTTAGCCTGTCTATTTCACTCGTGAATCATGATAAAACTATTTTACCTATTTCACTCGTGAATCATGATAAAACTATTTTACCTATTTCACTGGTGAATCATGATAAGTTTACTGGGTTCTATCAGAAACACGACAGTAAACATAAAGTGGTGTACTGAAGTAGCAATTTTTGTTACAACGAAGAGTATTTCACTACATATGGTACACATAGCAATCGGATAACCAATTACAGTATTGGCCATGTACATGCTAATCATAAATCCTGCAAAAGGGTACAACAAATACACAAAAGGTGCTAACAAGTATGCAGTCCGATTTCTTTTCTCTTCTTAGTGGTAACATTTTATGTTGTCTTAGCTAGAAAACTAGCCAGTAAATAGCATAAGAAGCAAATGACTACCAACCATTCATAATCATTCTTTTCCTCGTCTGTATTGAGGAGGTCACTGCTTTCTCCTCGAGCAGCAATGTTTATTCCAAGCTTGTGATCTGAAAAATGCCGCAACTTGGTCACTGCAAAAACGCAATTAGACAACAAAACAATCACACGTCAGCCACAATAAGTAACAATCATCATTTATTTTCATTCCCATAAAAAAAATTTGCAATCAACACAAGGATTAGTTTAATTAGTTCACAGATAAAAGTAGATTAATATGAAATCCACATGAACAAAATCTTAAGAACTTACCAAAAGTGTCTTCAAAATCATCATTAGACTGCAGCAAGAAATCATCCCTCTCTCTAGTTTGCACCTCATTGAACAAAGCAAGATCATCATCTCTCTCTTTAAAAACTATCCCATTCTCGAGACTGCGTCCTCTCTTGTGATTATCACCTCTTGGTTCCCTCCCTGGAGAACATCTCATCACCGGTGATGCAGGCATTTTTTGCTACCTAACACTTTCAACAACTATCAATCCCCAACACAATCCCATTCCCATACAACACCATCAAATCATAAACTCCCTGAGCCAATAACTCACAACTCCTTTCACTCTCTCACTCAATTCAATGTAAAACCTAACATTCTACGCATCTCAATTCCAACTTCAAATTCGATGTCATAAACTCTCATAACTCAACATCAATCAACCTAATTCCCATGAAAAACACTCCAATTCAATATATAAACATCACAAACCCTAAATACTTTAATAAAATCAAGAGATCCAGTAACAGTAACAGTAATAATCGAATTCAAACCTAACCTAACTTAACCTAACCTAACCAAATCAAATATTCTCTTCAATTCCAATCTCCAACCTCATAGTACAAGTAAAAAAAACGTGCCGACTCACCTGTACGGAACTCAAAATCGTTTCGAAGCAAACTAAATCTACCGATGATGAAGAGGACGTCGGAGAGGAACTGAAGTTAGGAAACGGCGGCAATTGGCCGGATCTGGTCGGAATTTGAGCGATCAGAGGCGGTTGTCGGTGGAAAAAAGTGATAAATGGAGTTTGAGAGAAACGTTAATGGAAGGTTAAGTCGGTGTGTCACGTGAAGAGAGGTGGAGCTTTCATGGAGAAACGAAAATGGTGAGAGAAAATGGTGGAGGAAGAAGGTAGCAGAAGAGGAGCTGTTGCTTTGGTTCTTTCTTTCTGTGTACCAGTTCACCATGTTTGCTGTTAATATTTCTTTAATATTTTTTATTTATTTTTTATAAATAAAAATGGAAAAAATAAAGTTTATATAAGCTGGTTTAGGTGGGGTGGGGTGGGGTTGGGGGTGCCTAGGTTTTTAATTGCTTTTTTTATATATATATTTTGGATTATCTTTGATATGAACTAATCTAGTTATTAATTAATAGTTTGTTATAAGATATTTATGATGATAATTTTAGAGTAAACTTCAAATTTGGTACATGTTGTTTGTCAAAAATAACACTTTATCATTGATGGAGTTTTGATATTACAAGATGATGATCGTGGTTTGTAAAAACGTTTGGATTTGATCTATTCCTTTAATAGACGTTATAAGATTCTGTTAAATGAGGGATATTTTTGTTCTTTGTGTTTTTTCTTTTTATTCATTCAAAAACCATAGGGGCTAAAATTATAGAACCGATTTTGATTGAGAAAAGGACAAAAAAAAAAAGATAACGGGAATTTTTTTAAACAATCGTTAGAGAAAAGAAAGCAAATCCGGATGTTTTGCAAACTGCGATGGCTATCTTGTAATTGTAAAACTGCAGAGACAAAAAGTGTTGTATTCGATAAACCACAAGAACCAAATTTGTAGTTTAGGGTTGTTTGTTTACCTCTTAATAGTTCCATTAAGAGACAACATCTGAATCTCTAAAAGGTGAATCTTGTTTGACAAAAAAAAAATTGTCTCTTAATGGTTCTAAAACCCTCTGAATAATTTTGTATATTAGGTCTCCCTTAACCATTCAGCACCCTAATTTCATACTGAACAATTACCAAACAACCATATTTCATTTTGCACTATATTATAAGAATATTTTAATCATTCTGACCACTTAATCAAGTTGCACCAAACCATTCAACAACTGTCAAACAACTTCTTACTCTTAATTTTAATATATGATTTTATTTTAGAGGAAATTACATTCCTTCATGTGATTATATGTTTTTAACAGTTATTGTCTCTTTTTTTAAAGTTTAACGGGTCATGTTCTTGTGGTTACGTTTTACAACGAGTTGGGTCCTTGATGCAACTATAGGGACCCAAGTCGTTGATTTATTTAGAGACCGAACTCATTAAAAAACTATAACCATAAGGATCTAGCTTGTTAAAAAAATGCAACCACAATGATGTAACTCGATAAAAAATACAACCACGAGGACTTTCTGTTGAATTTTCAAGAAAGAGACAAGGATTGTTAAAAAAAACACCTAATCGGGACAAAAACATGTAATTTACTCTTTATTTTTATTTTGTCTTGTTAGAGCATCTCCATTATCCAACATGTTTTTTAAAATTTCTACAAAACAAAGCAGAATTTCTAAAATAACTACACCCAACTCAAACATTTTCTCCATTTTATAGATTACAAGATTAATTATATTGTTAAAATATATCAACAAGTTTTAATATCCCAATAATTATTTAGTAAATCTATAATAGTATATTGATGGAAACATATAAAAGACAATTTTTAAATGTCATCTACTCATCTTGGATTCTTGATTGTAAACCAAAACAACAACTGTTTAATTTTTTACATAATACAAATTAAAATTTGTTGATAAAATCAAAGTTAAAATTTTTTAAATGATAAATGAAGGATTAATATTGAGTTCTTATAGCATCTCCAACAATTTTGTTAAAATAGAAAAAAAATGTGTTTTTATTCTCTAAACTTCTCCAACAGTTTTGCTATCTTGTTTGCTATAATAGATAAAACTTGAAAGTTTTCTAAGTTTAGAGAATTCTCTAAAACTTGATGGTAGGAGAGAGAAATGATTATTTTATTTAATCCCATAATGAGATTCAATTTTTATCATTTTATTTTAAGTTTTTTTAGAAGTGTATTAGGATGATAAATTAGATAATATTATAATAATATAAGTTGTTTTAAAATCTCTAAAATAGCAAATCTGTTGAAGTTGAATGTAATACATTTTAGAGATTTTTACTTTTGATTCTCTATTTAAGGTACAACCGGTCTACTTTGTTAAAAGTACAATTTTTATGATAAGTTGATAACATTGTACTTCTTTTATCCTAAGCTCTCATGATATTTAAAAAAAAACTACCATATTATATACCAGAGGATAATAAATATCTATACTATATTATAAATTACGGATAAAAAAACTCTTAAATACAAATTATTAGGCATTATGTACCATCATTTTATGCAAAATTTTAAAAATCTCTTAATTTACAAGTATCAAAGCATAAGATACATATTACTACTGCAGGCTTCTAACACCTATCAATTTGGTATGTACAAGACATTCCTTTTATGCAGACCTTTTCATGTATCACCATTTAATTAATATATTATATTGCTATAAATTTGTTTTAATTATATTATTAAATATGTAATTGGTTATTTTTTCTAGATGTCATTAAAATATATAAAATAATCATTGAATTCTAACAAAATACTTAATTTTTTATATAAAAAACGTTATATTATTAAGCCTAAATTAAACAAATTTATAAAAAAAAACATTATCATTTTCTCAAAACCATCTAAAATCGTATTGTAAATCGATAAAAAAATAAAATAAAATATTAACATCGTGATGTATCTCGCTGCATTGTGCGAGTATGCTTCTAGTTAATAATAAAAAGAAAAAAAAAATATTTTGGATGATAAAATTGTAACCATCTCAATCCTTATTAATATGTTAACTAATTTAATTAAAATTAAATAAAAATAATATAACTATTGAAAAATAAATATACCATCTCATTAGTTTTTTTTTTTAATATGTAGTTATAAAATTTTAATTATTTTATATATAGATATTCTATTTGATGATAAAAGGGGTTAGGCTTTAGCCATCAAAGGAAAATGAATGTTGGTCATGGGAGGTGTCGATAGTTGGTGATTGTTTTGGGGACCTACACAATGAAAAGTCTTAAAAGATCATTTACTAAAAAAAGAATTATATTATTTGAATAATTAAAATAAATGTACGAGTTTCTATAAGAGTCTTATTTTGAGAATCCATGAAATTATAATAACGGTTGGGTATATTAATGTATCATAAACTATTTGTATGATTATTTTTTTCCATCTGAGACTAACATTTAGAATATTGACTAACATATATTTATTTTATAATGTATTTGTTTCACAATGTTAGCCATTTGAACCTGTCTGTGAAACAAAAGTTACAAATGATGGTCTTAGATGAGAAAAAATCATATAAAACAATACCTTAACGTAAAAGTTCTCACATATCTATTAGCTTTTAGAGTTCTAAAATGACTAAGCCCTTTCCATTAAAACACAAACACACACATAGGAGCGTAAACGAGTCGAGTAATAGGTTAATCGACACATACTTAAAAAAAATAATGGGCTCGAGCTCGAATCGAGCTTAATTAAGTTTTTAATGTAGGGCTCGAGCTCAAATATTTTTTGAGTTATCGAGTTCCATGCTCGTTTTATGGGTTCGCACTTGCGATTGATTAACTCGTTTATCGACTTGAGCTTGATAATTTTTATATTTTTATTGTATGATTAATAAATATAGGAGAATGTTTGGCTCAAAAAGGGTATGCTCGAATGGCTCGGCTCGACTCGACCGACTCAAGAAACTGAATCGAGTTTTCGAACGAGCCGTGTAACAACCCAAACTATCTGTAACATCACGGGCCAACCATACCAGATATTATCCGCTTTGTCCCCACACCTGGACTCACGGTTTTAGAACGCGTCTGATAGAGGAGGTATCAAGTCCCTTATAAGGCAACCTTTGTTCCCCTCCCCAACCAATGTGGGATCCTACAATCCACCCCCCTTGGGAGCCCAACGTCCTCGTTGGCACACTAGTCCAGTTTCCGACTCTTATACCATCTGTAACATCCTGGGCCAACCGTACCAGATATTGTCCGCTTTGTCCACACACCTGGACTCACGGTTTTAGAACGCGTCTGATAGAGGAGGTATCAAATCCCTCATAAGACAACCTTCGTTCTTTTCCCCAACCAATGTGGGATCTTACAAGCCGAGTCGAACATTGGTGTTATACAACTCGACTAATAAGTTAAACGAGTTCTATTTTATGTTCGAGATCGACCCGAGCTAGAGAATAATTAAGCTCGAGATAAACGAGCTCGAGTAGCTCGTTAAAACCTCAACTCGTTTACACCCCTACACACACATATGGTCAGGTTCAGGGGAACACGGTAAATAAATGGAAAACTGAGAACCATGAAAAAACGAATGAAAAAGTATATGAATATGTAACCGCTTCTTTAATCACATCTATTCGATCAATTAATCCAGTGATTGATGAACTGTTTTCGATTTTTTATTTATTTATCGTTTCCCCTAAAACTCTCTCTCTCTCTCTCTCTCTCTCTCTCTCTCTCTCTCTCTCTCTCTCTCTCTCTCTCTCTCTCTCTCTCTCTCTCTCTCTCTCTCTCTCTCTCATATAAGGGGGTGTTTGGTTCATTTTAGAGAATGAAAATGAAGATGGTAATGAATATGATGGAGAATAGTGATGATCTTCAATTAGGATTGATCCAAGGGTCCATATTTCTTCTTATGATTTTCAGCAGAGACGGATCTAGAAATTTTTTCATACGGTGGCACCATAAAATATAAACAAAAAATAATTACAAAAAGTACGGATTTTATCGACATGTCTTCATCTTTTTAATGTTCAATATTTCTTGATGTGTTTTTATTCTCATTCCACCATTTTGAGGGATTTCTTAAAGTTTTTTGCTTGATTTCGAGGGGTTTTTAGGTTTTTTTTATCGATTCCGAGGGATTTTTTCAAATTTTTTGATTGATTTCAAGAGTTTTTTTTTCGGTTTTTTGGTTGATTTAGAAAGGTTTTTTTGTTTTTTGGTTGATTATGGGGTATGGTTGCACCTTCTTGAAGTTTCCGAAATAATACGGTAGCACATTCCAAAACGATACGGTTGCACCTTTCATGAACCTAAATTTTTTTACCCTTCGCGGGAGAAATGATACGGTGGCACGTGCTACCGTGGCCACAAGAGTAGCTCCGTCCCTAAGGTAGCGTTTGGTACGCAAACATGATTGGACGGGACTGGACAGGACAGGACTGGACAGGACAGAACAAGAGGCTAGGACAGGACTGGACGGGACTGGACAGGACAAGACAAATGTCTGTCTTGTGTTTGGTATGACTAGGACTGGATAGGACAGGACTGGACAAATTTCCCTAAAAGTTTTTTCATGATTTTATATATCATATAATAGTTATAAATAACACAAATAAAGTATATCTTTAAATAATTTAATTAAAAAACATTTTTATTTTTTAAACGATTTTCATACATATAAATACATAAAAAAACAAGGGTAGGAAATTTGAATGAAGAATCTGAAATAATTGATGGTAGTTCGAAAAAAATCTGATTCATATAAAGAAAATATAATATTTGATTCAATTTGTAATATCTTAATGAATTGGCAGATGCATAGTTGCAACGACAGGTAAAGATAAATACGATGGGTGACCCGTGAATGACGGTAGTTGTGAAGAACGTGAAAGATAGTGGATGGTGGTGGTGCAGGTGGTTATTATGGTTGATGTGGTGGAGGTATAGGTGGTCGACTATGGTAGTGGTGGTGGCGGTGGACAGGGGTAATAGAGGTTATTGTAGGGGAGGAAGAGGCGGACGTCACCGACGGTAGTTGGCGGTAAGCGTCGGTGGTGGCGGCGGCAATGGGTGGCGGTGATCGGTGGAGGTGGCTATAGGCGGTGGTTGTGGATGTGGTGGAGGAAGTTGTAGTAGTGGAAGAAGAGGTGGAAGTGGTCGACGATGGTTGGTGGTGGCTACCGGTGGCCGTTGATAGTGGTGGCGGCCAAAGGTGGTGGTGATCGGTGTTAGTGGAGGTGGTCGACGATGGTAGTGGTGGTGGCGATGGCCGATGGTTGTGGAGGTGGTGGATGAGGTTGTTATGGTGGATAAATAGGTAGAGGTGGCCGATGGTGATTGGCGGTGGCTACTGGTGGCCGCCGATGGTGGTAATGGCGGCGATGGTTAGTGGTGACCCTTAAGACTAATTCCATATTAGGATTATACATCAAATAGCGGTAAATCAATGATTTTTAGTTTATGTCTCACTTTTGTCCCATGTTGTTCCACCTATTTTGGTGGAACAAGAAAATACCATTTTTTGTCCCCTCTTGTCCCACCTTGTCCAGTCTCTGTCCCTGTCCCATGTCGCGCCAAACGTGAGACAGTGAATTTTTGTCCTGTCCCATGTCATGCCAAACGTGGGACAGTGAGTTTTTGTCCTGTCCCGTCCCATCCAGTCTGCAAACCAAACGCACCCTAATTTTCAGCATAACTTTCGTTCTCTTCGGAAGTCCAAAACCAAACCCTATGTGAGTATACATCTAAATATACGTATGTATATGTATATAATCTGTGGGTAGGGGCACCAAGTTTGAGAAGGATTTGGGCCATTTACTTCTCAAATATCAATTTCTCGATCCTCCGACATCATTTGGTGGTTCCAGCTTCCGATGCAAACATTACCTCTTCAAAAGCTAATCGGAGATATCACCGCCGATTGTGGTGCATGTGGCAGATTCAACACAGAGGAAATCCATTTATTTCTTCCGATTGAAGCTATTCATCAATGGAAGTTATTAGTGTTTAATCGCTCAATTTATACAACAAACTCCACTCAAAAGAGCGTCGAATTACAGAGCTTCGAAAACAATCGGAGTTCAGGAATTCCGCCATTATCGCCACTTGTCGATCTCAATCGTACGCCGGAACATAATTCCAGCCCTAATTGACAAAGGCATGCAATTCTCGCCCAAATACTGTTGTGTTTTGTGAGGATTCATCATAATAAACCGTAAGTATCTTATTTATCGCTGCTGAATGCATTTCGTTGATCACTAACAGTAAATAGCCTGGTAGAATCGTAGAATAGGAAGTGAATGAGCTCATATAACAGATTTTTGTGCCAAATCCTGATTAGAAATGTAGAAAAAGGGATTTGATTCTTATGCATGTGAATGAGAAATTAGAAACAGTGTAGGATTTGGTGGTTTTGATTATGATTTTGGTTAAGCTAATTACAGTAGAAGAAGTGCAGCCAAATTGAAGTCTTAAGGGGTTGTTTGTTTTTTTCTAAAAACCTTAAGTCTGAATCATTCGGACATTTTTACACACCACCTCTTATTAATCATAACTAAAATAAAATTTCAGACTTTAGACATCTTAAAAAACAAACGACACCTTAATCGATCAGAACCACTAAAAAAGACAATATCTGCAACAAATTTCTCAGTTGAAGATATTCCAATCAACACTACCTCTAGATTGTTAGGATTCAAAATTTTGAAGTGTAAAGAGTTGGGTTATTATGGTACATTGTTGATTGTTGTAGATCATGAATTTGGACTCTTTGGTACGACTTAATAATATAGAATGTGGTTAATCAGTAAGCTTTATGCAAAAAGTCAAGTCATCTATGAAAAAGTCTCTCAAATAAAAATCTTACGAAATTATACAGACAGATTAATCACACATAAAATTTTATCTATACAAGACTCAATGGAAAACGAACCAAACAGAGAGCCCGCGAATATAGGCAACATCCCTAAAGTTATATTAAAATAAAGATTTGGGGAGATATATTAGATTTTTTTTTCTTTCTACAACATGATTCTTATTCAGTTTTTTTCACTAACTAGGCGACAAGCTAATGGAGTTGCTCATGCGTTAGTACATACATCTCACTTATTTTCTTGTCCCATCTCGTACTTTGATACGTCAAGTTTTCTTACTTGTTTTATGAACGATGCATGCCATTTAAATGCTCATATAATAATCTTTTGTTTATCTTTAAAAAAAAAAAACTTAACCCATCAAATCACTAGAATTTGCATTTTAACATGTGGATATCATCAAATAACCATTTTTTGGGCCTTAACCTTACTAATATTGACTGTTTAATTGTAGAAAAAAAGTACAAAAAGTATTTTCTTTGAGAGGATTTTTTTTTCCCGAATTCCTTATTTTGATGAGATCCTTCTTATTTTCCAAACTCATTTTTTTGAACTTGTTATCTTGATCCGTTTCGGGAAAAGTGTTTTTGCGAACTTTGTTGTTATTTTGATCAAACCCAAAACTATATATCCTTTAAAATAAGAATTTTGCCAAAAATACGTCTATTATCATTGTATTTACCCTTTTCTAAATTGAGAATTATATTCGTTCGGCTTACGTAGTAGCGCCGGAAAATCCCAAAACAGGAAAAAACTAAAAATCGAAAAACCAGGTGTATGTGGATCGATTTCGGTTTTTAATCATATGCAGGGGCGGAGCCAGAAAAATGATTTAGGGTGGTCCTCTTAAATAAAACAAATATACTAATATATATGAGTATAATCAAACATGAACCATAAAAAAGTTACAAACCTTAGATCAATTTTCACAGATTTATAACATTTTTACGGTTCTTATTTGATTTACCCTATATATATGTCATATTGATAACAATATTTAATTAAAATTTTCAAACATCCAAGTTCACTGGATGTTTTCAGGGGCAAAAAATCTCAAGTTTCAGAGAAAATCCATGTTTAATTACCGAATTTTACAGAATGAAAAGAAAATATCAAGTTTCAAAAAAAAATCTAAGTTTACTTGCTTTAGAGAACAAACATTATTGGTTGAAAATATTTTGTCTAAAAAAACAATTTTGGTTGAGATTACTTACACTTATAATATAGATATAGAGATTATAGGAGGGTGGACATACTTTGCGGTTTGCATAGAAAACAAAATTTCATCTATAAAAAAAATAAAATTTTAAGAATCTCAGGGTGGGCCAGGGCCAATTCTGGGCCAATGGTGGCTCCGCCCTTGATCATATGTACCCAACGGTAATCGTACCAAACTGGATATAATGTATATATGATATAATTAAATAGGGAGATGTCCAAATGAAAAGCAGAGAAGTGATCCTAAGTTTTAACCATTTACCCGGTCAACATTTGCAGATTTGACTGGGAAACACGTTATAATTCCTCGCATATATGCAGAAGATAGATGAGTGGTTTCGTAATTTTTACAAATAGACGACAAACAAATTCATATGTAAACCTGCGGGATTTACATATGAATTGTATGTTCATATTTGGATCAGTTAATTAGTTCATATAATTTACATATAAACCTATGCGTTCATATGTGAATCAGTTAAAATAAATCATATCTGAATTACACGAGTTCACATATGTACATATAGTTCATATGTGAATCACACGAGTTCACATATGAACCTATTTGTTGCTTATTTGTAAAAGTTACGAAACTGTCCATCTATTTTTGGCATACCCGTAAATTTTACCAGTCAAAGTAGCAATTTTTGACCAGTCAAATTCGATCTTGACCGTATGAAAGTCTAAGATTATTTCTTAATTTCTCATAAATTTAGCACTTCTCATTTGAATCTAATGGTTAATTCAATATTTAAACTATTTGTTTATTTATTAGTTTAAAGTTAAATGAATAAAAGTCTTTTAACCAAACATTACAATGGATAAAATGTTTTATTTTAATTTATAATAATTGAATTGTTATTTTTTTTGTTATGTAATTGTTCAAAAATATTATAATTTTAATATTATTTTTATATTATAAATAAATTTTTTATATATTCGGATAACCATAAATCAAACCGAAGATAACCACCTTATGTGATATGATTCACATTTTTTCAATTAATCGAAACGGAACATCCCTATTACGTAAGCTACAATCAATTTGGTCTTTAAAATACTATTAAATCGTCCCTCATAATAAAAGCAACACAATCACAATACGTCTTATGGGTCATATTTAAGCGGTGGAAACAGCCTTATTGTTCAATCAAAGTCGGCCATCCATCTATACATATAGCATCGCTGTATCTATCTCCCTACACACACATACCAAATCAGGACTTGGAAATTTCGGATCCGAAAATCTACCAAAATCTTTAATTACCTTTTTACTGTTTCTCAATTCATACATTCAACAGTTAATTATGGCTATTCATCATTCTTAATTCCAAAATTTGGAATCACACACATATATACATAATCAGGTTCTCTGATTTCAGTTTGCAATTTGCAATTTCCGATCGTTGTTGTTCTTTGATCGATTGAAAAAAAATTGGAAATCATCGTTGGACCATGAAGAGTAGAGAGACGAATTGCAGATCATCATCGATCGGAAGGAGGAGAAGGAAGATTAGAATCAACGGAAAAAGTAAATCGACGATACGGCAACAGCGGCGGCGGCCGGTGGTGGGATCTCTTCCCGGCGATTTACTCATTGATGTACTTGCTCGTGTTGCATCATCCTCTTTCACAGATCTGTTCAATGCTAAATTAAGGTACGTTTTCCGTCTCTTTACGCAAGCTGCATCTACGTTTTTTCCTAATTTGATACAGTTTTTCATACCTTTTTTTAGAAGTATTAAACAAGAGTTTTAACAAGTTGAGGTGAAGATTGATACGTTTCTTTTTTGGTAATGTGTAACAATTAGTTATTCAAAATCTTATAACATGAATCAACCAACTATGTTTGGTACCAAAGTTTTTGTTGGTACGTGTTTATATTGGTTTTGTATGAACATGTGATGTTCAAGGGTTCCTCGTTGCAATGTATAGAAGTTGCATTACAATAAAATTGGTTTTCAACATCCTAATAATTAAATTTTATATGACTTAAGTTTATATAACCAAACAAAAAACATGTTATCTAAAAGTGTTATAATTGGTTTATAGGACGGTTTTAGCGTTTTAACATGTTTAAACATGATACTATCAATCAACTCTGATTCGTACCAATAAAATATGTTCGGCTGGTTTGGTTTGGTACGGTACAAAATTGTCCCCTACGATCATTAATCATTATTATTAATTACTATTATGCATGCTTAAACATATTTAGGGGGTGTTTGGGATTGCTTATTTAAAACAACTTATGCTTATTTTAAAAAGTGTTTATTAACTTCTGCAGTGTCAAATCGGAGTTTTTAAAAAAGTGTTTGACTTAGCTTATTGTGGTACCAAAACGTAATAAGCTAATAAGTTGTTATTTAAAGGTGTTTGAGATTGCTTATACATATAAAATAACAAAAAAAGTGATAAATATTTTTCAAATAAGTTGATAAGTTAAAATCAAATGACTTATCAAAAAGTGATTTTCAGCGGTTTGGCACTGCTATAAGCCATTTTAATTTTTTCTCATCCAAACACTCAAAAGTACTCAAATCACAATAAGCTAAAAAAACATCTCAAATAATCAATTCCAAACAACCCCTTAAATGACTAATTGTATCTTAAACATATAATGTTAGAGAGCTCCAAATTTGGTGATTTTTATTCTAACTTTTCCTATTTTCTTTATTTAAAAAAATCTTATTAGTTCGAGCATCTCCACCACGTCTGCTATATTTTTTACTTTTTTTTTTTTTTTTTTCCTTCTAAATTTGGAGATTTCTCTATTCTTTCTCTTTTCTCCTCTATTTTAGAGAAGAGTTTAATAAAAATATCTAAAAATTCCTAAAATACCATAGATGTTAAAAGATGGCGTTACGCAACTATCTAACTGTCGTGAGACGATCAATAATGTGATCCCAGTACAGCTCCTTTCTCCCCTTTTTCTTTCATTATTTTGGTGTTCTTGTGGGGTCATCGATAGATACAAGACAAACATAAAAATCATTTTTATTGTCACCCCATTTGATATTAAAGTCCATCAAACCTTATGTCGATCTTTATATCCAACTTGGTGATAACAATCCCTTTTCCCTTTCCAAAGAAAATATGTTAACAAATGGTGTTTGGTTTAGCAGTATTCAGGTTATCGGTATATACCAATGTGCGTAATTGTGTATTTTATATATTTGAAAAAGAATATAATTGTTGTAGTTGATGAAATTATCTTTTTTTTTTTAATCTAGTTGTAGAGATTTCCTCGGAGCAGCCGAAGATGAGTACATCTTTCAACATGTTTCGATTGACAAGTTTCCCGTAATTCATTGGTTTCCTCCAAGTGACGAACTGCTTTCGTTCTTAAATCGATGTATCGATAAAGGGAACCCCGAGGCAATGTTCAGACAAGGCATGGTACGTAACCGTTAAATTTGGACCATTTATTCTCTATATATGGGGTTTTTACATATTTGTGCCATTATTGTGTAGCAAAGTTTCAAAATTTTCTATTTTATACCCATCTTGATTTGTGAACTACTGTTCTTGTTACATTGACTGAGGAGAAAAAAATGTTCTTTACACTAATTAAATAAGAACTAAAACAAACTTGGTTGTATTTTGATACATCAAAACTTTGCAGATAGAGTTCTTCAGTTTGGCACGGACAGAAACGGGACTCGAATACTTGAAAAGGGCATCGGAGAAAGGGCATGTGGAGGCGACGTATGTGTACGGTATGATTCTACTCTCTAGAGGTGGCCAATCGAGTCAACAAGGCCTAAATATCTTAAATTCGATGAAGGTATCGAGATCCAAAAATTTGAAAATTCGCGATTGTAGAGCTAAAATCAAAGCGATTATAAGAGAAATGTGGATCAATAACTCGATTTCACTCAACGAGGTTAGATGCAAGTGTCAAGAAAGAAACAACGTCTGTTTCGTAAAGAGAAAATTCGATGACGAAGAAGATGTTGTCGGTTGCGACGCTTGTGGGTGGCATCGAGAAGTTATCTCATTCTGTAAAATGGTAGATGGTATCGTTTGAAAGCGTACATATTTTTTTCGATCATCTAGAATTATTATGATCGATTTTAGCGGTAAGTTATATAGGTATGATATTGTGCAAAAAGATGGTAGCTTATGTTTGTTAGTAGATTCAAAATCTTTAGTTTTGAATTTGGGGTGTGGTGAGTTTGACTTGAACATATCATCTGGTTTGTTTAACTTCAATCTCGATTCATTACTTTAATTTGACTATTAAATTTTAATATGAATAAAGATTTGGGAATTGGAATCTATAAAATCATCTACACACAGACATATATGACTTTGTGGACAAAATTTTTTGTTCCAACAAAATCTCTAAAATTTTATCTAAAATGCGAGAAAGTTGAAAATGAACAACATAATTTATCTGTATTTATAAGTGCATACTGTTCATATGAAGGATTATTATGGTGTTCTCTAGTTTTCCGTTTTTTTTAGTTTTTCCCTTAGTCTGACCCTTTTATTATATTCCTAACAATAAGAAACATTGATGTTAAATGTTTATGAAAAAAAATTATTTTATTACATGTATATCTATGCTATCTATACTATATTATAAAACATGAATAAAAAACTCTTAAATACAAATTATTAGGCATAAGGTACCATCATTTTATGTAAGATTTTAAAAATCTCTTAATTTACAAGTATCAAAGCACAAGATACATATTACTACTACAAACTTCTAACACCCACCAATTTGGTATGTATAAAACTTTCCTTTTATGCAGACATTTCCATGTATCACTATTAATTAATATATTATATTACTATAATTTGGTTTTAATTATATTATTAAATATGTAATTGGTTATTTTTTATAGATGTCATTAAAATATATAAGATAGTCATTTAATTCTAACAAAATACTTAATTTTTTTATATAAAAATATTATATTATTAAGCCTAAATTAAACAAATTTATAAAAAAAACATTATCACTTTCTCAAAACCATCCAAAATCGTACTGTAAATCGACAAAAAAAATAAAATTAAACATTAAAATCGTGATGTATTTCGCTGCATTGCGCGAATACGCTTCTATCTAGTATTATAAAGCACGGATAAAAAACTGTTAAATACAAACTATTAGGCACAAGGTACCATCATTTTATGCAAGATTTTAAAAATCTATTAATTTACAAGTATCAAAGACAAGATACATATTACTACTGCATGCTTCTAACACCCACCAATTTGGTATGAACAGGGTCTTCCTTTTATGTAGACATTTCCATGTATCATTATTAATTAATATATTAATATATTATAATTTTGTTTTAATTATATTATTAAATATGTAATTGGTTATTTTTTTATAGATGTCATTAAAATATATAAGATAATCATTTAATTATAACAAAATACTTAATTTTTTTATATAAAAAACATTATATTATTAAGTCTAAATTAAACAAATTTATAAAATAACATTATCACTTTCTCAAAACCATCTAAAATTGTACTGTAAATCGACCAAAAAATAAAATTAAACATTAAAATCGTGATGTATTTCGCTGCATTATGCGAGTACGCTTCTAGTAATATATTAATAATATATCAATCTTGTAATTAATTTTCTTGACTAAATACTATTGTTAGGAATACAAGAGTATCTACGACCGTACTAAAGTTTTTCTTAAATAGAATAAAAAATTAAAATCTCTAAAAAAGTTGTATCCAATTCCAATAGTTATTATATTTTATCAACTCTAAGTATTAATTATCTTATTAAAATATATAATTTATTTAATTATATTATTAAAATATTCAATATATAAAAAGTTGAGAGAAAAAAATTGATTTTTAGGGTAATAATTAATTCTGGGAGAAAGTTATCTATTTAGAGATTTCTCTAAATTTAGAGATTTTTACAATTCTTCTTTTATTTTCTCTATTTTAACATAAATGATAGAATAGTTGTTAGAACAACAAAAATGCTAAAAAAAATTTTATTTTTTATTTTAGTATAACTATTAAGATTGTGAGTAATCATTTTTCAACCAAATACTATTGGGTTTTTTATATTTTCATTATAACCGTAACATGTTGTATTGATTTGACACAAATATTATCACATGTGTGGGCCAACGACATATCTGCATGGTAGGCCAAAAGATTTATGGAAAGAGAGAGGAAACCCACAAATTACAAAATTATTAAAAAAAAACGTCTAAAAGATTATTTACAAGATAATTGATCCAAATGGCCAAATCACGAAGTGAGATTGGCCTCTTAGCCAAATCTCTCTCTGGTTTACTGAAATAGCCCATGAGACGCAATAGAGGCCATGGGACGCAATGGAGTCCGGGCGCAATTGTGCCCCTACTTGTTTTCAGTAAAAAAATGACTTGTTTTCAGTAATAGGTAACACTTGGGCTTGACACGTACCCATGGTCTCCATTGCGTCCTTAGGGCTATTTTAATAAACCGGGGAGAGATTTGGCTATGATGCCAATCCCTCTTCGTGATTTGGTCATTTAGGTCAATTTCCCTTTTTTTTTTCTTCTTAAAAACATTACTTAAATTAAGGTTTATTTATATAAAAATCTATTTAATGAAAATTTCGATAATTTAGAGCATCTTCAATGGGATACTAAATATTGATATGACACCAAATTATTCTAATAGGGACATCAAACCTTACATGAAAAAATATGTTATAAAGAAAAGTATATTTTTTAAACCAAACTAAACGTAAAATTGTTAATAAATTGTATGAATATGCAAATCTCACCTTCATCATGTAAAATTATTGACTCACGTCTTTAGAGCAACCATAAAAACAACAATTTTTATGGTTATTATAATTGAGAATTATTTTAAATATATTTTTGAAAAAATGGAAAATAAATAAAGAATATCCCTTGAGCACATGGAATATAACTTTAGATTGGAGTATCGTGTTTATATGTATTCAATTTGCTTCACGCAATCAAACTCACTTTCTAACATCACACACCCTTGTCTTTAAAAACCTCTACTTTTTCTATCCAAAATTTTCCAAGACTCGAACCCACTAACCACCTTCATCTTTTGGGTTTAACTCGACCGAACCCACCAACAATCTTCACAATCGAACCCACTAACCATCTTCATCTTTTAGGTGATATTAGATTGATTTCACTAACCATCTTCATCTTTTGGATCAAACCCACTAACCATCTTCACCTTTTGGGTTCGAATCGATCGAACCCACCAAACATCTTAAGCTTCTGGGTTCAACTCGATTGAACCCACTAACCATCTTCATCTTTTGGGTTCGGTCGAACCCACCAACCATCTTCATCTTTTGGGTTCAACTCAATCGAACCCACTAACCATCTTCATCTTTTGGGTTCTACACCGATCAAACCCATCAACTATCTTCACCTTTTGGGTTCAACTCGATTGAACCCACTAACCATCTTCCTTGAACCCACCAACCATCTTCCTCTTTTGGGTTCAACTTGATCGAACCCACCAACCAACCTCACCTTCTGGGTTCGACTCCATCGAACCCACTAAACCATCTTCACCATCTTTTAAATTAAACGTCCAACACTCTTTAATTCTCCACCACCACCATGGAAGTTAATCAAAATCTTGATCCTTTCTTACTCCCATATTTCACTCTCATCTTCATCTCCATCTACCTTCTCGCCTACACAACAATTTTCAAGAATTGGGACCCCAAAATAAAACCCCACGCTTCAAGTTGCCTAATCTCCTTAGCCCACGGCACACCGGCAATCCTACTCTCAATCTCCGCCATCTTCCACCACCACCACTTCGCCGCCAAAAACACACCACTCCAAACCCTAGTCCTCGATTTCAGCATCGCATATTTCTTCACAGACACTTCACATTACTTCATCTTCATTCCCAATGACCACTTATTCATCGCCCACCACTTAGCCGTCCTCTACGTGTTCATAACCTGCCGGTTCGTGGTGGGTTACGGCGGGTCCGCCGTCCTCCTCCTCCTGGTAGTGGCGGAGGTGACTAGCCCTTGTCAGAATGCATGGAGTCTTGCTAGCTACCGGAAAGATGACGTGGCATTGGCGGCGAGGTTGTATGGTGGTTTGTCACCTTATTTTTACGGGTTTTATACGGTGGTTAGAGGGGTGGTGGGGCCGGTGGTGGTGTATAAGATGGTGGTGGGTGGTGGTGGTTCCGGTGAGATTCCGATGTGGGTTTGGGGTTCTTGGATGGTTGTGATTGTGAATGGGATTTTTGGTAGTGTTTTGTGGGTGTGTAATCTTTGGTTTAATTTGTTTAAAGAAAGAAGAAAGATTAGGAAATTAAGTTAGAAATGGATTATTAAAAAAAGAAAAAGAAGTCTTTTGATTTTATTTGTTTATGTGTAATGGATCGTGCGATAAGTTGAGGTTAACGTGAGAAGTGGATCTGAACCTTGATCACTTTTAATCAAGTGTCCTTTCATGAATTGCAGCTTAAAAGGGAATTGATCCGGTGTATCTCGGTGCAGTGCATCTCATCCTAACGTCTATCGACTTCTCATCCAACGGTTGATAACCACATTTCATACTTCTCACGTTAACTTCAACTTCTCACCGGAACCCAACCCATGTTTATATTATATATTTTGAGTTGTATGAAATAGTTGTATCATGTAAATAGTACGTTTGATATATGTACATCAAGAGTATATATATATATATAGGGTCCCCTTCATTTGCTAACCAAATTATTGGTGCTAACCAATTTTCGACCAATCAGAAGCTTTCTAGAGTTTATGTAATTTGATTAATGCTATTAAAACGTCAAGGGTATTATGGGAATTTTCTAATTTTCGGCCATTTAATCTCATTCCATATTTTGAGGACATTTAATCTCATTCCATATTTTGAGGAGTTTGTTATGGTAATTATCTATTCTTTAAATGTAATATTTTTAAATTAAAATTTGATGTCTATCAAGTTAATATAGAAGTTATCTTCTACCTAATTTTATGCATCCAACAACTTTCAAACTGCATGAACATATGCTCATATGCACAACTCCTAATGATAAATTCTTACCATATTCCCATATGCACAATTACCAAACAATGCACATATGCATATACAAAATTATAAAAGTAGTTATCTATGTGCAAAAATCCACAACAATGCATACATGCATTTTCAAAATTCCATAAAATATGCTTATACGCACAGATTCCAAACATAGTTCTATTTTCCATGCCTATATGCAGAAATCCATAACAATGCATACATGCACTTTCAATTTTCAATAAAACATGCTCATATGCAGAGACCATCCACAAATACATAACAATGCATATATGCACCATAATAATTACTATTTGAATCCATAGGTTGCATTATTTTACATTCAAAATTCCAGAAGAATGGAACTCCAAACAAAAAAACCATAAGATTGTACAATATATCGAAATAAAATCGTTTTGATGGGTTTTGAAATACTTCGATGTCTTCGACATTGACATCTTGTGCGATCACCTTTCGTTTGCTGGTGGCGGTATCTTCGACGGTACCGACGACCATGTCGGCCGAGTTGTGTTCTTCCATTTGGACAGCCGGCGGCAGTGGTGTTCTTCTGTTTGTTGGGTGATTTTCCGGCGGGCGAAGTGGGAGGTTTTGGGTGAGGTGGTGGTGGGGAGGGTGGGGAGTCAAGTGGATCCGCCATTGGAGATGAAATTGGTGTTTTTTATCGATTGTTTTCAGTAATTTTCAGAGAGAATTTGTGGAGAAGATGAAACTGTTGATATGGAAATGCACATTAATTAGGGTAATTGATTAATTAAAAAATGTTGAATTATGGTAATTTAAAATTCCCCTAATTTTAAGCTTATTTCTTTTGTGTTTATTTAATGAATGGATATGCAAAATTACAATTTTGACCCTATGCGGTTATGCACATTAATTTCATAACGTTTTTATTTTTTTTTTATAAAATTAAAATTGTCATTAATTGTTAATCATTGATCTAAATAATCAACGGTCTAGATGGGGTTAGCATGGTTAGCACCAATAGTTTGGTTAGCAAATGAATGACCCTCTCTCTCTCTCTCTCTATATATATATATATATGCAACTCGATTCTTTTGTACATGTTACATATGATAGATACAAATAATTCTAATTATGAGTAGGTTATTTGATGTAGGGAGAATTCAAAAACTATCGAGTCGTTTCTTCTATCTCTGGAAAAGAAAAAAACGAGCTCGAAAAAGGCTTAGAAATTGGCATAAAAGAAGGAACAGACAGCCCCTACCGGTAGTTACACCAAGACTTAAGTCCCGGTAGAAGCATCGATGACCACTTGGTTGATTATTACTATTATTTTAATTATTTTGACTTAGGATAATTATTGTTAGTCTTGATTATTATTAGGATTATTATTAGTTTCCTTTTTATTAATTATTTAAATACTAGTTTTCTAGTTGGTTTAAGATTATGATTAGATTTGAAAAGTTATCTCTTATAGTTATCTTAGACTATAAATAGGGTTTATTGTTTTTTTTGTTAATCAGAGTTAGAAATTATTGATCAATAAAGTTATCTTTTAGAGTTTTATCTCTAGTTTTAGAGTTTTCTCTTATTTTTCGGGTTCTACGTTGATAGATTCGTTATCCTTTGGATTTAGACGCTTGTCGATCCGTTCCGTACTCTCCCCGCTGTCATTATTTGAAAATTATGGAGTTAATAACAAGATTTAAAAAAAATGTTTTTTCTGAAAGGATGTCTTAGGCTGTGTCCGGACAAAATGCGATTATAAGACATCAACTCTGATAAACTTAATGGCTAAAATTGTTGTAGACTCTTGAAATTGAACCTAGGATAGATGTGATATTCCACCACATCGCCTTGGTCCTCAACCACAATGCAACAACCTTCGTGGTTCAATAAAAAGAAATGTTCCCGATTAAAACCTCATTTAAGACTATTTTATCCCAAACTTTGTGATTTTTATTTTCGAAAACTGATTTAGGGGTTGTTTGACAGTTGCTGAATGATTTAGTGCAAAATGATTAAGTGGTCAGAATGATTAAGAGTCACTTATGATATAGTTCAAAGTGAAATAAGGTTGTTTTGTAATTGTTCAGAATAAAATTAGGGCGTTTAATGGTTAAAGGAGGTCCAGGATACAAAATCATTTTAGAACCATTAAGAGACAGACTATTTTTTTGTCAAACAAGATTCACCTCTTAACGATTCAGATATTGTCTTTTAATGAAACCATTAAGAGGTAAACAAACAACCCCTTAATATATTTGAAAAGCGCCAAGGAACAAGAGCGTTGGCCTAGCGGCATCCGAATTTACCGATAGATCCTAGTTTCTCAGGAAGTCAAAGGTTCAAATCTCATCAACCGCTTAAAAAATTAACAAGAGCTTGAATCGCAGAAGCATCTTTAAATCGGTAATATGATGTGAAATTACTAAACTAACCCTACTTAAGTTTGAAATTGCGTTTTTCATGCAAACTCAAGAGTGTAGTAAAATAAACCGTTTGAAGACATGTGAAAAGTTGGCATTCACAATAAGCTTTTTAATACACGATCTCACATGATTCCAAGTCGAACAATATTATATATACTTAAATAATAAAATTTCAAACAACTGAACCAACGTAACTTTGACGTGGGTTCGGGCGCCGAACCGGTTCGTCCGCGGCTATACCTTGTGCACCAAAACAGAACACTTGGTTCATCAAGATCTTGCTCAACGAAGATTGTCGTCGGTGGAACTTCGGTTTATCGCGGTTAACCCATGGGCTCGAGCTCGACCGCATATAAGTCCCCATGCCAACATTCGTGGGCTTACGCTCGTCGTCCTCGTTGTCCGAGCCCGAAGACCAAGATGACCCCGAAAACTGGCTCGAGGGTGAGTGCACTTGTAGGACCCCGTGGGTTAGCCCTTGCGAGAATTTCTTCTTTGTCGACGGGCTAGGACCGAGCACCCTTTTGTTGCTCGTGATCGAGCATTTCGAATATCTTTCCCGAATCGAAATCGGACTGTTTTCGAGCGTACCTTTCCTTAAATGGAAAGAATCTAAAGAATCACGATCATCGTCGTCTTCTTTCTTTCGAGCCCATCCGAAAAGAAGCTTCAATCGTCTAGCGGCACTAGATCCCGATTCCCGTTGACCGTATTCGGAATTTGAACGGGCCGGTGAGTCATACCGACTCAGCTCGCCCGAATACATCGAGTCCTTATCGGGATTTGCGTAAAAGATGATCTCAGCATCGGGAATTCGGAACGAAGTTCCGGGACTGCCCCCGATCCCGTGTGTTTTCAAATGGGAAGCGAGGGCAGTTCGGGTCATATAATCATGATAATCGGAGATTCCTCCGGCCGAGATCAGCCTCTTGATCAAGATCTCAGATGAGGCTGATATCGGCCGTTGTCTAAGGAGATCAGAGGCGTCATCTGATCGATGTCTTTAATATTCAAGTCGATAGACCGAACGGTCATGAGGAGTTCAACCAGATCGGAATGGATGTTCTCGATAACCGCCACGTGAAGCGCCGTTCGACCATCGTTGTTCTTAACGTTGATGATGTCATCGACATTTACGATCTTTCCGCTCACGATATGCTTCATGAGTTCGATCTGCTGATCAACTCGCCGGAACCCCGGAGTTCTGAATCCAGCCACCGTCGTGTGAAGAAAAGTGTCGCCGTAACTGTTCGTTAACGCGATCAACGATGGAGACGAAGAAACTAAAAGCTCGACCACTCGTAAGTGACCGTTGTATGCTGCAATGTGTAACGCCGTGTTGCCTTGAGTGTCGGTTAACCCGATTAGATCATACGATTCAATCAAATACTTCACAACCTACACAAATTCACATATCGTTGGGATCAATAATCTTACACCACCACAACAAAATCGGCTTTATAGGACTTAAATATGTCTACTTGTTCTAATAAACTGTTTAATAGACTTTTAAGTTTAATGACCCAAACAATCGTCCTTGCTTGTATGGGCGTTCTAACATGATTTTAGAAATAAATTGTCATATGCTCGTTTTCTATGATGTTATTTGAAAAATGTCTTGTAAAATGATGTGTTTATAGGACATTTCTCAAAAGTGTCCGATGAAAAGCTAATATAACATTTTATTTTAAAATTGTCCAAATAAGTTGTAATATTCTATTATAACACCTTTCTATAAGATTATATAAACTTAAATCCTTATAAACTCAAACCAAACAAAATCAATATATCCCACCTAAAGGTGGGGTCTAGGAGAGGGTGAAAATTGGAGTATATGTTTCCGTGAAGATTAAATATTGGGAGATACTATATCACCCCTTTTTATGTCAGGTTAAATCATGCACCGGAAACGTAAAAAGTAAGTTTTGATATTGACGTGTGTGTGAGCTAAAAATTAATATGTAGGTTTGCATTTAGCCCATCCCTAAATATAACTTAAGTACTGTAAAGTTGTCTATTATGATATTTAAACATCCGTGGGATCCTTTAAAACCAACTTTGTTGCAGTGATACATAACTAGATTTGCATTCATGCTTTCTATAAAAAAGGGCAGCAAATTCAATCAAATTTGTATCAATCTGAATGCTTAGTCCTAATGGGTGAGAATATGTGGAATCTCAAATTAATGTCCAAAAGAACCCTTAAGAAGAGAACGAAGGTTCTAACATATAGAAAGGAGAACTGGTCCAAGTCTAGCCGATTTAAAACTCTAGAGACACCCCGCTAACGGAGGCTAGACAAACACAAATTGTCCATGAGTGTCTATAGGGGGCAAAACAGGTGTTGGGGGTAGATGGGCACAGATTGCCGCAGAGTGTCGAAAATTGGCTCTCATACCATGTGAAAATATGTGGAATCTCAGACTAATCTCCAAAAGAATCCTTGAGAAAAGAACGGAGGTTCTAACATACATACACAGAGGAGAACTTGTTCAAGTCTAATCATGAGGGGCTGGTTGGCTGGTTTTCCATTACTTTCTGTATGGATGTTTTTTAATTGGGAGGAACATATTTGAATTTTTTTTTTGGCTTTCTACCTCCTCCTAGAATCCTACCGAATAAGCCACTTTCTATATTATTAAGCTACTACCAAACAGTCATATATAACTATCAGAGTAAGTTGTGAGTTCCATTAAGCTCATTAAGCTGCTAAGAAACAGACAGTCAAGTTTATTTGCTATAAAAACAAAGTGATTAAAGGAATTGAATACCTCAGTTTGACCTCTTCCACAAGCAGAATGCAGCAAAGTACAACCCTGCAAATCCCTATACATCACCACATCACCACAATCTTCAACAAGTCGTTTCAAGATTTCAAGACTCCCACCTCTAGCAGCACCATGAACTGCCCTATTCATCATCTCCCACTTAAAAACAGACCCAATCTCATCACCCTTTGACCAAATTGTAAAGTCAAGCAGAACCTGAAAAACCTCACAATTCTTGCTCCTTGCAGCAGCATACAATATATCAGTAACACCATATTCACCTTCACCAAAAACCAACAATGGATCCCTTTTCAACAACTCTTTAACAAAACCCACATCACCAGCTGATGCAGCTGTGTAAAGAAGCCAACCACCATAGCCAGCTCTGATCAAAGAGTTATGGCCATGGCCATTGCCATTGTTGGGTTCACCTGCAAGAAGCAGTTTTCGGGCCACTTTCGATCGGTTTTTCGCGACGTCGGCGAATTGTTCATCGTCGTCCCAGACCGTCTCGAGCCGCCGGATACGGCGGAGGGAGGTTAGTTTGATGAGGAGGTTTGTGTCAAAATGAAGAAGCTCCCTAACTAAATCATAGTGGCCATTTGCAGCTGCTAAATCAATTGGTGATGCATACCACCATTGATCACCTGTGCTTTCCCACCTTAATGGGAAATAAGATGGAGGCATTGGAAAGCAGAAAAGAAGAGATTTTTTTTAGGGAGAAATTATCAAGAATTGAAAAGTAAAGGTTAAGCTTTAGGGTGAATCAAACTAAACCCAATTTGTTAAACACCATAATTTACAAAACCCATGAATTGTTTTGCAAGATTTGGAGCAAAGGTTGTAACTTTATTGGGAAACAAGAAAAACCCAATTTGTTACACACCATAATTTACAAAACCCATGAATTTTCTTGCAAGATTGGAGCAAAGATTGTAAGCTTTATTGGGAAACACAAGAGATTTAGGCACAAATTATCAAAATTCGAAACGTAAAGCTCAATATTTAGGGTGAATCAAACTAAACCCAATTTGTTAAACACCATAATCTACAAAAGCCATGAATTAATTTGCAAGATTTGGAGCAAAAGATTGCAACTTTATTGGGAAACAAGAAAAACCCAAAAAGAGAAGTGGACTTTACAGAAACCCAATTCAGGATCAATGGATTCCTTTGAGAATGAAAGCAAAAAAGGGATCTTTATACTTGAAGAAAGCTAATAAAAAGGATTCACAGAGAAAAGCAAGCATCCAAGATTATATTGAAAGATGGATGGATTTAGAGGGAGATTAAAGGTATGATGAGAATGATGGAAATGGAGGGAAAGGGGGGCAAATAAGACATAAAAGATGAAGGTGGGGGATAAAATACTAATGGTTACAGATGGATGGATGCATAATTTTCTTGTTTGCTAATTGATAAAGAATTTGATTGATGGCAGAGAGATGTGAATAGGTTTGGCATAGTTGGGATTGAGATTCTTTCTTTCTTACTCCCGTGATCACCAACGTCACATTCCGCGTGTGATAAGATATATATATATATATATATATATATATATATATATATATTCTCTCCACCTGCAAAAAATAATGTTAGGATTGGTGGATTAGAGATCTAACCAAGAAAATGGAGATATTAGGGGGTGTTTGGGATTGCTTATTTAAAACAACTTATGTTTATTTGCAAGAGTGCTTATTAATTTATGGTTATTTGTAAAGTGCTTATTAACTTATAGGAAGAAGGGGCAAATATGTAATTTGGTTAAATAAGTTAATAAGGAGTTTCAAATAAGTTAGTTGAGAATGACTTCTCAAAAACTGCTTATTAACGGAGTGGAGAAGTCATAAGCAGTTTTCAATCCAAACACTCAAAACAGCTTATTTGCTGTTTGAAAATGCAATAAGTTTATAAGCACCTCAAATAAACAATCCCAAACACCCCCTAGGTGTAAAATTTGCTTCAACTGCTTCTTTAAAACTTTTCTAAAAATAGAGAAAGTAGGAGAGAGAATATATCTTTCTCTAAATTTGGAGATATCCCTAAAAATGATTAAATGATTATCAAGAGAGATAATTTTTTTTATTATTACATTCCATTAATGAGAAACTTTGAAATGAATTGTTTAGATGAGAGAAATAATATTTTATTAAATATATAAAATATTTTAATAATATAATCAATGATTTATCTCTAAATGGAAAAGCTTTGGAGATGGTTGTAAAATTTTTGGATATTTTGACTTGGTTATTCTTTTGGAGAAATTTTGGGGAAGCTGTAAGAGACGCTCTTAGATATCTCCAACAGCTTCACCAGAATGGAGAAGTAAAAAAAGTCAATATCTCCAAAAAAGAAAATCACATTTATCTTCAAATTATCTATTCTCGAGATTATACAACTCATAAAATACTATTTCTCCCTCATAATCATTTAAACTAAAGCAATTTTAATGGTGGAAGGAATAAATAAAACTATTTCTCTTTCATAAGTAATCATTTTTGGAAATATCTCCAATTTTGAAGATTTTCATCATCTCTCTCTCATACTTTCTCTATTTTGGACGAAGATTTTGGGGAATCTGTTGAAGCAAAAAATCCCCAAAATCCTCATTTTGGAGAAGCTGTTGGAGATGCTCTTATATCTTTTATCTTGGTTGGGTTGGATTCCAGTGAGAAGTTTAGGTTAACGTGAGAAGCGTAAGAACTGATTATCAATCGTTGGATGAGAAATGAATACATATTAGAATGAGATGCACATGACCAATTCTCTTCTAAGCCGCAATTCATGGGAGGTCATTTAATTAAAAGTAATTAACACAGATCCATTTCTCATACTTCTCACGTTAACCTCATCCAGGTTACATGTAAATCTTATTATTATTTTTTATTTTAAAATAAGTGTTTATATCTTTATTTATGTTTGTTTGAAATAGGTGTCAGATTTCGAAAGGAGATAACAGACTTCTTAAATTTATCTTTAATTAATGCATAAATATTTAAGAGTTGTGAAGATAAAGAAATTAAATAAGGGTAAAGATGTCTATTAGTTAACAAAAGTGTGTAATAATTATGTATGTCTAAAACCGTATGTTATTCTATTGTGGACACCTATTTCTAAAAAAACAAAATATTTGATAATATCAAAAAAGATTCCATGAAGAAAATGTTACACTTCACTTCAAATTAGGGAAAAGTCCAAAAAAAAAACCCAATGGACTTTAGTGTTTGAAGTGATTAAGTCATTCGACAATTTTTTGGAACAAATAAGTCCTTGGACATTTCAAAGTCTGTTAACTAAATCCTTGGACTTTTGATAACTTGTTGAATACATCCTTATTACTTAAAAATTTAACTTGCAACCTATATAGCAGGTAAAACTACAAATTAAAAACAAAGTCACCTACTTTATCCGCTTATAAATTAAAAATGGGAAAATTAACTAAAATAACCAATCTCATCAACCATATTTATTTTTTCTTTTACCATTTTTCAAAGTTTTTTTTTCTAAAATTGACAAAGTTTGCATATAATGTTTTTTTTCTAGCGTAATGATTGTTTTTTTTCCAAAAAAATAAAAATAACAAACATCCTCACGTAGAAAATTTTATATATAAAGATTCACTTTCTATTTATAGTTTTAGAAAAAATTTACACTTTGCATTCTTATAAAATTATAATTAGTTATTTAATTTATTTTATATAAATTATTTTTTCATTTACATTTTTATTTTATTAACATACACAATCGGATATTAACTAAAATATATATAAAAAAATAGTTTTTTTTACAAATTACACCATTATAGTTGTTTCGTCAATATGTTCAAAATGAACTCAATATTGTTTTTGAACTTTATCTTGTATTATTCAATATCATAAATACGTACAAATTATTTTTAATATTTACCCTTTATAATTACAAATTAATCTTATATTATTAAATAAATAACCTTAAAGAATAGAAAGTGTAAATATTAAATATAATTAGTACATATTTATGATATTTAATAATATGAGATTAAATCCAAAAAAATCAGTATTAGGCTCGTTTTAAATGTATTGACGAGACAATTATAATGGTGTAATTTGTAAAAAACGTTTTTTATATATTTTAGTTAATATACGATTATTTGTGTTAATATAATAAAAAATAAAAATAAAAATAAAAATAAAATGGTAGAAGATATAAAGTAAATTAAATAACAAATTATAAAGATTTTTTTTTTTTTTGCCAAAATCAGTTTTTAAGGCAAAAAATAATATGATTTGACTATTTTAATAAAAGACTTTGAAAAGTGTTTAAAAAATTAATTTTGTTGATGAGATTGACTATTTTAGTTAATTTTCTTATTTTTCTTATCTGTGGGGTGATAAAGTAGGTGACATATTTTTTGTTTTTTCTTCTAATTTGTAGTTTTCCTATTATGTAGGTTACAAGTTACATTTTTAAGTAATAAGGATATATTTAACAGGTTTCCAAAAGTTCAAGGATTTATTTAGTGTGTTTTGAAATGTCTAAGGACTTTTTTATTCCAAAAAATTGTCCAAAGACTTAATCACTCAAAACACTAAAGTCCATTGAATTTTTTTGGACTTTTCCCTTCAAATTATCAATTTATTTTTGTTCATTCCCATGTGATAATAAAAATATTACTGGTCTTTTTTATAATCAAGAAACGTCTAGATGAAATATTTATTTATTTATTTAAAATTCTAATTAAATTACATAATTTATTTTATATGAAAACTTTAATAAAATTATATGCGAGGCCACTTTGTTTTGTTTTATATTCCAATTTGGGTGATGAATTTAGACCAAGAAAGGTTCAAATAGTTGATGGGGTCTTACTTTTTCTAGTTGGTTTCTTGCCCTTTTCAATAAACAAAGTTAGAAAGCCAAAGAAATTTACATGTCGCAATCGTTAGATTAAAGGTTGTTGTTTTATTATACATTTATTTATTGTTAATTTATGATCACGTTTTCATCAATTTGTAGAGTTTAATTGCCTATTTCACCATTTATTATGTTTATACTTTTATCTTTTTATATCATGAAGAATTGAGACCGTTTACTATCAAACTTTAATTATTTAAGAACTTTATAATTTGTAAGATTCATCCGAACTTAAAATTATATATATATGGTATGGAGAGAGAGAAAATAGAATAGAGGAGAGATAAAAGAGAGAGAATGAGAAAAGAGTTTTAAACTAAATTAAATTTAATTAAAAATTTTAACTAATGTTTTGTGGTTTAGATTAAATCTCACCAATCTTACCAATATGAAGTTGTTAAAAGAAGGTTCCCCTTTCATTACCATACATTTCCAAAATGTTAAATTATTTCTAACTATAATATTCAATTTCTTAAATGACATTTTAATAATAAAAAGCTATATTTTAATTAAATAATAGCTAAACTACAATTAAATATTTTCTATTGTAATTTAATACCAAATAATTTATTAATTATTGTAGAGTAAAATTGATTAACTAAATATAATATATTATTTTACTTTATAAAATGTTTTTGATTTAATAAGTAAATATTTATATCCGTTATTTAATTTATTAATAAAAAACAACAACAATATTAAATACATAACATTTATTAAATCTTAAAATATTAAATTAAACACACAACTTCTATTAAATGTTACAAATGTAATGAAGGGTACCTTTCCGCACATGAGCAACTTCATGGCATGAAGAACCATATCACTATTTTTTCACCACAAAGATGTAATTTTATTTCCTTCAAATAGCAATTAATTTCTAATCTATTGCATCATTTTCAACATTAAATGGAAATAATTGATCTAAATTAATATCATTACACTAAATTCGGTATGTTAATATTCATGATAACATTTTGATGTTGTTTGCTATATGGGATAAGACAGTACAAAAATTTGTTGTGCCATGTTTGCAAGGACATCATATAGAGACATGGCAAAACCAAATGAGACAAAAATACATGTTTTTTTTTTCTGTCCCACCCGTATATGTCGTTAAATGTACCCCTACTGTTAAAATTTCTACTCACACACTTCAACATTTCAACTTACTTTTACATTTTCAATTCATGATTTAATCTAATTCTGACATAAATAAGATGCATAAAGCAATACCCATTAGAGCATCTCCAACAGATTCTCCAAAATGGAGAATGAAACTTCAAAATATCTAAAGGAAAAATACATTCAACTCCAATAGATTCTCCATTTTGAAGATTAAAACATTGATTATATTATTAAAATATTTCATTCACCAATAAAACATTATTTCTCACTCTAAAAAATTATTTCCAAAGTATCTATTAGTGGGGAATATATTAAAAAATATTTCTTTCTCTTATTATAATCATTATTTTCTGACAGTTCTCCAAATTTGGAGAATTTTACACTCTCTCTCCTACTTTCTCCATTTTGGAGAAATATTTTGGAAAATCTATTGGAACAAAAAAAAAGCATGCCCAAACACTCCACTTTCTGCATTTTGGAAAATCTGTTAGAGATGCTCTTACTAAACCATCCATGTCAAGTTAAAGCCCTGAAACCTTCCACAATTCTTTCACTCCCCTACCTGTCTTATCCAGTCCAGTCATACCAAACTCCGTCTAAGTAAACAAACGGCCATTCCATTGAAAGAGTGTATAATCTTTATCGAATGTTCAAAATACCACCTATGTTTTGTCCGTGATAAAATAAAAAAATCTTGTAGACTCGGGTTTAAATATCATAAGTTCTACGTAATGATCACATTCGTCAAATAGGTCATTGCAGCTCGAAAACTTTCAAAAAACAAAAACGTTACAGTTTTCATCGAAGCAAGGAACGAGACTTACAATCGATGCAGCCTTGCGAGATCTGTAATTGCTCCGATGCATTGGATCAGGAGAACAAGAATTCTATTGTGTTTATATGATCCTACAGTGAAAAAAACACATGGTAGTTGTCTTCAATCAAACTGTTTTAATGATCAAAATAAAGAAATACTCCAGCTTGTATTGCATCATCTGTTCATGATCAATCAAGCAAGAAGAAAATACATGAACAATTTGGGAATCAAGATCTAGATTCTAGAGAGAACTTTAATAATATGATATTATAACTGTAACAACCTGTCTATGGGTAGAAAAGTAGATTTGTGAGCTCTGTATAAGCACAAAAGCATAAATTACCAATATCCTCCATCATGGTTTAAGTTGAATTTGAAGTTATTGAGCCAGCCTGCATGTAGTTTTGTAATGAAAGCAAAGAAAAAAGAAGACAAATAAGAACTAAAACAAACTTCGTTGCATTTTACCCAATAAAAAAGTAACAAAGGTTGTTGCACAATTAGGGGTGTTATTCGGTCTGTTTAATCGGTTTTTGGTTCGGGTTAATAGGTTTTCAAAAAAATTAAAACTAACCAATAACCAAACCAAATAAGGTTTGATTTAATCGGTTTTGGGTTATTCAACTTTCGGAAATCAGTTAAACCAAATAATGATTTATATTTTTTTGTTGGACACATGCTCCAATAATTGATTAATTTCCCAAATTTAGCGCCCGTTGCATCTGATATTCTGATATATATGTATCATACATTTATACTCAAACTTGGCCTAATATTAAGTAAAAAATATCATCTAACAAAAACCAATAAATAAACGAAAAGACATTATTTCTTTATGCAACACTCTACATCAAGTAAAAACCCAATCTAACAAGAAACATTATCTACGATCAAGTAAAAAACATTATATAACAGTAAAATATATAATATAATAATAGTATAATATGCATTTGGTTTATTATTATAATCATGAAATATAAAATATTAGTAGAATGTGTTAATAGGGTTACCTGAATTAGGAAAAAGTTAACCGAATAAACCGAACCGTTTAAACCAAATTTCATTTGGTTCGGGTGGGTTATTCAGTTTCGGTTATTGTTGACACCCCTATGCACAATGGCTCTCACTTATCACAACTGTATCAAGAAAACCTATGTTTATGAGCTTGTACATGCAAAGGTACCATAACCACTTCAAGAAAAGAAGCTAAACTTGTAACAGAGCAGAAAAAGCATACACACATAGAAGTCTAAAACTATCAAAGTAAAGATTTTCAACATTAAAACCGTGATCGAAAATCAAACGACTTGCCCTTCGCATCCATCATTTCGCTAACTAAACTTTTATAAACTTTATAATTTCATACGGGTTAAGGAATTATACCTTTTGGGGTCGTCTTGAAGTATAACTTCATTATCAGGACGTTTGGTATTCACGTTGATTTCATATGCTTCATATAGCCTTCAATATGATCAGCAGCCTCATAGTTATTCATCTGCTTGATTTCATCCAGAAGCAACGAACATGTATAATATCTCGGTCTAATATCTTTAGCGATCATCTCCTGAAAGAAACGGTATGCCCAATCACATTTGTTGGCTCTACATAAACCATGGATCAAGAGAGTGTACGTAGACAAATCAAGGCTAAGATGATGCTTATCGATCATTTCATCCAACATTAATCCCAACCACACATCTGTTCTTCCAGTTCTAAAGCACAGCTTCAGTAACGGATTATACGACTGGATATCCGGTCTACAATTCTGTGAATTTTCCATATCCCTGAGCATATTTATAGCTTCTTGATCCTGACCATGATGGCAAAACATCGAAATCATCGAGTTATAAGTAGATGTATTTGGGACAACAGCAAAACTCGGCATTTCAACCTCAAACACATTAACCGCCTCTAGAACTCGGCCAGCCCTTGCTAGAGCATGAATCAACGCGTTGTAAAAGAGGGTATCGGGTTTACATCCGATAGATTTCATTTTCACGGGTATTTGTAACGCTTCCTCGTATTTCTTGGATTTTGTCAAGTAACACATGATAATGGTAAAGGTTACAACATTAGCAGGGCAACCTTGAGCTTCCATTTCATCTAGTAGCTCGTAGACTTTATCGAAGTTCGAATGGCGACAATATGATTCGATAATCGTTGAATAGCTGATAACGGATGGATTACAACCGTTTCCTTTCATTTCTTGAATCGTCCAATGTGCTTCATCGACCCGATTAACCTTACACCAACCGTGTATAAATATGTTATAAGTATGAGCCGTTGGTGGGATGTACGATTTCAGCTCCAAAAAAATCGTGCGAGCCTGCTCAACTTTATTCTCTTTGCAGAGGGTGTCGAGTAAGAGATTCATGGATTCGGTGTTTTTCTCCAATCCGAACCTTTCTAACTCGTCAAATATGACAACAGCATCTTCCCATTTTCCCGCCCCACAAAGCCTTCTCATGACCTTGGCTATACTACCGATCGTAACTTGATGATGCTGATGCATTTGCTCGACCAGTGCCCTCATCTTTTCCATCTGCTTCATTTTCCCCAATATGTCCACCATCATCTCGTATGACTCCGATAAGGGTGTATACCCTGGGTGCGATTCTGCCCATTTAAATATGCCCAATGCAGACTTCCAATCGTCTTTAAATCGATGCAGCAGCTGACAAACGAGATTGTGAGAGATGGGTATGGTGCTACAAGCTTGATCATGCATGAGAGACTGAAAGATTTCGTCATCAGTTCGTCCAGCTTGAACTTTTGCAATAACGACACCAATGTTTCCAGGTGAGCCAGAACAGGACGTTTCTTGATTGGCAAGTGCATTGCTGGTGAACCGGAACGATTTGAACCCGGTAGGTAAGAACAGGTTCAAATGATGATGAGCAGAATATGCAGAGGCATATATCACATAAGATCCAACAACGAAGAGACTTTTTTCGCAGCGACGCTGGGCGTGGAGGAACATGAAGCGGCCAGACAAGAGGATTGCTAAAGTGTCAATTCTGCAATTCCCATAAGATTTAAGTTATTTTAACAATTCAATCTGAAGATAATGACATTATATGTCATTCCTTGTATGCTATGATACAAGGGAAACCTCAAATATAATTCGAAAGCATCATATACAAGATCTAAGAATCCATTAAGCCATAATTGATATAGTGTCTGTTTGTTATGAGCTTAATGAGATTCACAACTTATTCGGTCAGCTATTCATGACTGTTTGGTAGTGGCTTAATGATATAGAAAGTGACTTATTCAGTAAGCTTTTAGGGGGAGCTTTATGCAGAAAGACAAGTTTTTTTTTTCCAAACATACCCCTCCCAATAATAAAACACGCTCCTTCCATCTATGAAAAACTCTCCCAACAAAAAACCTTCTCAATTTCTATAAACAGACTATTCCACCCAGACAACTTTATCCATACAGGACTTAATGGAAAACCAACCAAACAACCATAGTAGTAGCATAAGCAAATGCCACTATTAGCAAGTAAATTTTCTTCTTAAATAAGCAACAAGAGGGGGATAAAGCTCGCTCTTTAACAATTAAAAGGATCCAACATTCATTCAAGTTAACTACCCAATTACAAATACAACACCAGTCACAGTTTACTCTACAAATCATTTCATCAAACACCTTATATGCAATATACAAGCATTTCTAAGTTCTGAGGGGACGGTTTGTTGTGAGTGTATTGTTTTGCTTTCAAGCGTGTAATTATGTTGAAACCCAAGGCGTCTGAAATGGAATCATGCCATCATAGTCAAGCTGCTATTCACATGCTAAACAACAATGCTTCTACTGATGACTAAAATTTTGAATAAAATTATTGCAATTCCTTCTTCCTTGTTGTAACAATTAACCATATTCAAATAGTAATCAAGCTTAAAGTCTAATAGTAATGCACATATTAGAGTTATTGGGCATCAAAGATTTCTAAAACATCAATCACAAAGGTGCTAGACATATATTTCCGCACTGTTGTTTGTGCTTGTGCTGACATATGGATCTCGGTATTGCTTGGAACCCTACGAGATCGTTATAGTTTCTTTGGTGAACATCTTAAACCCTTACATAAATATCCCAAACCAAGCTCACCCAATCAGTTTTAGGGAACAAACGTTCACTAGGTAAGTGCTTACTCGCAAGAATCATCTCCTCCAATTACCTTATCAGATAACATTCTCGACCATCAAAATGGATTGTTGGTGAGCGTCTCTTACCCAGTTTGCAGTCTTATCCTATCATTTACCTAGTAAGATTCTTAGGGGCCGTTTGTTAGTAGTTTAACGAGCTTAATGAGAGTCCTACCTTATTCGGTCAGTTATATATGACTGTTTGGTGGTGACTTAATAATATATAAAATGGATAAAAAATGTTACAATCCATTTTGATGACCTTCTCAGTAAAATTATCACAGATATTTCATGATATGAACAAAAACAAAAAAGCCTAAACCTTAGGCGTTAAGCTTTCATAAACATGAGTGTCTTTCATAGAAAATATTTTCGTTCTTCAATAAAGCTATAGAACAATTAACAGCAATTTCTAACTTAAATTTTCTCATTGGGAACTTTTATCGAACACTTGGTGTTCATAACAAAAAACAAAGATATCAGCAGTGAAATTGAAGAAATGAAACACACCGAATCTGAAGTCTACAACAAACAAGAGGGGAGATGCAGGATTCAAACTTCGTCGTTGAGCCTGGATGCTTCCAACAAAATCAAACAAGCAAACAATAAAGAAAAGGGTAATCGTCTGAACTAGGCGCCATCTTCTGGGAAATGAGCGGTATATGAAATGATTTGGAGGATGTTAATATTTACCAAAAAACTTTCACATCTGACTGGATCAGAGGTATGTTCTACCATATGTAATTCATTATCGTCTACCAACGGGCTGTTTTATTAATCCAGAAAAAATAAGGGAAATTGGCTCAAATAGTCACATTACTCTATCAATTGCATCTTTTAGCCACTTCTCTCAATGATTTACCAAAATAGACCCAGGTCCTCCGCCATGGCGCACCTAGGTCCTCTGCTGTCGTTGAGTGAGATCGTGACACGTGACGAGATGGCGGACCTGGGTCGGGTGGCGGACCTACCCGTTGCGGACCTGGTTTGGACCGACAATTTTTTTTGTCTTTTTCTGGAGGTAGAGGACCTACAGGTCCGCCATCTATTTTGGTAAATCATGGAGAGAAATGGCTAGGAGATTCAATTGGCTAGGTAATATGACTATTTCAGCCAATTTCCCAAAAAATAATGATTTAGGGTGTGATTTAATTCTGTCTTTAAGATAGATAGATATAATATATATATACTAGAAACGTACTCGCGCAATCCAGCGAGATACATCACGATTTTAATGTTTCATTTTATTTTTTTGTTGATTTACAGTACGATTTTGGATGGTTTTGAGAAAGTGATAAAGTTTTTTTATAAATTTGTTTAATTTAGGCTTAATAATATAATGTTTTTTATATAAAAAAAATTAAGTATTTTGTTAGAATTCAATGACTATCTTATATATTTTAATGACATCTATAAAAAATAACCAATTACATATTTAATAATATAATTAAAACAAATTTATAGTAATACAATATATTAATTAATAGTGATACATGGAAAGGTCTGCATAAAATGAAGGTCTTGCACATACCAAATTGGTAGGTGTTAGAATCATGTTGTAGTAATATGTATCTTGTGCTTTAATACTTGTAAATTAAGAGATTTTTAAAATCTTGCATAAAATAATGATACCTTGTGCCTAATAATTTGTATTTAAGAGTTTTTTATCCATGTTTTATAATATAGTATATATATATATAATTATATATATATATATATATATATAATTATTATCCCCAACTAACCAATGTTGTTTGGGTTGTGGCTAATATACCCTCGGGATTCCCTAATCAAATGAACAATCTGTAGAAGCATGAATGAAGCAAGGAATAAAGAGAATTGTTTGTTATATATGATATCAAATGATGAAAGGAATGCACATATATAGGTTCATGTCCCTAGTCAATTTGGGTAATATAAAACCGAAATTAGATTTTATCCAAAAAAACCTGTTTAAAACCGCCAAAAAAATCGTCAAACAGTGAGCCACACGACTTAGGTCGTGCTGAAACCTGCTTTAGGCACTATTTCATAGTATTAATGTAACACCCGGTCTTTCGTAAAGCAAGCTCCGTCTTTCGTTGGTTATCTCTCCGCCTTCCATCCATCTTTTTGAGTGATAAATGTTGTGCTTTCGAACCTTAAGTCGACCCATGCGAGAATCTCGAGTTTCGATCTTTTTCAGGGCTCGGTACGTGTAGCGCGACTGTGACTCGCGATAGTGACATGTGTCACTATCGCGTGGCACAATCGCCAGGGGTGTACCACCCGTGGTACATTCCCCGCGAGAGTGCCCTCGCGATAGTGACAATGTCACTATCGCGTGGCATAATCGCCCGCGGCCACTGGTTCCCTAAATGTCCGAATTTCTCACCATTTCTCTCATTTTTCACTTCTATCTTCTTCCCTTTTCTCTCCCAAACCCCAAAACCGAATCTTAACCCATTTTGGGGTTTTTTCCTCCCCAAACCACATGATTACTCACCATCTAGCTAGTTGGGAGCTTGAGCCACAAAACCTCCATCTTCATCTTCCTCATCAAGTTCAACGGTTGAGAGCTCGGGTTGAAGTGTTGGGTTGGGTGTTCTCGAAAAGTCTCGTCATCTTCAATGGTAAGCTTCTTTGATTTAAGGTTATATATGTTCTTTGGGTGTTTCCCTAGTGTTTGGTTTATCAAATCTCAAATTTGTTAGTTTTGGAGAAACTAGGGTTTTGATCTCGTTTAGGGATTTTGGTATATAATGTTGGAGAATGTTTCTATGTGGTTGTTTATGGATATTTATGGTTCGGTATGTATGGATCTAGGTTTTGGAAGTTCTCGGCTTGAGGATTCAAGCGGCCTTCAAAAGAGTTCGTTGGGTGAAATCTATATTTAGCCTAAATCTAGCAAGGTGAGTTCAAGTTGATTTGTGAAAACGGTGTACATGCCAAAATGATTATTTTAAAGCGTTTTACATGAAACTGTTAACTACTGATAAGTTTTGTTAACCGCTGATAAGTTTTGTTAACTGCTGATAAGTTGAGTATTTTAAAGGTGTTTAACGTTATAAAATCATTTAGCACACATCTTTGGGATTTTGGGCATTATGATAAATAAATCATGTATTTTGGTATTTTAATGATTTATTTTATGGAAGTAGATTTTGAGTATAAATGCGTTTCAATTTGTGCTTTGGAGAAATGCATGGTTTTGTGTTATGGGACGTTTTGAAAGAATAAATGTTGTAAACTCACTTGGAAAATGAATTGTCCCAATCTAAACTACGTTGGAGTTAATTATATGTTTTGGAGCATGGGTTTATATAAGTACGGGTTAATTATGTTTGGTTTCATTTTATGAATTTCGACATTGGGTCTTTGGATTTGTTGAGCTTATGGCTCGGTTTGGATTTTGTTGGGTTTTAAGGACACTTGTCCGTTTTAATTGCTCAATGTTGAGCGTTTGGTTAAGATTTGCATTTACTGCATCTTAGTTGAGAATTACATGTTTGAATGCAATAGTTCATTCGTTTTGAGTCATGTAATGGTTTAGTTAGTGCAATGGATCCATAGGCACGGTGTTCCCATGTCCCTGTTTTGGACATTAGGTTCACCACTTGGCACGGAATAGGCATCGGGTCACCATGATAAGTAAGGTGTGGACCTATACGGTCGGACAGCGTCTCATGGGCAGTAAGGTGTAATTCCCTTGTGCTAGAGTTCCCCGTTTTGGAGCTCTCAAGAATAGACCTAGAGGGGTTGACTTGATGTTTTCGAGTGATAGACTCAGAGGAGTTGAACTCGGTGGGTGTTTTATGTGTAACCCACATGTTTTGATTTCTTACATAATTATGTGACCTACTTTGTGTTCCGTCACGTACAATGTAATCGGGTCTTTCCCGTCACCAATAGGTGGGGTTTTGGTTATGGAGTATTACAATCCATGTTTTCGGATATATTTGGATATGGGTATTTATCTATGTTTTAATGTTTGGGTTATTGAAACTCATTCAAGTTATTGGAATGTTTTGGAAGTTGGAGTTATCTACGTTTTTAGTGTTCGACTATTATAATGCTATTTATGTTTTACGTACGCATTGGGTTTTGGCTTTATTTAAGGAGGCGTGCGTTTTATGATTTTAATCCCGAAAAGGGTGAATGATGAAAGGAGATGGTTTTAAGATTTAAAGGATTTCATTTTTGGTTGCTTTCAAATTAAAGGTATTGCATTTTGGAAATCTTAATTTTTAAATAACATTCCTAAAGTTATTGCTTTATTTATCTCTAACGAAAACTCTTGAGCTCACTAGGCGTTAATGCTAACTTTTTTATTTGTCGGCATGTGCATCAGGTTCCAGAAGGGGGTTCTAGCAGTCGTATGAAGGGATGTGCTTAGTGGTTCACGAGTGTAAGCATTTGATGAAGTCTTCCGCAGTTTGGAGATAGCGATACTTTTGGGTTTTAGTTGCACCCGTCCTTATTATAGACTGTTCATATAGAAAGAATGTGCGTATTTAGGTTAAATATTAAATTGTGGTGGTAGATGATTTAATTATTGGTGTATTTAGAAAATTTTAAATTAGTTGCTATTTCCAGAATTCAGGGTGTTACAATTAAAAATTTTGATTTTTAGGAAGTCGCACACACACAATGTGCTATCTTTTGACCGTTTAATATATGTATAAAATCCGAACAACAATGTCAAATCTTCCTTAGCTCATCTAATATTTTAAACAACTTAATAAGATAATTAGAACTTATAAACTAAGAAAAAAAATTATCACAATTCCTATACCGGACAAGTGAGATTTCACTATCCTTTCTATGTGGGAGATAATCTCACTACGAAAACTATATATACAACAAAAAGTGCTTGCCCAGTCAGCCGGTCTACAAAGTGGCAGAGATAATTAGTCTATAAGCTAGGTAAGCTAAGAGAGACTCTAATTCGGTCAGTGATTAATACAGATTCGAAACCTTCATATTTGTTTAAAAAAACATTAAAATTTATTTAAGGGCAACATATTTTGTAAGTGTTTACTGACTCACTTTACCTTATAAGATGAACATGGCAATAATTGAGAATTTTGAGAACATGGCAACACTTTACCTTATAAAATGAACCGGGAGTCTTACCAGGTTGCGTTTAGCAGACAAAAATGTTGCATATAATACCGGTTTTAATGGACTAAAATCTTATCTGGTAAGTTAAGTAAAGAGCCTTAAAACCTAGAAGGAAATAACCTTCTGATAATCACCTACGAAGGATAAGATAACATTGTTGCCAACTTAAGCTCTGCTTCCATTCTCAATTAGACAACATACAAAGCAATCATTTGCGAAAAGGCAACATAGAACTAGATGAAACAAAAATCATCAACCAAGCTGAATTTGTTGTGAAATTAAATACAATCAAGAAAGTTTTTTTTAACTAAACGAAAGAAGCAGACAATATGTTTTTCCTAGCAAAAAGGAACAACCAAAAAAGAGCCTACTATACTACTACATTAGACTCGGAACATTACAACATGTACCAACATTATTCCAAAATTAGTAGAGTGCCCCCAAAACCTTGTACAGCATAATTTCGGGGGGTTATTCGAACTCAAAAACAAAACCAACATTTTCAAGCCTTGGTCCATGACCATCCACCCATTTACGCTTCCACAGATGCAATGTGACAAATCAAGTCAACAACACGGGAGCTGCAAAGAAACGATACAAATGGTCAATAAAAAGGTTGGTTCGGTTCTCGTGAGACCAGAGACCCGCTATGAACCTACACAGCAAAAACACTATGAAGGTACAAACCTTCACAGTGTTTTTGCTATGAAGGTTTGGGTTTTTTTTTGGGTACCCTTCATAGTGTTTTGCTTTGCTGTGAAGATTCACTGATATTTTGTGGTCATATGGGTCTCACTTAATACAGACGGGTCTCACATGATCCCAAGTCGTAAAAGGTTAATGTAAGAAAGATAAAGAGAAACTATGCAAGTAGTACCTGTATCCCCATTCGTTGTCGTACCACGAGACAAGTTTCACAAAGTTGTCATTCAAAGCAATCCCGGCCTTAGCATCGAAGATGCTTGATCTGCTGTCACCAATGAAGTCTGTGGATACAACATCTTCTTCAATGTATCCCAAAATACCCTTCAGCTTGCCTTCTGATTCCTCTCTGAAAGAATCCCAAAAGTTAATCTAAAATATTGATAGAATTACAAGCATCCAATCTTTAAATAACTATGAACACTTACTTAATAGCAGCCTTGATCTGCTCATAAGTAGCCTTCTTCTCAAGTCTCACAGTCAAGTCCACAACTGAGACATCTACGGTTGGTACACGGAAGGACATTCCGGTCAATTTTCCGTTAAGGACTGGCAACACTTTGCCAACAGCCTAAACAAACAGAAAATGTTAGTAAATCAACTGTTTCCAACTCCACAAGGGAAACGTAGGACAGGTCTTCCATAAATACAAAACGACATAATTAGCCAATTTTTTGTTGTAGATAAACATTGTTGGTATATTGAGGCTTTTGATGATAAAAGTGTGAGAAACAGTCGCTACCCGTGTAGTTTTCACTTTACGAATACTAGTTGTGTACCCATTAGATGCAGCCGGATGCAAATTTTTTGAATGGTTTTGTAATCATTTTAATGAAGTATCCTGCCATATCAGTAGGGTTATACGCTCATCAAAATACAATGTCTTTCGGTTGGTTATTAGTTAGTTTTATGAAGTTTAAACGTAGGCTTGAAAAAGTTGTACGTATGTTGTAAAACTTGTATTTTAAGAGATGTTAAGAACACGGGTAATGTTTTATAATATAGTACAGATTTGGCACGCTTGTACTGAAATCAATATGTGCAACAGTCGCTTATTGTATTTATAAGAAATCAATCAATTTACCTTGGCAGCTCCGGTGCTGCTGGGAATAATGTTGAAAGAAGCAGCTCTTCCACCTCTCCAGTCCTTTGATGATGGACCATCAACAGTCTTTTGGGTGGCTGAAATGTGTTGGCAAGAAATTAAATATATTTCACATTTTTACTCATCGATAATGACTGATATAGATAACCAACGGAAAGGCTACATACCAGTAATGGAGTGGACTGTGGTCATAAGACCTTCAACAATGCCAAATCTATCATTAATGACCTGAAAATTATACAAAGTGAAAGCATAAGAAACAAACAGAATCAAGCTGAAAATGAAAATGAAACTGAAACACAATATATTTTGTCAACATAAATTTCTAGAGACAATTCAAATATAGAAAATGAACTGCTCTAATACCTTGGCCAAAGGTGCAAGGCAGTTGGTTGTGCAGCTAGCATTTGAAACAATGTTAAGCTCGGGTTTGTATTCCTTCTCGTTCACACCCACAACGAACATGGGAGCATCCTTGCTAGGAGCAGAGATGATGACCTTCTTTGCACCACCCTATTCATACAAAACAATCCAAGTCAGTCAAGTCTATCTTCATGTAAAGAAACCAAATGGATATGCAACCGTGGCCAAATAAAGGCAGCTCGCATAAAAAAGTAAACACAATTGAAACTTCAATAGTAATATCTAAAGAGGAAATCCATTAAGACCTTTAAGTGAGCAGCAGCCTTGTCCTTGTCTGTGAAGACTCCGGTGGACTCCACCACAAAGTCGGCTCCGACTGAACCCCATGGGATCTCTTCTGGGTTCCTAACACCACAAAAAGACAAATCAATTTACAGAATTTTGAAAACAAAAAAGTTTCCAACAGATGATCTTAATCCTCGAAACGGATCTTACCTGAAGCCGAAAACAGCGACAGGGGTCTTACCGAAGAGAAGGGTTTTCTCATCCTTGACCTTAAGTTCATTATGCTTCCATTGGCCGTGAACACTGTCGTACTTGAACATGTATGTCTGCAAGCAATGTAACTAGTAAACTTTTTGCAGGTTGATTAATCATGAAACCAAACATTTACATTGAAGTTGTGACACCAATACAGATTTGAGTATTGTTGTGATTTTGATTTAATTCAACGCACACAAATAAACTCATACGGAAATTACATAGACAAAATAGCATTCAAAATCAAATTTAATTATGATCCATAGTTATTATTTGCATCCAAACACAATTGCTTTAACCAAATGACTTTTCAATATAATTTTCAGTTCTAGTCCCACTTTAATACCAACAACTCTGCAACCTTGAATACCATTTAAATCGCACGATCTCATCTTCTAGCACAAAGAGAGATCATGACATACTATATGATTCTAAATATCATAGCATCCATGTTATCACATTCTATAGGACTCCAAGTAGATGTTCAAAGGAATCACATTCACACAATGTAAACATATCTTGTGCACTGTAATAAAGGGTACGATTGCAAGCATACTTTGACCTCATCAAATACTAGATACATCCAAATTTCACGTGCACCCAAGCAAAATCAAACAGTAATATGTTACCATTTTGACTACAACAACACTTTTCAAGTAAACGATATACGCCAATCATTTCTAATAGAATGATAGCTTTGTTCCATCGACAACATATAAATATCAGCTAATTTACATAACATATATACGGATATACCCATACATACTGAGATCAAGTCCTGTATAACCACAGGCACTTATATCGCGTTGATCTAAACAAAGTGACGTACTGTTATGTGATAATCAGCATCGTTTTTTAATATAATGTCGCTTTCATGTTCTACTATCATTCTACTATTCACCAGTGACCGACTAGAAGTAATTTAGCATTCATTTATAGACCGAATCCGATATAAACCTAAGCATTTGCATCATAATCAAACAAAAAAACACACACAGATGACAGTAGTACCATGTAATCAGTGGATATAAACGGATCGTTAACAGCAACAAGCTCAACATCATCTCTCTGAAGTGCAACTCTAGCAACTAAGCGACCGATTCTTCCGAATCCTATAACACATCAACCAGATCCAATGAATCAACAACCAAAACAATCAACACGAACTCAAAAACAAATCAAACAATAACAAAAATATTACCGTTGATTCCGATCTTAATCTTCTTATCAGATCCTGCAAATCCAAAAACAAATACACATAAAATCAAAATCAAAATCAAAATCAAAATCAAATCAAAACATATATGATTACGTATGAAAAAGCAAAAAGCAATGAATGATTGGAGAAATTACCCATGGCGATTGAGTAGAACTTTTTGATAGGGTTTTAGAGAGAGATTGGAGTTGGTGAATAATGATGTGAGAAGAAAGGGGATTGGGGGAGTTGGTATATAAAGCTTGGGCGGATGAACCGATGGCGGTGGGTCCCGTTTCAACTTAACTCTGGCTTGGAGAAAAAGAAACGGAGTTTACAGTTTTTGAAAAACAACCGTTGGAAATAAATGGAATATTCTACGGATTATTCGTTGGTCAAATTATGTTTTTTCTGATTATGATTTTTTTTGTAATAAATATAGGTTTTATAGGATTTAAATTAAATGAATATATTTCTTTTTGGTAAAAAAAAAAAATTAATGCATATAAGAATAAATATAAATAAATTCAAGTAGAACCAAAAACAGGTGGATTTCTTGTGTTTCGATAGGTACAAGGACTAGAAATTGAAATAGACTTGTCTTCATGTCGACATCTACGTTAATCGACATTTTTTTATTATTATTATTTTTTTGTATAATTAAGTGCAAGGAATTGTAACTTTTTAGTGAAATTGGTTTAAATAGTCAATTTACGATGTAAATTATTCTTTTAACCATTTCTCTTCCACTTTTAATAAAATATCACTATATCAGCAAGTTTTAGGCCCAGGTTCTTAATTGCAGATCTAGATCCGCAATTTTCATGCCCAAGTCCACAAAAAAAATGATCAGGTTCAATTTTTTTGTGTCTTTTTAGCTAGGTCCGCAATTGCGGAATTAGTTTTTGCGGATGTAATGATATTTTAGTAAAAATGAGAGAGAAATGACTAGAATACCAATTTGTTAGCCTAGAATGGCTATTTGAGTAAATCACTCAAAATTTTATTGTAAAATGATAAAAATAATCATGCAATTAAAAAATATAAAATATAAAATTTATGTTTGAATAGTATATTAGTATAGAATACTAGTGTATGTTTGTACATAAATGATTAACTATGTTAAGTTATTTGGGTTTTTCTTTGTTTGAAACAATTATGTTATAGTTTTTCTATAATAAAGTATTAAAAGTCAAATTTTGTAAAAAAAATTACAACAAACTCCAACAGCTACTTTATTTTAATAATTTGAAATCAACATTCAACTATATTAATAAAATATTCAATAGATAGTATAATGAAATATTTTTGTTTTCCTCCTACACATTTTATTTCAATATCTCTTATTGGAAGAGAGAAAATTAAAATATTATTTATCGCTCTTTTCTCTAAATTTGAAGTTTCTATTTTTATCCATTTTAGTTAGCATACCATTTAGAGTAGTTATTAGATTTTTTTTCTAAATCTTCAAAATTTTCTATTTATAGCATATTTGTTGATGATGTTATAAAATTAGTACAATCACATCTACTAACATACATTTAACTCACGTTTTTATAATCTATAACAAAAGAACAATAAATAAAATTATAAAAATACTTTAAGAGAATTGTATTAAAGCATCAGTATCTCCAAAAAAATTGTTGGTCGTGAACTTCATACGGCATATTTATCGTCGAAATTTTTTTTGCCGGCCAATGAAATTCTTGGGGGACCCACCACTATGTGCGATATTTAATATAAATTTGATGTTTTTTTTGGTGTTTTGATATGGGGTCCATAAATTTAGTATTTTTTTTAGAGTATGATTGGAGTTGAGGTTTTTTTTGTGTGTTGATGGACCCATCAAATTTAATATTTTTTTTAATGCTAAGGTTGGAGATGCTCTTAGGACGTTTTGAGTAAAGAGTTAGAGCATCTCCAACAGCTTCCCTAAAATTTCTCCAAAATGGAGAACCAAAGTTGAAAATTTCTAACAAAAATTGCATTCATCTCCAACAAATTCTCCATTTTGGAGATGAAATCATTACTTATATTATTAAAATAATATGTATATCTAATAAAATATTATTTCTCTCTCCTACACATTTCTTTTCAAGATTTCTTATTGGTGGAATACAATAAAAAACCATTTCTCTCTCATGGTAATCATTTTTGGAGAGTTCTCCAAATTTGGAGAAAATTATACCCTATCTCCTAATTTCTCCATTTTGGAGAAAGATTTGGAGAAGCTGTTGGAGCAAAAAAATCTCGAAAATCTCTATTTTCTCCATTTTGAAGAAGCTGTTGAAGATGCTCTTATAAACTTCCTTTATAGACCTTGAACTCAATCCACATTATCTTACTATCTGTGAGACAATCTTTAAGCCCCAAATTTTCAACAAATAATCATGCTTAATGTATTCATAATTTGTACTCACCGCTTGATATATATATATATATATATATATATATATCGTATTCTTGAAAATTAATAATTTATTTTACAACATTTACATTATGATTAAAGTTTTCTAGTCTTGGTTTAATACACCATGATGATATATTGTTTAAACTTTTACCATGCTAGTGGATGAGATCCATCTAATATTTTAATAAATCACTACATATAAATATTAGTTAAAAACAAGTTCTTAAAGTATTTTTAATTATATATGTACTTATTCATATTTAATTATTTACTGAATGTAGGTGGATGGTAATCGAATAAATTTGATTGGATCGGTTATGTCATTGGACTATAGACTATAATCTATGAAGCGACAGATTTAAAACGATCCAATTTGAATGTTGAAATTTTAGATTTGATCCGATCCAATTATAATTTAGAATCAATTTATAGTCAATCGATTCTAAATTGGCCAGTGGTATCTAATTAGATCAGATAACTTTTAACCCAACTTTTTTTTTTTTTTGGATTTGTTATTTTCTTAATGAAAAATAAGGGAGGGAACATGCACTCTGACTTTTTTTTCCTTCTCAATAATGCATTTGAAAATGGAAAGTGGTTATTTCTTGAATGCGAATCTTTAATCAAAGATATTTAAAAAAAAATCCAACAAATAAATCCAGTGGGGGCATGCTCTTCACCTTCTGATTATAAAAGAATTACAGAAATGGTCCTTGGACTATGCTTAATCACATTTCATTAAGAAAGTGTTATTGAGTTTTGGAAGGAAAGAAAAGAAAGGGAAGAAAAAGGAAAAAAAAAAAAAGGTAGGAAAAAAAAAAAGAAATATTTGTATTTGTGTTATTTATATTGAAGGAAAAGAAAGAAAAGAAAATAAAATAAACTTCCATATTCTCAAGTAGGAGCAGAAGGAAATAAAATATGTCATTTTTATCAATATATTCTTATTTATTTAATACTGGAATGTAACTAATAGGTATATGTGTAGTTTTATAAATATTTTTAATTTTTTCTAAATTACTTTCTTTTCTTTTCTTCCGTTTCTTCCACATTTGGGAGGAAAATCAACAATATTTTTTTTTCTTCATTTTCATTTCCTTTCCTTCCTTAAAAAAACTCGAGAACACAACATTTTTTTTGCCCTCCTACTTTCCTTCTCTTTCCTTCGTTAAAAAAACTCGAGAACACAACCAAACCTCAAAATAAAAACTACATCTCGTATATCACCAAACTCTCCATTCGTTGGTCTTACTCGTTTGTTCAACTACTTGATTAAGGGGTCGTTTACTAAACATTTACTCGCTAAGTGCTTACCGCTATTAGGTCATTTTATCTTATTGGATTAATATGACAAAGATTGAAAATCTTACACTCTAATAGTAATGACAAGAACCTATAGTCTTATCCGATAAGTGAGAGTAACGACTTTTATCCGGTAAACGTTTACTATATAAATTATTGCATATGATGTCGTTTTAATGTACTAAGATTTTATCTGATAAGTTAAATGAAAGTGTTAACTCTTACCGATAAACGTTTGTCAGGTAAACGACCCCTAAAATTTAAATCATTGTAGTTTGCAATATAACTATACCGTTGAATGTTAAAAAAATCCATTTAGTAAAAAATTATAAACTCAACAATAGTATAAGGACGAGTTTTGTATTTGTTGCTAAAATAATTATATCTTTTATTTATAAAAAAAAAGTCAAAAGTCCAACACACACACACCGGCGTGACCCTTGACATCACCATTCACCCATAACCTAATAATTTCATTTAAAAACTAATTTTTAAATTTCCTAATTTTAATTAATATTCTATCATATATCATCTTTAAAATAAATATAATAATATTCCATTAATTTTTTTTCCCTAAATTAGTATGAGTTTTAATTTTATATCTTATATTGCGAAAATTTCCCATTTTTAATTTTGAAAAATCGATATCATAAATAATAAATCAACATATATACACGCACATAATATAATTGAGACCATATAATATTCAATAAGAATTTTCTAAAATTTCTAGACCATTGGTTAGTTTGGAAGAAGAAAATAGAAATTTGAATTCGAATTGAATTCGATCAATCTTAGATTGTGACTAATTGATGTAATTTAAAGCGTTATCAAAGCCTTTACAATTATGGAGGTTTACCTGCGATAACTCTAGATATTTGTGGTCACTTGAGAGACTAGTTGGTATGCATAAGTTGTCCTAAAAACTCGCGGTTACCCAAAAAAAATTGATCAAATTTTGATACACACATACAAGCACTAAAAATGTCCCTAAATGTGGGTTGATAATAATGTATACAATTTGTAGAAGCATAAGAAATAACCCATTGCTACGTCGAGCGTCTTGTTCATACTTTCTTCAAGCAAATAAATCATCTTTTTGAGAGAACTCTAGAAACCAGAGAACAAATGTTCTTTGAGCATGTAGTGGAAAAGATGGATTAAGCCCGAGTAAGGCTTATTCAACTAAAATTATTTTCATAACTGGCTTATTCAACTAAAATTATTTTCATAACTGGAAATATATAGGTGTAACACCCCGATTTCCGAAGGGTATCATTTAAAGTTAATACCGAAACCGTTATGTTAAGGAAAAATAAGTTATTTAATGTTGGGCTTGAATCCTTGATTTTATAGTCTAGATGGATGAAGAATTCAATTACGAGTCTAACGGTTCTTTCCCGAGCGAAAACGGAGCTATAACGAATAAGTTATGAACAAAACGAAATTTGAACATTTGTGAAGGGGCTGAGTGTGCCACTGGGTGTGGCGCACGACCCGTGCGCCCTCCCTTCACAAATAGCGCACGGGTCGTGCGCATGGTGCAGAGCCCTTATACGGGCATTAAATAACTTTAACCCCAAATATCCTCAGTTCTCATCTTTCTCATTTCTCTCATTCTCTCCCAACCCTTCCTCTCAACCTACCTCATCTAAACTCCTACCAAACACCAAATCATCACCAAGTGTTGCTAGAGTGAGGATCTTCACCCAAGGATTCGGTTTGGAAGCTTCATCACCAACCTCATCTTCATCTTCTCCAAGTGTTCTTCACCATTGTTGACCAAATTTGGAGGTTTTCCAATAAACCTACTTGTAAATCATTCTAACCATTTCTAAACCATGGAATGAATTATAAAAGCTTCATTGATGGTTTTCTAGTATTTGATTTCTCTAGATTTCGGTTTAGATCTTTGTTGGAAGATTTGGGTCAAAATTAGGGTTTTGCCCAAAATAGAGATCTCGTTAATTAAGTGTTTGGGAATCAATTATTTATGGTAGATAATGTATATTTATGGTTGGAACCTTGTGAATCTAGGTTTTTGAAAGATTTGGTTTGAAGGACCAAGTTTCTTCAAGGAAGGATATAAGTGGGTAAATACTAGATTTAGCTTAAATCTAGCAAGGTGAGTTTACTAAACTTTTGTTAAAACTGGATACACATCATATTTGCTTATTTGTTGTTATTATCACATGTTGCTCAAAATGGTCATCTTTACGGGCTTATGTATTTGATGGTATTTCCATGAGATTATGAGAGATATGTGTATATGAAGTATCATACCATGATTTACTCTATGTTGTGTAATTATTTGGGAAATTTACGTATGTGTGCCCACAATGGGTATTTGACATGATTATGGAATATATGTTTGGTATAACATGATGATTTCCATTTGGAATGCACACTTGGTGTTATTGTATCTACTACGTGGTTATGTGGATATTTAAGTCTTATGTTATACTCATGCTATTAGGAGGGTGTTATCGTACCCGTGGTTGGTACCAGAATATATTTGGTTGAAATATACTTAAGGACCTCCTTATATGCATTATGTTGGACGAACCAAGGCAAATTCACTAGGAGGATGTAGTCTCGGGGTGCCACTGTGAAAGTATGTGCCCAGTAGACCTCCGCCACTCGGAAAGTTTCCTGCACGGTCTGATCTCCGAGTGGGTCGGGCCTTTGGGGTGTTCCTTGTTAAGGGCATCAAGGTGCATCGACTCTTTGGAGTGGAATTGATTGGTGCTATGGGTATCCCCCGTTGACTCCAGACATGTGGAAAAGTAGTTAACTGCTGATAAGAATTGTAAAATGGGTTAACTGCTGATAAGAATCTATGACTGTTAATGCATGCTATTTATTGTTCAACTCACTAGGCTTTTTGGCCTAACACTTGTTTGGTGTCGATGTGTATCTCAGGTTTTAGCGGCATCGGTCCTAAGCTGGCGTAGTGCTTGGGTGAGAGATTTGGGAATATCGCTTTTGGACTTACTATTGGTAGAGAATCCTTTGAGTCTATAAATGACACCCTTTATTGTAATCTCTTTTCTGGTTATAGAAATTAGATTAGTTGGTTGTTATTTATTATCCGTTTAATTACGATTGTATTTAAACAGGTTTGTGTATTTTCCCCATTTTTGGGAGGCTCTTGCTTTGGCAATTTTAAATACCGCATGTCCGTTTTTCAGATTTTTGTTATCCCTATTTTTAGGGTGTTACAAGTTGGTATCAGAGCTCTAGTTTAAGTGAACTAGGCATGAACGTAAGATGTATAGACTTAGACTGAGTATGTTAAGCAATGATTGTGAGATGGGTATAATTTCTAAGATGGGTTAGTCTTATAGTCGACGGAAACTATGGTTATCAAGCGTTGTGGCGATGGTAACGAGAACCTTTATGTATTATATGTTCATAATCTCACCTAGCTAATGTGATTATGAGGATATTTATACGTGATGGTACTTGAAATTCCGTTACCGTGACAATTGATAAGGTAGTAATACGTTCTCTTGTGCTTGGTTTTCTAATGTTATAATATTTGGTAGACGTAGTAGTACGTTTCCTTCGTGTTCAATTATGTTAATCTCCTTCTTATTCATCATCGTGCTTGTATGAACTGCCTTGGTATGTCGACCTTTGGAGTAATAAGAAAGCTTCTGGATGGGTAACTATTAGAAAGAGTTGATGATTTTATTATTCGTCACTTGGAGTAACGGTAAGTATGGTGATTGCATTAAGTGGACAGTCTCGAGTCAGATTAATTGGTTGGGTTAGAACCATTGATTTTTGAATCGGTGTATTCGAGGAGAAATTGTAAGGTGAACCTATGAAGTTTGTGGCTTTGCCTTAAGATGTTAAGCATATGGATGACGATAGTGTAACTATAGAAATCGAGGAGCGTGAGTTCAAGTTGATTTGTTAAAACGGTGTACATGCCAGAATGGTTATTTTAAAGTGTTTTACATGAAATGGTTAACTACTGATAAGTTTTGAGTATTTTGAAGTAAAAATGTATTTTACTTGGTATTTATCAAAGTGTGAGTATTTTAATGAGTTTTCATATTTGATATACTTGACTTATTTTAGTTCCATAAAATACTCATATTTGGAATTTGGACATCTTGATAAGTAGTAGCATGATTATAGCATTTTGGGATTTTGTACAAATAGAGTCCATTTCATGACTTAAGCATCCTGGTAATTTTGGTACAAATGAGGTCTATTACATGTTGTATGCATTTTTGTGAATTTGCATTCATAAACCCTTTTGAAACTATTTGGTCCCAATACGTGTAGAGTTTTGGGTTAATCACGTCTTTGAGGCATGTGTCTTTATAAACGTCGCTTAAAGACATTTCATTATTTGGGGGACCGATAATTATTGGTCAAATGGATTTTGAGCATTTTAGCTCGGTGTTGGCTTAAAAGAGTCTTGTGGACATTGGTCCGGTTTTAATGGTTCGATGTAGAATCCAATTTATGACGTACATCTTAATGCATTTCATTGCATATGCATAATCGTTACACGCTCAAGTGCTTTTGTCATTCATGTGTAGTCGCGTATTTTTGGGTTGTGTTGCATTGGATCCATAGGCACGTGAGTCAGTCTTATTGGATGGTCAATTGGGTAGTACGGGGTTGGACTCCGGGACTCATGTTTTATGACCAAAACTTGACAAGTAGGCACTAGGATGAGGTAGTCTTGGGCGACACTGTGTGGGTGTGCGTCTAGATCTCCGCCGTAGGGGAATTTCCTCGGTTGTAGTCCTCGGACGTGCCGGGCCTTTCGGATGTCCTTTGTGGCATCAAGGTATCTCGTCTCTTGGGTGGAACTTGTCAAGGGTTCGTAGGGACACTTGGGCTTTCATGTCGTCAGGTGTCGTACGATGAACGTTGTAGGAGTAGCATACTTCGTGCTCTTCCGCTCTCAACGGATACGGGTATCCCCATTATTGGTCGCTGTATTTTGGATATTTAATTATCCATTTGGTGCATACGATTTTATAAACCATTGAAAAATCCATGTCATTGGACTAGGAGTCGTTTTGGAAACATGAAGAGAAAGGGTTCATTTGGAAAACATTTTGTTGCAACCAATGGGAAGTTTTGATTATTTGAAATGTTTAGTTTTATGAACATGTCGAGTCATCCATTTTGGAATCTTTGGGTATTTTGGTAAATAAATCATGTTGAGATGTTTCCTCGATGATTTTACATATGTAATTGGAATTCAATTGACGTAAGTGTCATTTCGTGTATTTGATCTTATAAACCTTTGCCAGAAAATACATATTATTGTGTTAGGAGGCATTTTAAAAACATAAGAATACGAGTTCCTTTGAAAAATGGTTGTCTCAAACAACAATGAGATTTTAGTTAATTATACTTTTGGTCATGTATGCATATCTTATTGGAAATTTCCGTCATGGTATTTTAGCCAATATTTTAGAACGATGAGAGCATGTTTTAACCGGGTGCATACACATGTCAATCTGCTAGCTTTGTGATATAAACGGTCGCATGCAATTTTGTAGTGAAATCTTATTTCGTGTCGTATTGTGACTGAAAGAGAGAAAACTTTAAAAGTTCGATATTATGAGCATGTGGTCTTGGATTTTGCGAACATTTTATTTATACAGTTTGAAATTAAACTAAATACTCTTACAATTGCTCAAATCGCATGCATATATCTTTACTAAATCTTGGAGAATAAACCAATGTATGTGAGTCACTATGAGAAGTTTTATTTCATGACATTTCATGGTTAATTACAGAAATTTTAAGGTTCGATTTTGCGAATTTCCCTTCTGTAGCTTTGTATGAAAGATTTATGGTATTTCGGATAGAACTTTTGCCCAGAACATATTTCGGTTATTGATTTTACTGATAGGAGTTTTTCCGCAATGCATGAAATGAATTTTCGGTTTACATGTCATAGTAATTACAATTTTGGGCAAGTACGTTTTATCGGTGTGGCCTAAATTTGAAACGCGAATAAAAATATATATACATATATATTTATTTATTTATTTACGTTCCTATTGTGATGTTACATTTGGGAAATGATCGGAAGTATATAGGTTTTGTTGGAAATTTTATTTTCCGACTTTTTGTGTTAAATTAAAAGATTTTAAAGTTGAAGTTGTAAAATCCTCTTTTGTGAGTTGTACAAACTTTTGTTGCTCGTGTTATAGGGCGGAAAGTTATTTTCATATGCAGGGCATAAATTGATGCATACTAAGACCATGGTAGTCCGTTGAAAATTTTGTTACGCATGTTTCGTTATCGTTTCATTAGCGTAGGTAATGAGCAAATGAGTTTTGAAAATGGTTTTATATGTGTGGCATTGGCGATCGATTTTGAAAACTATCGAATGCACGATAGTGTATTTTCACCGCACGTTTAATTGTTATAAAACTTATGTATTTGAGAGTTTTATAAATTTCAAATTGGCATCATAGTGTGAAAAATCTTGAACTCATTGGGCTATAGGTGTAAGCCCCTCGTGTTAGGAGTCGATATTAAGGATTTAAAGAGTCCTCGGAGTTTGAGGCGTTAGACAAGTGTTTTCTCTCAGTTAGTTAGGTAACGATCTTTATGTTTCGTTAAACTTACGGATTAAAATCGTGTTCGGTTGTCTGGGTTTGGTTGGTTTTGGAATTGTGGGATTTTGATGCAACGGTATGTTATGTGTCGGTGGTGTACTATATTGTTGGGTATTCGTGATTAATGATGATGTTATGGTTGACTGATAACAATGTTGGATTTGGGTGACTATTTCCAAGAGTAGGTGTCAACTTTGAATCGACATTACTATTCGGGAAGGAAATATTTGATAGTATACCCACGTTTGCAGAGTGGTCGTCTCGAGGTTAGGTGTTGGCGCGTAAGTTGAGGACAATGATTGTTGGTGTGCTTCATTGTATTTCCGTTAGATCTGGTGCGTTTGTAGGACGAGCGGTAAACTTAAGGAAATTAGATGTTGTTAATTAAGAAAATCAACCATTGGTATTGTGATAATTGTCAGTACTTTCGTTGATTTGAAAATCGATGCTTGAGAGCATGGTGGGAGTTGGTGGTAATGTTTATGGGATACATTTGGTGAGAATGTCGAGGTGGATTTTAAGTACAAATCGATTATCAAGGAGACCTTGATACGTCGTATTTAGAGGTATCTAAACGAAATGTTTGAATTGGGGTAATACGAGCAATCTAAGGTTGGGAGGCAACCGAGATTTAATGATTAAGAAAATGATTAATCAGGGACTCAATGTTCATCCTGACATCGGCAAAATATATTGAACGTTAAGGTTTAGTTTGTAATGGCACGGTATGAGAAACGCAACGACAACCTAAACCGGGATGCAATCGGGCCGTATATGAGGTGAAGTCTCATGAAGGTATTCCTTTTGGTTAGTAAATCAATCAATATTTTCAAGTGTGATGTTGGGTGCTTGGTGGTACCAGATTTCGAGGACGAAATCTATTTTAAGGTTGGGAGGATTGTAACACCCCGATTTCCGAAGGGTATCATTTCAAGTTAATACCGAAACCGTTATGTTAAGGAAAAATAAGTTATTTAATGTTGGGCTTGAATCCTTTATTTTATAGTCTAGATGGATGAAGAATTCAATTACGAGTATAACGGTTCTTTCCGGAGCGAAAACGGAGCTATAACGAATAAGTTATGAACAAAACGAAATTTGAACATTTGTGAAGGGGCTGAGTGTGCCAATGGGTGTGGCGCATGACCCGTGCACCCTCCCTTCACAAATAGCGCACGGGTCGTGCGCATGGTGCAGAGCCCTTATACGGGCATTAAATAACTTTAACCCCAAATATCCTCATTTCTCTCATTCTCTCCCAACCCTTCCTCTCAACCTACCTCATCTAAACTCCTACCAAACACCAAATCATCACCAAGTGTTGCTAGAGTGAGGATCTTCACCCAAGGATTCGGTTTGGAAGCTTCATCACCAACCTCATCTTCATCTTCTCCAAGTGTTCTTCACAATTGTTGACCAAATTTGGAGGTTTTCCAATAAACCTACTTGTAAGTCATTCTAACCATTTCTAAACCATGGAATAAATTATAAAAGCTTCATTGATGGTTTTCTAGTATTTGATTTCTCTAGATTTCGGTTTAGATCTTTGTTGGAAGATTTGGGTCAAAATTAGGGTTTTGCCCAAAATAGAGATCTCGTTAATTAAGTGTTTGGGAATCAATTATTTATGGTAGATAATGTATATTTATGGTTGGAACCTTGTGAATCTAGGTTTTTGAAAGATTTGGTTTGAAGGACCAAGTTTCTTCAAGGAAGGATATAAGTGGGTGAATACTAGATTTAGCTTAAATATAGCAAGGTGAGTTTACTAAACTTTTGTTAAAACTGGATACACATCATATTTGCTTATTTGTTGTTATTATCACATGTTGCTCAAAATGGTCATCTTTACGGGCTTATGTATTTGATGGTATTTCCATGAGATTATGAGAGATATGTGTATATGAAGTATCATACCATGATTTACTCTATGTTGTGTAATTATTTGGGAAATTTACGTATGTGTGCCCACAATGGGTATTTGACATGATTATGGAATATATGTTTGTATAACATGATGATTTCCATTTGGAATACACACTTGGTGTTATTGTATCTACTACGTGGTTATGTGGATATTTAAGTCTTATGTTAGACTCATGCTATTAGGAGGGTGTTATCGTACCCGTGGTTGGTACCAGAATATATTTGGTTGAAATATACCTAAGGACCTCCTTATATGCATTATGTTGGACGAACCAAGGCAAATTCACTAGGAGGATGTAGTCTCGGGGTGCCACTGTGAAAGTATGTGCCCAGTAGACCTCCACCACTCGGAAAGTTTCCTGCACGGTCTGATCTTCGAGTGGGTCGGGCCTTTGGGGTGTTCCTTGTTAAGGGCATCAATGTGCATCGACTATTTGGAGTGGAATTGATTGGTGCTATGGGTATCCCCCGTTGACTCCAAACATGTGGAAAAGTAGTTAACTGCTGATAAGAATTGTAAAATGGGTTAACTGCTAATAAGAATCTATGACTGTTCATGCATGCTATTTATTGTTCAACTCACTAGGCTTTTTGGCCTAACACTTGTTTGGTGTCGATGTGTATCTCAGGTTTTAGCGGCATCGGTCCTAAGCTGGCGTAGTGCTTGGGTGAGAGATTTGGCAATATCGCTTTTGGACTTACTATTGGTAGAGAATCATTTGAGTCTATAAATGACACCCTTTATTGTAATCTCTTTTCTGGTTATAGAAATTAGATTAGTTGGTTGTTATTTATTATCCGTTTAATTACGATTGTATTTAAACAGATTTGTGTATTTTCCCCATTTTTGGGAGGCTCTTGCTTTGGCAATTTTAAATACCGCATGTCCGTTTTTCGGATTTTTGTTATCCCTATTTTTAGGGTGTTACAATAGGGGACTAATGAAATGAGAACTCGGTAGTTTGTGATAACCATGAGATCCAATGTGAATCAATTATTTACTTTTTATTAGAAAAAGGCGTTAAGATAACGGAGGAGGAAGGAAGCAAGATCTGTAACTAAATCGACGGTACTAATCTATCTTCTCCGGTCCTCATGCACGTGGGTATCAAGTGGTATTACCAGTGGCAGACTTAGAGTATAAAAGGTGGGGGGAAAGGACCCCAGTCAAAAACTCAAAAAACCAATTTTTTAAGGTTAAAAACAATTTTTTTTTTAATTTCTACCATAGTTCTTCCTACTGATTTTTCATATGGGACCCCATCAATCAAAAAAAGTACCTTGAAATCAATAAAAAAAACAAAAAAAAAAACTCTCAAAATCAACAAAAAAACCAAAAAGTCCCTCAAAATCGTCAAAAAAACTTAGAAATCCATGAAATCAACCAATAAAAGTTTAAAAATTCCTCGAAACGATGGAATTAAGCTAAAAAAATATCGGACGACTTTGCGGCCCTTTAATCCATCTTAAAGGTGCCCCCACCAGGAAAAATTCCTGGATCCGCCACTGGGTATTACAACAGGTATCACAGTGGTATCAACCCATCGTCTTACTAAAACTAGATCGAATCTGGCCTCAACCCTTGTTCAGAACGGTATGACAGTGGTATAATAATGGATTTGTATCATATTGTCTAAATTTTTTTGGGTATCACAGTCGGTTTATGTCTTACTATTAGAAGTTTTTGGGTATCACAATGGTGTACGTTGGAATAAACTTGGTCGAAAAGAGGGGAGAGATTTACAGAAAGACTATTTTAGCCCTAAATATTATTCATAAATTTGAAAATTAATGGATAATTACCAAAATTAATATTTTTAATAATAGTCATTGATTATCAATGATGTGTGGTTGGGATTGGATAACACGATTATCACAAACAATCGAGTTCTCCCGTGAATGCCCCTCTACAATGAAATACTAAAATATGTGTATTTCTTGTGTAGGTATACCCTCCGATGGTACTAACTGTAGTAGTTATTGTACTCGTTGCAACACAACATATACGTTACATTTCTACCAATCCTAAAGTGAGGTAAGTCGTAAGCCTTGTTATTACTGATCTTTAAATGTTAAATTGTATTAAAATACAATATATTTTCAAAACATTCATTTTAATACCTTAGATGCGACATCTCAAACAATACTATTTTATAAAAAGTTTAATGGGTCATCCTTCATATTGACAGACATAATTCATAATGGAAATAATTTTGGTTTCACGAACATAAAGGAAAACCAAACTGCATGCATCTTGGAAAACGAAAAAGGTGAGAAGTTTGCAGAGCATGGATTAAAGAGCGTTTGTTTCATGGATTTTGAAGGAATTAGAAAGAATTGGAATGGATAATTCTTTTGATCAAATTTCAACTCCTTTATTTGGTTCACATATTGTTCATGATGGAATCATTTGAATTCAATTGAATTCCAAAAATCAAAAAAATCATCGATCTTTAACTAAAGTGAAATATTTGAATTTCATTCAATTCATACCAACCAAACGCGTGGTCAAATTTCATTCCAATTCCTTCATAGTCAAATTCCTTCAATGTATTCAAATTTCATCAAATTCCATTATGTGAACCAAACGCCCCTTAAGGGTTCGTTTGATTCGTAGGAATGGAATGAAATAGATTTGATTTCATATATGGATTTGTATTTAGAGGGATTTGGAATCATTTTGTGTGTTTGGTTTGTATGATTGAAATAATTTGAATTCCATCATTTATAAAAAAATCATTAAAAAATTATAAAAACATATAAAAATAATTAAATTACTTTTTATTTAACTGATTATTAGCAAAACAAATGTTTTTAACATATTTGTAAACATTATTATATAAAATTTATGAAATTCCTTGAAATCCTAGTCATCCCCTTGGGATTTTAAAATGCTATGTTGGTGGAATTTCAAAGAAATCTTAGAATTTCAAATCTTGATAATCCTGCAAATCAAACATGGGAATTGAATGGAGTTGAAATCCAAATCCCTCTAATTCCAATCCATTTCGACAAACCAAATGCGACCTAAAGAAATTTCTTCGTGGCAAGACCCCTCAAATCATGTCATCGATCAACGACTATATCACTTGAGAGAAACAAAACTAAATAAACAACGATTTCGTATTTTTGATGGCATTTTGAAAATATGTATAAAAAGGAAAAAAAAAAAAATTCATTTTGTATTTTTGATCAAAACAATGAAATTTCATATTACTGTAAATATTGTTAAATTCGATATTTTTGATCCACAAACATAATTCTATCAATAGCCCATTTGTCAACAAGGTTCGGGCCGATTAGGCCCAACCCGGACTCGTCTAACATTAGGATCGTTGTTACCTTGAAGAAGATAAATCATATAGAATTCTTAAAATATTCATTTTTTCCATTTTGGAGAATATGTCGAAGGTATTCTAAATATTTACGTTGTTCCAAATAATGTCAAGTTTAAAAAATAAACAACTAAATCCTAAAGTCCACCCTTAATCAATTCATAAATATTTAAAAGATGTGAAAAAAAGATAAATTAGTTAAGGGTATAGTGGTATGGACGAAGGATCATGTGACAAAAAGAGTTAAAGTGAGAAACGTAATAATGATCTGGACCCTTGATCGCTTTTAATCTTACATTCACACATGCACTTCTTATAGAACCTGTAGCTCATTATTAATTATTATTTTCATTTTCTTTTAAATGGTTCCCTCAACGATAATTTTTCCTAGATCAACTACTATAGTTGTATATTTAAATAAGATATATAATGACTATGTATGTCTAAAACTATATGTCGTTTATACTTTGACACTTCTTTTGGGATGAAGGTAATATAAAGAATAACAACTTAATTTAAAGAAAAAACTATCATAACAATGTACTTTTATTTATTTTTATTATAGTATTATATTTTTAAATAATTTCTTATTAGAGTATTAAATTTCTTATACAATTTTTTACTTATGTGACTTAATTAAGACGACCTAGTTTATGTGACATAAATTCTTTTATGGTTTAAAAATTCGCTCATGTGGGCATGTGATAATAAAATCTAACCGTTGTCCGGTTGGTTTTCAATTACGTTTTGTATGGATAAAGTTGTTTGTGTAAATTAATCTGTTTTTATGATTGAAAAGGTTTTTGTTTGATATGATTTTCCATAGACAGGAGGTTTTTGTTTCGGTATGGCTTTTCAGACAGGATGAGCATATTTTTTGATTGGAAATAACAAATTTAGAAAGAAAAAAAAAACTTGACTTTTACAATAAGCTTCTCCTAGAATCTTATAGCATCTCCAACAGTTTTCTTATAATTTCTTTAAAATAGAGAACCAATTGAAAATCTCTAAAAAATATAACTCTAACAGATTTGCTATTTTAGAGATTTTAAAACAACTTATATTATTATAATATTCTCTAATTTATCATCCTAATACACTTTATAAACAAACATAATGTAAAATGATAATAATTGAATCTCATTGGTGATATTGAATAAAATATAATAATTTTTCTCTCCTACCATCAAGTTTTAGAGAATTATCTAAACTTAGGAAATTTTCAAGTTTTTTCTATTATAGCAAACAAGATAGCAAAATTGTTTGAGAGGTTTAGAGAACAAAAACTTACTTTTTCTATTTTAGCAATGTTGTTCCAATAGATATGCTATAATTTTTCTAAAATAGAGTATGAAAAATTAAAATCTCTATCAAAAATTACATCTAACTCCAACAGCTACTCTATTTTAGCAATTCTATCACAAACTATATTATTAAAATATTCAATACACTTAATAAAATATTATTTTTCTCTCCTAAACACACAACTTCAATGAATCTTATTGATGAATATTATTTCTCTCTCTTAAATATAGAGTTTTAGAGATTTCTCCAAATTTGGAGATTTTTACCTTCTCTCTCTTATTTTCTCCATTTTAGCATATGATATAGCATAGTTGTTGGAGCAAAAAAAAAAGCTAAATTCTCACTTTTCTCTATTTTAGCATAGCTGTTGGAGATGCTCTTACTCAATAAACTACTTTCTATATCATTAAATCATTACCAAACAATTAAGTATGTATTATATACCGAATAAGTTGTGAAAATCCACCGACAAACTAACTCCATACTTTTGTTTTATCATGCCATGTTTAAAAACAAAAGATTATACTTGCTTGTCACTTAATTATTAGATGTTTGAGCACATTAATTAAATGTGAAAATACCGAAGTTAGAGAATCATAATTCACAATATTTCAAAACAATTACATTCTAACTCCAACAATTTTCTATTGGAGAGATTACAACATATCAATATTAATTACCCGTGCACGAAAAACCGAAGTTATCATTTGTAGGAAGAGGTTTTGGTCGGTCTCGATAGCAATCGTCGACAGCAAAATCCCCTGTCCTAAGATGAAAACCGAGCTTCCACCGGGTAAAAGCACGAAGACTCCAACGAGGGTCTTGTTGCTAACTTGATTCTCATCTTCGGTAGCCCACCCCATCCATTAATCCCTGCCCATTTGTGTGCCAAAAAGAGCATGTAACAGATGACAATTACCGGAACTAGAGCTCCTTTATAAGCCGAACCGATGAAAGTTTTACAAACACTGAACTTCACCCGACCAGATTGCGATTCTTCTTGAAGTGTCATTTCTAAAAACCTGCCGTCTAGGACCAGGTCTTTAGAAATGACACTTCAAGAAGAACTGCAATCTGGTCGTGTGAAGGTTGGTGTTTATAAAACTTTCATCACTTCGGCATTAAAAGGAGCTCTAGTTCCAGTTATTGTCCTCTGTCACATGCTCTTTTTGGCACTGCAAATGGGCAACAATTACGGGATGGCGCGGGCTAGCGAAGATGAGAATCGGGTTAGCAGCAAGACCCTTGTTGGAGTCTTCGTGCTTTTATCCGGTGGAAGCTCGATTTTCATCTTAGGACAGTCGATTTTGCTGTCGACGATTGCTATCGAGACCGGTCAAAACCTCTTCCTACAGATGATAACTTCGGTTTTTCGTGGACGGGTTTCGTTTTTCGACTTCACTCCTTCAAGTCGGATCCTCAACCGGTTTCTAGCTTGAATCGTCACCATCTTTGACAAATAATTCACAAATCTTGTGATCAAATTTTGTCCTATATGTTTGTTTAGGGATTGGATCATTTATACAATAATCAAACATTAAAATTCGTGAAAACAAATCGGAGAAATTGTCTAAAATAATCATTCCGGACTCCCAGTTTTTTATAGTCGTTTTTCTACTCAATTGACAAAGATAATATTCTTAAAAGTAACATTATAGCAAGTTTTAGCAAACGGGCTACTCGTTAAATGTTTTTTTAAGGAATTTAATATTAATAAAGTAACCTTTTAGTAAGTTTTTATTATTTGCGAAATTGCTAGTTTATGGATATTATATTTCATAAAAAATGGATTTCGCAAGTTTTTTTTTTGAGAGGGTATCCCAGACCACATTGGACGATTTCGCAAGTTGCTAAAGTGTTTGGTTATTTCAGTCAAATATATTGAAAAAACGACTATAAAGTGAATCGAGGGGTCAAAAATGACCATTTTAGACAATTTATTGACCGAGAGTAACAAAAGGGCAAGAATTTACCTACAAAAACCGCGTCGATCACTAAAGATCCCCGTATAGCATCAATAATGGCCTTAGGCAATACCGAAACTCGAGACTTTTGTTTCTGAAGAGCCTCTTCCAACAAAGATGCAACTTCTTCAGCTATATATTTCAGATTCTGGTATCGAAGTGACATGATTAAACTTGAGTTTTCAAGTTCGACCCAACTCGAAAAGAGCGTTGAGCCATTTGAATCCAACTCTCTTCCAAATTCCTGTCTTAATTAGTGAAGTTATTAGTGTCTCCAAGATTTTCTTTGTATTTTTATATCTATACATAGCATAATCCATCACAAAAGATCAAATATTCGAAGGTGTTGAAATATCCTTTTTTGGTTGACTTCGAAGTATTTTTTCCAGTTTTTTGGTTGAGGCTTTTTATATTATTTTCTAATATTCCCAAGAATCCTAAAAATTTGGCAGGTGCATCTTTGATACCTAAAGAAGTAACAAGTAAATTAGTAGAGTTCGAGGTGAAAAATTGGGAAAAAAAAGCTGGACATGATCAACTTTTTCAAATCTTTTAAGCCTGCAGTGAAATGTACAAGTTGCATATTATTTTGATGATTCAAACAAATAGGAAGACTTTAGCTAATTACCAAAAAGTACCTTGGTTACAGCTTCAAATTCCGGATTGAACTGTTATTCTTCATGTTCTAAGGCATTGTTTGGCAAACTAGCTTATAAACTAACTGGTAGCTGATAAACTAGCTTTTCAAAACGCTACTATAGATAGTTTTTCAATAAGCTAGCTTATGGTCATCCAAACATGTAACAACTAGCTTGATCAGATTTATTTCAACCAACTTTAAAAAAAAAATAGAGTTCTCTCAAAATATTACAACCTCTATTAGGTAAAAAATTATAAACTAACTTGAGAAATATAAAAACGATATATATAGAGAGAAAAAAACTAGAGAGAGAAAAGACGAATTAAACCTACAATGCGTTAGGTCCTCCAAAACACTTCATATATAAACTCGTAAATTATAGATCTAGTCCCTGAACTTTGACGAAATTGCTCAGATGCCCTTGATGTTTTCCAAGATGTGAGACGATTTTATAGAACATCGTTCCATTGAACAACAAAATAAACGAAGAAGATGTTTACTAAACGTTTATCCAGTAACACCACAGGGACATATATAAATGCGTTGTAATAAGTTTATATGACGCACACGTCCTAACAAGTTTTTAGAAATTTTTTAATACAAAGCGTTGCATTATCTATTATATAAAAGTATCCAATAAATCCATATTTTTACATAAGACATTTTTTTCAAATAATATCCTTAAATGCAATCAAACAATAGAAGCTTCTAAATCTCCTAACCCATTCTCATAAGAACCAATGCCAACAAGACACGTGGATATAACATATTATTGTAAAAGTTGCAAAACTGTCATATCATATTCGATCTTTTCATCACAGTAGGATCGGATTTTTTATAATCTGATTGTGATTTTTTGATTTCTCTTCTATGACCTTCACCATTGTGATTTTTTTATGCCTACTCAATTTGCTCTACAAACCATTTATCCTTAGGTTTTTCTAGAGTTCAATAAATCCATCAACACCATCCTATCTTATTTGATTGCCCAGACTCAGAAAATTTGATTTTGTGAATTTTGTTTGTAAGCTCAATACCGGAACTAACCCGAACAATTCGCGCCCCGAACCACCCGAAGCATATTCGGTCGGATTTCGGGACTCTTACCCATCACCCGATATCCGACCAGGTTTTGGGCACCGACCCGACCCGACCGATGCTCAACCCTATTAATCACCACTCTTTTATTTGTTGTTTTTATTGCACCATTTAACTAAGAATGTGTATTGCTACTAAGGGTTTAATAAAAAAACATAATAATTACACATTTCTAAAACTGTGTACCCTTTTTTTTATTGTGGACATTTATTTTGGGACAATAGGGTAATAAAGCATTTGAGAAAGTGTTCAGCAGATAAACTCCTAGTACGTTCTTGCCATGTATATTTATATACATATATATATAGAGAGAGAGAGAGAAATGTGAGTTCATACGAAAACAACATATATTTAAAAAAACATGATAACAACTGAGTACATACAAAAGCATATATGATTCGCATGACTTTAAGTCGCGCGCAAAGTCGTTTGTGTCCGTTTTTTCCGGGTTAATGTAAAAGCACATATGATTTTGTATATGATTTGATATTTTCTTGTTTCTTAAGTAGTTAGCGTTCTCGTTTGAATATTTTTTCTCTCTCTCTCTCTCTCTCTCTCTCTCTCTCTATATATATATATATATATATATATATATAGAGAGAGAGAGAGAGAGAGAGAGGTGCAAATGCAACTCATTTACATGATACAACACATTCAACCCCTCTGTCTACCACTCATTTTAATTTCACTTTTGTAGTCAAGAAAAAGAAAAAAAGAAGCTAAATGGGGGATGGATATTGTTGGGAAATTACCACCTGCCCCCGGGCAAAAGGTATTCCTTTTAGTTTTAACAGATTATTTCTCTAAATGGGTCGAAGCAGCGGCTTTCTCTCAGATCCGAGACAAAGAGGTCGTTTCTTTTATCCAGACTAACATCATTTGTAGGTTTGGAGTTCCATCTGAAATAACGTGCGACAACGGGACACAATTCATCAGTGATCGAATGAGAAGATTTTGTGAAGAAAGGAACATCAAGTTGGTAACATCAACACCTCGATATCCACAGTCGAATGGTTTAGCCGAGTCGAGTAATAAAACTATCATTAATTCACTCAAGAAACGACTCAAAGCTGCCAAAGGGAAGTGGGTGGAAGAATTGTCTTCCGTTCTATGAGCTAATCGTACGACACCTCGTACGTCCACATGACAGACTCCCTTTTCCTTAGTCTATGGTGACATCAGTCCTATAGTTTTTTTTAATGTTTTGTATCATTTTTTATGTTTTGTATTATTTAAAAAAAATTGTATTGCATTTTTTTTTATTTTTATGTTTTGTATTAATTATAAAAAAATTGAAGTGTATTTTTTTTAATGTTTTGTATTAAATAAAACCTGTTTTTTTTTTTAATTTTGTAAAATTTTTTTGACCAACTTTAGACCCAATTTTTTTACTCAATACCCGGTTTTTGCTATTTTACCTTCATTGTGACATAGATACCAATTTATTCCAAAAAATCTTCCTAATTTTTAAACACTGAAAATAAATATCAGATAAATTTTGACCAAAAAATCTTCCTCCCTTCCCAAAAAAAAATTACTTTCCCAAGATATATATTGTCATTGTGTTGTCAAATCGATATATATCTTGGGAAAGTAATTTTTTTGGGGAAGAAAGGAAGATTTTTTGGTCAAAATTTATCTGAAATTTATTTTCAGTGTTTAAAAATTAGGAAGATTTTTTGGAATAAATTGATATCTATGTCACAATGAAGGTAAAATAACAAAAATCGGGTATTGAGTAAAAAAACCGGGTCTAAAGTTGGTCAAAATATATCTGATTATTGTCATTGTGTTGTTAAATCAATATCTATCTTGGGAAGGTAATTTTTTTTTTTGGGAAGAGAGGAAGATTTTTTGGTCAAAATTTATCTGATATTTATTTTCAGTGTTTAAAAATTAGGAAGATTTTTTGGAAAAAATTGGTATCTATGTCACAATGAAGGTAAAATAGCAAAAATCGGGTATTGAGTAAAAAATCGGGTCTAAAGTTGGTCAAAATATATCTGATTATTGTCATTGTGTTGTCAAATCAATATATATCTTGGGAAGGTAAATTTTTTTTTTGGGAAGGAGAAAAGATTTTTTGGTCAAAATTTATCTGATATTTATTTTCAGTGTTTAAAAATTAGGAAGATTTTTTGGAATAAATTGGTATCTATGTCACAATGAAGGTAAAATAACAAAATACGGGTATTGAGTAAAAAAAATCGGGTCTAAAGTTGGTCAAAATACAAAACATAAACCGGGTATTTTGTACCAAAAATTTGAAAAAAAAAATTCAATTTTTTTTACAAAATTAAAAAAACGGGTTTTATTTAATATAAAACATAAAAAAAATACACTTCAATTTTTTTTATAGTTAATACAAAACATAAAATGATACAAAACATTTAAAAAAAACCTTTAGGGCTGATGTCATCAAATGATTGGAATATTATGTCAACTCAAGGGGGGAGGGGGGGTTTTACGCCGGGTGGGGGTGGGGGTGGGGTGGTTTTACGCCAGACTAGGGTGGGGTGTGTAACACCCCGAATTTCGTTATGTAACCTTGGTATTCTAGTGTTAAGCTTTTGTCGTTAGCACCGCTGTTGTTACCAAGTTTGAGTTTGGCTTTTGTTGGTTTTGGACAAACCTCAGTGAGCTACGCGAGTTATGCCGCGGGTTGAGGTCGCGACATAACCCGCGAAACCCTCTGGATGGGTTTGGTTTTGTGAAAGCGGGCGAGTTATGCCGCGAGTGGAAGTCGCGGCATAACCCGCGAGATGGCCTAGCCGACTTATACCCTTTTCAGTTTAAATATCTCTCACTTATCTCATATCTCTCTCTCTCTCTTCAAATCCCATTCTCTCTCTAGAAATCTCTCTCTCTCTCTCTCTAATAGTTGGTTGGTAACTTTTGGTGGCTAGAATCTAGTTTATGATCCAAGGTTTCGGTGTGAAAAGCTTCGTCTTATCAAGAGGGTCGATATCTGGTTCTTCGGGTTTTCGTATAAACCTATTGGGTGAGTTCCTACTACCTTTCTAAAACTTTATACATGTCAAAAGGGTTACATTTTGAACTCCTATGTATCTCCATGATTTCAGATTTAAGATTTATACATTTTGGATATAAGTTTAACTTTTGGGAGATTTTAGGGTTCCGATCATTTTATGATGGATTCTATAGTATTTGAAGTAAAATGATGTTTTACTTACACATTATGTGGACATGTGAAAGAATGTTTATGGACTCATTTTGATGATTTTCATTCTTACCGGAAGTTGAACTTGAGAAGGCATTTTGTTTATAAAATGTTTTATACCATATGACTACCTATGGTTGTTTACAAAGTTATTGGGATGTCTATTCCCCATCAAAGGAAAGGCATTTTGTTTATAAAATGTTTGATACCATATGACTATCTATGGTTGGTCACATAAATTGTTGTGACAAGTTTGTACCATTACTAGCGGATCCCTAGGTTTTGAGTCGACTTATATTTCATTATTTGAGATTACCAAGTAATGCAAATATAGAGCTACATGTGCATTAAATTGTGAGGCTCTGGCCGTTAACAAATATAGAGCTACATGTACATTAAATTGTGAGGCTCTGGCTGTTAACAAATATAGAACTACATGTGCATTAAATTGTGAGGTTCTGGCCGTTAATAAATTATGGAACTACATGTGCATTAAATTGTGAGGTTCCATAAGGTAATCAAAACGAAGAACTACATGTGCATTAAATTGTGAGGTTCTGGAAAGAAGGTTTATGACCTTATTTTAATGGATTTTATTCCTAATATCAGTTAACTTGGAAATGCTTCTTTGAAAGGTTTCCTTTTTGGATGTAAATGTTATATCCCTTGAAATTTATAAACTATATGTTCTCACTAGGCTTTTAAGCCTAACACTTTTTCTCAAATGATATGTATATCAGGTTCTCGTTAGCGGCGGGTTGCTAAGGGCTTGAGTGCCGGGATTGATCTTGAGGGTTTTTGAGATTGTGTAGTATTGGATTGTTGGGTGTTGTTAAGTCCCATACTTTTTTTAGATAATTCTGGATCAACAACTTATGTAATCTAGATAGTATATGTTTAGATTAGTTGGTTGATGAATTCTATATCCGTTCAGATTTTGTATAGTCTTAAGGACTGATCCCCTTTATGGGAAGTGTATATCATTACGGATGTCTTGTTGCCATATTTTCAGGTTTTAATTTACTCTGAAAATCTAGAGTGCTACAAGTTGGTATGAGAGCTCTAGTTTAAGCGAACTAGGCATGAAGGTAAGATGTCTAGACTTAGACTGAGTTGATAGGCATTGTTTGTGAGACTGGGTAGAACTTCTAAGATGGGTTAGTCTTAGAATCGACGGATGTTATGTTAATCAAGCGTTATGATGACGGTAACAATAACCCTTATGTGTTATATGTTCATAATCTCACTTAGCTAATGTGATTATGAGGATATTTTACGTGAGTGTAATTGGTTTGCTAATGTTATGACAATTGGTAGACGTAGCGGTACGTTTCTTTCGTGCGTGTTTCAGTTAAACTCTTCCTTACCCTTCTCGTGCTTGTGTTTGTCTGCTCTACCTTAGTATGTTGACCGTTAGAGTAGTGCGAAGGTTTATAAGCGAGTAAGCTAAGGAATGATTGTTGTTTGTAAGCAATGTCTCTTTAGAATTATAGTAAGTGCGTGGGACGCATTAAGTTAATCATCCTAAGCCAGATTCGTTGGTGGAGTTAGGATTATATCTTGTTAGATCGATTCCATATAGAGGAGATTTGTAAGTTAATTTAATGGGATGGTTGCCCTAAGATGCCTGAGGCATCCGGTTGATTATAGTACGTCGGGATGTTGGGAAGCGTAGCATTAAGATGCGAGTGCCGAACGAATTCATGCATTAAATTTATTTCTAAAATAAGGTTGCATAAATTGCTTTTCATGATCGCCAACCATAAAGTGATTTACCTTATAACGTTTTGACAAAACATCTAGCACTCAGCATATTTTAAACTATGAGCATAAGCATGCTTAAAATGGTTTTGTTGCACTTGATTTCAAATTATTCTCAAAACTCTCTTTATTCACGTCTTGTGTTTAAATGCTATTTTTGGGTGTCGAAATATCTGTGTTTTAAAGCTTTGTGAGTTAATGGGCAATTAGCTATGGAATTCTGACCTTGATATTGGATCTCTTCCACGTATGTCAATGGTTTTAAAAGAAGAATTATTCCCATGCTTTTGGGTCGAAGTTTCTTGGGGATTTTTAGTTGTGTGAGTTTTGTTGAATTCTTGGAGTTTCGTTTTACGGATTCTTTTGTCGCATGTGAATATTTGATGCGTGAGTTTAGTTTCATTGCGTACAAGTTATGAGTTCTTTGGGCGTCGTGTCTCATCAAAAATCTTGTCAAAATGGTCGCCTTACCTTGTGTTGAAAAATGGAAATTTGGACACCACTTGATTTTAGCGTTAATGAGTTTTATAAAAATCCAGTTGAATTATGGTGTCTCATCTTACGACTTTTGTGTCGCGTAAATAATTTCAGGAACATGTGCATAGGCATCTTTGTGAGTATTTTGTTAAGTTTCATATTCGGTAATTTGGATTGTTTTAACAACATAAATTGCTCATGTCGAGCTTGAATATTTCAACAAGTAAATAGTGTGATTTACATATTCTGGGTGATTTTGTACACGTAAAATCTACATTATGATTTATGCATCTTTGATGATTTTGTGCATCTTAGTATAATTGCATTCATAAACTTTTGGAAAATCTTTTGTCTCAATACGTGTTGAGTTTTGAGAAATCATGTCCTAGTGGTGTGTGTTTTTCATAAGCATTATTTAAAGACATTTCATTATTTGGGGAAAACCGTTAAATGTCGGTTAAATGTGTTTTAAGGTATACGAGGCTTTCGTTGGAAATTTACGTAAAGTGTCGGGCCTTTGGTTCGGGTTTTGACTGAATGAGTCGTGTGGACATTTGTCCGGATTTATAACCGCAATGAAGGATTTTCGTACGATGGAGTTTAATTGTGTTTTGGTGAGTTAAAGTTGATTTGTGAAAAAGGTGTTCATGCCAAAATATTTATTTTAAAGTGATGGTGTTTTACATTAAAATGTTAACTGCCGATAAGTTTTGGTTATTTCGAAATGTTTAGTTTTATGAGCATGTTGAGACACATGTTTTGGGATTTTTGGTTGCTTTGGTAAATAAATTATGTTGAAGTTATTCTTTGATGATTTTACGTATATAACTGGAGTTCAATTGACGTAAGTGTCATTTGGTGTATTTGATCTTATAAACTTTTTTCAGAAAATGCATATTATTGTGTTATGAGGCCTTTTGAAAACATAAGGGTATAAGTTCATTTGGAAAACGGTCTGTTTCAACCAACGATAAGATTTGAGTTAATCATACTTTTGGTCGTGTTTGCATAATAGTTGGTCAAACGTGTTTCAATATTTATTTCGGATTTCATTTGGGTATTTACGTAAACCGTTGTGTCGTTGGCTCAGTTTTGACTAAATGGAGTCTTGAGGACATTTGTACGGTTTAAAAGCAGTTGTGGAATTTTAGAGTTTGATGGCGATTGTTTTATGCCATTGAGAGTTACATGTTTTGGGAGCTTTGGTTTTCAGTTGGAGTCATGTAATGTTAGACAGTCTGTCTGTTTTGTAAAGCCTGAGGTTTTGGGTTACACTTAGTGACCGCTCGGGTTGGCTAGCGAGTAGACAATAGGTGGCACGAGCTGCTGAGTTGGAACTCGTCTGGATTGGATAGGCACCCGTGTCCGTAAGCCCTTGAGGTGGAACTCGACGGGGTATGGCTAGAGGCAATAAACGGTTTGAAGTTGTGATGTCTGGTATGGCATGGGAACTAAGACCGGGATACATGGTGAAATCCAATAACATCACGGGTGGCCCCATTCATTTGTTCTCGCCACCCAAGATGGAAACGTTTAGAGGTCATGCGAGGAAGTTGTATGGGCGGCCTACTTGCGTGTCCTTCTATTCTCTTTGTGTACGGGTCTCTCCGTCGTAGACCCGGGGTATTTTAAACTCTAATGTTATATTTTTACCTGCTTTGTTTATGTGGAGTCGACGGTAAATGATGGCTTTAATATTTGGTTCTCCCCAAATATATTAAGGTTTGAATGAAATGTGTTATTCCTGCATGTTGATATTTAGTTTTCTTTCGTTTCTGGTCGTGTGACTATTGGGCATAGTGTCCATGTTTTCGGACGTACAAAGTGGATGATGTTACTAAGGTTTCATACTTCAAGTTAGTACAAGTCGTGTCAATTTATAAAGCAATGTTGAAATGAAAGATCCATCTTTGAAATTGCATAACTTTGAAAAGGAGTTGTTCCATGTTTTAGGTTCATTATTTGAAAGGTTCTGTTTTTAAGAGAAGTTCATCAAATTAAATGCTTTTACTTATGTAAAACTCTTGAGCTCTCTAGGCGTTAAGCTTGAACTTTTATTTATTTATTTATCTTCATGTGCATCATTCCTGTTGGGAGTTCGGTTCTAGCAGTGCTTTGAGGAGTCGGGCCTTAGCTTTGAGCTAGAGTAAGTGGTTGGTGAAGTCTTCCACAAGTTGGAGTTAGTGGCTACGCATGAGTTTCTGTAGCGCCCATCCTTTATAGCCCGAATGTATAGATTGGTGGTATGTTTAGAGGTTAATCTTTATAATATGTTTGTAGACGAAGTATTTATGGAAGTATTAAGAATTTGAATAAGAGTTATTTCCAGATTTGGGGTCAGATCGGAGTAAGTGATAACAGTATCTGTGTTAACCGTTTACCGGAAAGACGCCTTAGTGCGCCTTGTAAGAATATCTTTATCACTGTTAGGAATGGATCAGTGAAATCTGAGAGTTGTGGGAAGATTAGCGTCGACCGTTGGCCTTGAGTTCGGAACCGTGCAGTTTGAAAGAATTTGGTAGATGGAAAGTTGAGGTCGCTAATTTCCTGGAAGTAGTAATTGTCACCTAAGGTTGGGAGGCAACCGTAACCTTAGGAGTAAAAGTTACTTTGAAGTGTTGAGTGTTCGCTCGGTTAGGAGTGAATTGTGCTCAAGAAGGGTAGCTAGTGTGGATGTCGGTATTAGGATCTCGTTAATGTTTCTAGCTTTTGGGTTTGAGATGATATTCTCTGCGAAAAGTGTTCCATAGAGAAGAGTAGATTTCGAGGACGAAATCATTCTAAGGTTGGGAGTATTGTAACACCCCGAATTTCGTTATGTAACCTTGGTATTCTAGTGTTAAGCTTTTGTCGTTAGCACCGCGGTTGTTACCAAGTTTGAGTTTGGCTTTTGTTGGTTTTGGACAAACCTCAGTGAGCTACGCGAGTTATGCCGCGGGTTGAGGTCGCGACATAACCCGCGAAACCCTCTGGATGGGTTTGGTTTTGTGAAAGCGGGCGAGTTATGCCGCGAGTAGAAGTCGCGGCATAACCCGCGAGATGGCCTAGCCGACTTATACCCTTTTCAGTTTAAATATCTCTCACTTATCTCATATCTCTCTCTCTCTCTTCAAATCCCATTCTCTCTCTAGAAATCTCTCTCTCTCTCTCTCTAATAGTTGGTTGGTAACTTTTGGTGGCTAGAATCTAGTTTATGATCCAAGGTTTCGGTGTGAAAAGCTTCGTCTTATCAAGAGGGTCGATATCTGGTTCTTCGGGTTTTCGTATAAACCTATTGGGTGAGTTCCTACTACCTTTCTAAAACTTTATACATGTCAAAAGGGTTACATTTTGAACTCCTATGTATCTCCATGATTTCAGATTTAAGATTTATACATTTTGGATATAAGTTTAACTTTTGGGAGATTTTAGGGTTCCGATCATTTTATGATGGATTCTATAGTATTTGAAGTAAAATGATGTTTTACTTACACATTATGTGGACATGTGAAAGAATGTTTATGGACTCATTTTGATGATTTTCATTCTTACCGGAAGTTGAACTTGAGAAGGCATTTTGTTTATAAAATGTTTTATACCATATGACTACCTATGGTTGTTTACAAAGTTATTGGGATGTCTATTCCCCATCAAAGGAAAGGCATTTTGTTTATAAAATGTTTGATACCATATGACTATCTATGGTTGGTCACATAAATTGTTGTGACAAGTTTGTACCATTACTAGCGGATCCCTAGGTTTTGAGTCGACTTATATTTCATTATTTGAGATTACCAAGTAATGTAAATATAGAGCTACATGTGCATTAAATTGTGAGGCTCTGGCCGTTAACAAATATAGAGCTACATGTGCATTAAATTGTGAGGCTCTGGCTGTTAACAAATATAGAACTACATGTGCATTAAATTGTGAGGTTCTGGCCGTTAATAAATTATGGAACTACATGTGCATTAAATTGTGAGGTTCCATAAGGTAATCAAAACGAAGAACTACATGTGCATTAAATTGTGAGGTTATGGAAAGAAGGTTTATGACCTTATTTTAATGGATTTTATTCCTAATATCAGTTAACTTGGAAATGCTTGTTTGAAAGGTTTCCTTTTTGGATGTAAATGTTATATCCCTTGAAATTTATAAACTGTATGTTCTCACTAGGCTTTTAAGCCTAACACTTTTTCTCAAATGATATGTATATCAGGTTCTCGTTAGCGGCGGGTTGCTAAGGGCTTGAGTGCCGGGATTGATCTTGAGGGTTTTTGAGATTGTGTAGTATTGGATTGTTGGGCGTTGTTAAGTCCCATACTTTTTTTAGATAATTATGGATCAACAACTTATGTAATCTAGATAGTATATGTTTAGATTAGTTGGTTGATGAATTCTATATCCGTTCAGATTTTGTATAGTCTTAAGGACTGATCCCCTTTACGGGAAGTGTATATCATTACGGATGTCTTGTTGCCATATTTTCAGGTTTTAATTTACTCTGAAAATCTAGAGTGCTACAGGGTGAGGGGGTTTTACGTTGGGCTCACTAGGAAGAGTTGTCTGAAAAATGGGGACATGAATGTCACGTGTCATTTATTTATTGGTTTGTCAATTGTGGGGCCCATGAACAACTTACGCCGGAAGGTGGCGTAATTGATCCGACGTAATAGGGTGTTATTTGTGCAATTTCTCTGAAAATGTGCTAGTTTGTCAATTTTTTTTAAAAAAAGTGCTATTTGTGCCATTGTCCAAACCGAAAAATCTAATTATTACAAATAACAAAATTTGGATTGAGAGTCGTAAATAAAAATAGAAACTTTAAGACTAATGAAATAACGTGAATACGAAAATCATTCAAATCTAACAATATCTGTCACATATCGTTTTCAATGAAAGATTCATACTTTTACAATGTAAACTATAAAATAAAATTGAATCGAAATAATCATGAATTTGAAATCAACATTCAAAACCAACGGTATCAAAAATAAGCACCTCCAACTTTATCCTAAACCAAACTAAAACTAACAAATATAACTTATTAAAAAAGAATTCTTTGAAAGAAACCTCAAACCTCAATTGCATCTATCTATACTATCTATATCTATATCTATACTATATTATAAAAGAGGTATAAAAAGCTCTTAAAAACAACTCATTAAGCATTATGTACTATTATTTAATGCTAATCTACTTAAAATCTCTTAAAAACAACTAATTAAACAATATGTACTACTTTTAAATGTTTTTAACCCTAATTAATAAATTTCATCCTTATCTTTAATCCCCAAACTCTAAAATTATGAAATTTGAATTCTGATAAACATAATTAAAACAGGATAAACATCTTAATTTAAATATAAAAAATTTAAAATATATAAGAAAAATAATGAATTTTAACAAACTACTTAATTTTTTATATAAAAAAACATTATATTATTAAGCTTAAATTACCCATTAATCATTATGTACTACTAGAAGCGTACTCGCGCAATGCAACGATATACATTACGATTTTAATGTTTATTTTTATTTTTTGTTTTTTATTGATTTACAGTACGATTTTGGATGTTTTTTATTGAGTGATAATGATTTTTTTATATATAAATTTGTTTAATTTAGGCTTAACAATATAATGTTTTTTATATAAAAAAAAATTAAGTAGTTTGTTAAAATTCATTAATTATCTTATATATTTAAAATTTTTTAAATTTAAATTTAAATGTTTATCCTGTTTTGATTATGTTTATCAGGATTCAAATTTCATAATTTTAGGATTTGGGGATTAGAGATAAGGATTTTAGGGGATAAGAATGAAATATATTAATTAGGGTTAAAAGCATTTAAAAATAGTACATATTGCTTCATTAATTTTATTTAATGTTAATCTAATTAAAATCTCTTAAAAAACAACTAATGAAGCAATATGTACTACTTTTAAATGCTTTTAACCCTAATTAATAAATTTCATCTTTATCCCCCAAAATCCTTATCTCTAATTCCCAAACCCTAAAATTATGAAATTTGAATTATGATAAACATAATCAAAACAGGATAAACATATCAATTTAAATATAAAAAATTTAAAATATATAAGATAATTAATGAATTTTAACAAACTACTTAATTTTTTTTATATAAAAAACATTATATTATTAAGCCTAAATTAAAAAATTTATTTAAAAAAAAACATTATCACTCTCTAAAACCATCCAAAATCGTACTGTAAATCGATAAAAAAATACATAATCAAAACAGGATAAACATCTCAATTTAAATATAAAAAATATATAAGATATAAGATAATTAATGAATTTTAACATACTACTTAATTTTTTTTATATAAAAAACATTATATTATTAAGCCTAAATTAAACAAATTTATTTAAAAAAAACATTATCACTCTCTAAAACCATTTAAAATCGTACTGTAAATCGATAAAAAAATTAAAAATTAAAAGAAACATTAAAATCGTGATGTATCTCGCTGCATTGCGCGAGTACGCCTCTAGTTATATTATAAAGATGACATAAAAAACTCTTAAAAACAAGTATTAAAGCTTAATGTACCGCTATTTAATGTTAATTACTTAAAAAACAACCATAAAAGTTGTATGTACTACATTTAATACTATTCATTAATTTTCAATCATTATCTCTAACCATTTTAACTCCCCTAAAATAACTCTCATCATATTTTAGATATAAAAAATCTAAAATATAATTAAAAAATCTTACATAATATTTTATAAAAAAAAATTATATTATTAAACCAAAACAAATTACATTATATTATTAAGTCTAAATTAAACAAATTTATATAAAAAAAATCATTATCACTCTCTCACAACCATCCAAAATCGTAATGTAAATCGACAAAAAACAGAAAATAAAATGAAACATTAAAATCGTGATGTATCTAGCTGCATTGCGCGAGTACACTTCTAGTATTATAAAAAATACATAAAAAACTCTTAATTACAACATTTTAAGCACAAAATACAACAAATTAAAGCCAACTTAATTTACAATTTCATAATGTCTTGGTACAACTTATTCAAACACAGTATCTCGCATCATCATCTATTTGTGGAATGGATACTCATTTATTAATATAAATATTTGTTTTTTTATATTTAATGGACGATTTGATCAATATTATCTACTATTATCAATATTTATTTTTTATATTTATTGGACGATTTGATCAATATTACTATTATCAATATTTATTTTTTATTTTATGATTTGCTCTTAATATATCTATATCTATATTAGTTATAATCTCATAACTAATATATCTATACTACCTATACTATATTATAAAGATGACATAAAAAACTCTTAATTACAACTCACTAAGCTTTATGTACTATCATTTAAAGCTATCTACTTAAAATCTCTTAAAAATAACTATTAAAGCCTAATGAACTACCTGTAAAGCTTTTAACCCTAATTAATATTTTTCGTCCTTATCCCCCAAAATCTTTATCTCTAATCCCCAAACCCTAAAATTATGAAATTTGAATTCTGATAAACATAATCAAAACAGGATAAACATCTCAATTTAAATATAAAAAATTTAAAATATATAAGATAATTAATGAATTTTAACAAACTACTTAATTTTTTTATATAAAAAACATTATATTGTTAAGCCTAAATTAAACAAATTTATATATTAAAAACCATTATCACTCAATAAAAACATCCAAAATCGTACTGTAAATCAATAAAAAAACAAAAAGTAAAAATAAACATTAAAATTGTGATGTATTAATCATTATGTACTATTATTTAATGCTAATTTACTTAGAATCTCTTAAAAAACAGTTAATGAAGCAATATGTACTACTTTTAAATGCTTTTAACCCTAATTAATAAATTTTATCTTTGTCCCTCAAAATTCTTATCTCTAATCCCCAAATCCTAAAATTATGAAATTTGAATTCTGATAAACATAATCAAAACAGGATAAACATCTCAATTTAAATATAAAAATTTTAAAATATATAAGATAATTAATGAGTTTTAACAAACTACTTAATTTTTTTATATAAAAAACATTATATTGTTAATCCTAAATTAAACAAATTTATATATAAAAAACCATTATCACTCAATAAAAACTATCCAAAATCGTACTGTAAATCAATAAAAAATAAAAATAAACATTAAAATCGTGATGTATCTCGCTGCATTGCGCGAGTACGCTTCTAGTATTATAAAAGAGACATAAAAAAAACTCTTAATTACAACATTTTAAGCATAAAATACAACTAATTAAAGTTGATTATTTAGTTTACAATTTCATAATGCTTTGTTACAACTTATATTTTATTATAAAGATGTAATTTATTTTACTTTTAGTTATGATCTATTTATAAAGATAATGATAAATTATTTTGTTATGTTATTATATTTAAAATTATTGATAATATATTTTAATAAAAAATAAAACAGGTAGTTTATCTCATAGTGTTTATTCTGTATTTAATATGTTTATTTGTAGTTAGTTATACAAATAAAAACATAGGACTTTAATAAGTTATATTTATGTTTCATTAACTTGAAATTTTGAATTTTAACTAATATATCTATATTATATTATAAGACATTTAAGCTAAACTCTTAAAAACTAATTTTTATGCATTAGGTACCACTTATTAATGCATATTACATAAAATCCAAAAGTACAAATTGATTAAACATAAGTACAACTTATAAAATCTCAATGTTTGAATTCGTGTAACTAACTGCATATAGGCACTTAATTTTATTTTCTAAAATATCTAAAATTTTTAACTATTGATATAACTAGCCGATAAATATAAGAAAATTCGAGATAAAACACCTTATTTTTAATTTTTATTGAATTATGTTATCCTTTTAATTTTAAATATAAAATATTTTAAATATAGTTATCATTTAAATTAAATATTTTTTGACCCGTAACAAAATACTTTATTATTATTATTATTTATAATAAACCATAATTAAACTAAACTAAAATATATTTTTGTTTTAAATCTAGGTTTCTGAAAATCGTAAAATAAAATCAAAAAAGACTAACAAAAAGTATGAATAATGATCGAGGGTTCGAGTTCTAGATTTCATAAACCCGCTGTATTGCGAGGGTACATATCTAGTAATAAAATTATGTCATAGTGGTCCCCTAATAATGAGTTGGACGTTGGGCTTAATGAAATTGGGTTGGGCCGACATGTGAACTGGGCCGAGGGCTTCAATGAAAAAAAAAATAACAAATCTATTGCTTCCAACAAAACTTGATGCTTCCAACAAAACTTCAACCCATGGTCTACACCCTAGAAATGCACACTTCTTATTAATCAACCAAGACTTCTTTCTTGTTCAAAATGGCACCATTAGTTCTTTTATTATTTCTTTCTTGTCCAACTTTGTTCAATTTGTTCAATCACTTAAATCCAAGCTCGGACGAGTGAGATATAGTCAAAACACTATAGTCGCGTAAATCTGTCAAAAATCATCGTTTCGTTCAAAATTGTTCCGAACCCATCAAAATATAAAACTGCATTAATGTAGTTCGGATTTACCATTTTAACTCATTAATAAGGGACAATTGACGAGAAAATAAAGTAAAACTTAATGACCGATCAGAAGTTCAAAATGTTTTTGGTCTAATTGGAAAAAAAAAGACAAGTTTATGGCTTAAAAAGATAGAACTTAGGAAATAAATAAGTCATATTCATAGGATTTGTTTCTAGGTTGAACCTTATCTCTTTAGGTTTATATCATATTCAATAAAATTTCAATCCATTCAATAATGGGGTATCTCATATTAAATCTTGAAGAATTAATTCATTGCTTTAGCTTTCACATGGTTTGTTTATTTTTATTTTTTGGATAAATGTAACTATAATCATGTATAAATTCCATCAACCCAAGTGAAAGAACTTCAAAATGTTTTTGATCTAACTGAAAATGATGGGTGTTTCTTTATATGTTCCGTCATCTGCATAAACCGTATAGATATTACTTATCAGACCTAGCAAAAAAAATTGCACGTAATGTGGGTACGTGTACCCAAAGATGTGGATACAGAGTAACCGTTTTTCAAGTGCCAAGAAAATAATCGGACCGTAATTGATTTATTTTATTTTCTAATAATTGTTAATTCGTTTCCTAATTATCAATTTTGAACAATCAAAACTTCAACTCAAGAGAGTTCATTTTTCATATTAATTTATGCAATGATTTATTTTATGGCATATTTTTTTCAAAAAGCACTTAATCATGACAAATTAGAAAAGCAATTGCATGCAAAATGTAGGACACAAAGAAACATCTCAAGAAGCATTTTAGTCTGCAATGGTGCTATATTAGTATTTACTCCCATGAATTTTATTAGCCATTGTGGCTATGGAGGTTCACCTGCGATGACTTCAGGCCATTCGTGATCGCCCGGGGATTAGTCGGTGCGCGTAAGTTGGCCCGAAAACCCACTGTTACCAAAAATAAAACAGAGAGAAAGTACTAGATTACATGGGTTTTTTTTTGCAAGTTTATCAAGCTTGCATTGGAATTTGCAAACAGGAAGACCTAAATAGAAACACATGTATTTGATATTGTGGCATATGGATTAACTAAGTCTATACGGCCAAGAAGGACATAAATCCAGCCCCAGAAGAAGTGAAACGATATATGCCCCTAGCTAACTGAAGCTTTAAATTCCTCTGCATCCTTGGGTTCATAAAATCTAAGTTTTGCCTGCAATAGATTAGAAATTATATATGGAAAATTAATGTTATGAGTATGGAGGATCTACCTGCAAAAAGACGAAAGCTGAAACTGCTGCTAGAATTTCATCACAAAATGTTTTCCCCAAATCATGCATGGACATATATGAAAAGTAGCTGCTATTTTTACCATCCTTTGTTTGTGTTTGTGTTTGTGTTTGTGCTGGAGGAGTCGTTGTTATCATTCCTCAACTTGGTAGAAGAGTAAGAGCTCTTAACCCCAATAATAACATTTTTTTTACGATCAAAACGTTTGGTGACGGCATCGTTCTAGCCACCGGGTTAATCTATATATTACCCGATGGTTTTGAAAATCTAACTTCAACTAATAGGGTTTCCAATGGCAACAACACTAAGGTGTTGTTTGTTTTTTAAGAGGTCTAAAGTCTTATTTTAGTTATGATTAATAAGAGCTGGTGTGTAAAAAGGTCTGAACGATTCAGACTTAAGAGACATTAAGAGGTTTTTTTCAAAAAACAAACAACCCCTAAAACATATTTAATATTAATAATAAAATAATATTAGCTAATGTATTACTAGTCTATATATATATATATATATATTATTATAAAAGTTGAATAAAAAAGTAATATTTGATTTGAAAATGCAACCTGGATATCTTTCTCTACCATATCCTTCATAATCGACCATTTACGGATAAGAAAGGAAGGTGCTGGAAGAAAAAAGAAAAGAAAAGAAACGGAGAAAGGAAAAAAGAGGTGTTGACACGTTCTTTGAAGAAGATGATGAGAACGAAAAAAGAGGTGTTGTCCCAAACAAGATATCAATATGATCCAAGGCAATAAACGAGCCAAGTGCGGTGATTATGAGAACAGGCATAGAAGCAGCACAAAACAGATCCACAAACCCCATCGATCTTTATCTAATTACTTACTTACTTGGGAAAAAAAAAATAAGTTTATGGCTTAAAAAGATAGAACTTAGGAAATAAGTAAGTCATATTCATAGGATTTGTTTCTAGGCGAAACCTTATCTCTTTAGGTTTATATCATATTCATTAAAATTTCAATCATTTCAATAATGGAGGGTATCTCATATTAAATATTGAAAATTTAATTCATTGCTTTAGCTTTAACATTGTTTGTTTGTTTTTATTTTTGAATAAATGTAACTATAATCTTGTAGAAATTCCATCAACCAATGTGAAAGAAGGTCTGATAGAAAAAAAGACAAGTTTGTTTCATAGGATTTGTTTCTAGGCTAAACCTTATCTCTTTAGGTTTATATCATATTCAATAAAATTTCAATCCTTTTAATAATGGTCTCAGACAGGTAGTTGGCAAACTAGGATTACGTGCATCTGATTTAGTAATTCCAAAATATTGATCAATCGAAGTTGAATTCACCACCGCCTTGATGGTTAATTGTGTGATTTAATCGATGAGGTTTTGATTCGAAACAATTGTTGATCGAGGGGATTGTGTTGTGGACCATAGCAACCTTCGGATCTTTGTTCGATATTGGGCCAAACATGAAATCGAAGCTTATCTACGCTAGCAACAGTTGAAAATAAAAAATAAGGCAGATGGTTCAACTTTTAAATATACTTAGGTATGTATCCGTGCGTGATAGTGCAAGCAGGATCTCCATGTTGAAGTCAATAACTCAAAATGACAACCATGTTTCATGTTAAGTTAGTATTCTCCATCCCTCTCGGGGCTAAAACCTACAAATATTACAACCTTAATAAGTTTTTGTACCATTTCACTGTTCCACTCGTGCTTCTTGATTGAAAGGAAACAAAAATAGCTCGATTGATAAGGAGAGGGAGCACCAAGCTACACTCATTATGCTCGACCGTTACAGAAGAAGATTAAACAAATTCACAATGAGTGTAATCAAGTTGTTTCCCTCGACCGTTACAGAAGAAGATTAAACAAAAATAACTTCGGATTGCTTGCTCACCTTTTAAGTTTTAACTCATGAGAGTTCATAACCCTCTTTCCAACACATAATAACTTGTTACCACTACTCATTGAGATGTGAATATTGGATATATTTGTCCTTGTTAATAAAAGATGTTTAAAAACGTCAAATACGAGTCTATATGAATATTATATATATATAGAGAGAGAGGGAGAATCATGCGAGAAGTTAAACATTTTGCGAGAATGCGAGAAGTGTTTAATCATATATGATTACACGACTTGTAGGTGTGTTTAATCATGTATGATTAAACGTCTATGTATTGTCAATATAACATGTGTTTAATCATATATAATTAAGCTTGTGTATCATATATGATTAAACACTTCTCGCCTTAATGTTTAGCTTCTCGTTTGAACCTGCCCCTATATATATATATATATATAATGTTAAAATACATCAAAAGCAATGAAGTTGTTTGATTTCATATTTATGTAAGGGTAAATTTCATGAAAATGCAATGTGTATTGATCTTTTTTTTTTGTGTGTAACATATTTCTAGAAACTTAATTTGGTACATCAAATATGATATTTGGTTTACATATGAGAATACATAAAAATACAACATACGTTTGTCTACACTATTTTGTGCAACATACTTTTCGCCCAATGTTTGAGATGTCAAATATGGATTACAAAAATGAATGCTTTAAAAGTACATCATATAAAATATGACTCATATTGTTCAATTTCATGCAATTTGCCATGTAGGCTGAAAACTCGTTTACCATTATATAATTTTTTCAGAGTAACCTTCACTGTTAGTCCCCCTAACGTTTGTCAATTTCAATGATCGCCCTATACTCGAAAACTTGGATTTGGCCCCTCACGCTTGTCATTTGATAATGGTTTTGGTCCTCCTAACGGTCGTTAATTTTTTTCCACAAACTTCAATTAAACGAGGGATATTTTAGTCATTGTAAACTTTGTTTTCCTGATGACTAAAATAACTCATTTAACCGGATGGTGATGAACTTAATAGAAAAATATTTAAAATAACTAAAATATCCCTACTTTATGACGGACTTAACGAAGAAAAAAAAAAGGTAAACAGGCATTAGGAGGAAGCAAAAGCGTTATGAAACGACAAACCTAAAGGACGAAATCCAAGTTTTCAAAATTTATGTACGATTTTTCTATTAAGTTCAACACCACCCGGTTAAATGAGGTATTTTAGTCATTAGAAAAATATTAAAATAACTAAAATATCCCTAATTTATGACGAATTTAACGGGAAAAAAAAACTAACAGCCATTAAGCGAAGGAATAAAAAACATTATGAAACGACAAACCTAAAGGACGAAATCCAAGTTTTCAAAATTTATGTATGATATCCGTTCAAAATTAACAAACATCAAGGATCAAAAGTACAATTTACTCTTTTAATTAAAAAAATTGTAAAAATACCAAGTACAATTTAACTAAAAATTGTAAAAATACTAAGGGAGTTGAACCCTACATGAATCGAACACACAATAGTCTGATACTCTGATATGGAGTCGGACGCGGTGCCATTGCGCCACGAATCCTTTTGTTTAACAATCTATCATTTTTCTATATATACAATCCTACAGACATATTTATGAAATCTGTGATTCACAACAAACCCTAGCAATTCTGGAGCAAATCAGACGACTACAAATTGAACACGGCAATCGTCGATGTTAGTTAGCGATTTGATCCTGCATGTTAAAACCGCCATTTGAGATCCGATATTTTCTTGTATTTTTATTGGGGTTTCAACACATCAATCAAGTGTAAGCAAGCAATCGGAAGTTATTTGCAACTTGATATCTTTTGGGTTTTTATTTGCTAAAATGTATTCGTAAAAGATGGCACAAGTCATGAAGAATGCACCGACTCCTGTTGTTGTTGGTTGATGAAAAGATGGTTGCAAAGGTGTCGAGTTCCGATGGCACAGGTTATGGAAGGAATCAAGATTTACATGTCACTCATTGACCTCTTGGCTGCAGATTTTATGAACCCAAGGATGCAGAGGAGTTTAAAGCTTCAGTTAGGGGCATACGCTTCACTTCTTCTGGGGGTTGGATTTATGTCCTTCTTGGCCATATGCCACAATGTTCAACCAGTTTGATAATGAGAGTTGCTTGAAGATTCCTTCCATAACCTGTGCCATCGGAACCCTTGCAGTCGACACATTTGCAACCATCTTTTATAAAAAGATGCACTTCATCAACCAACATTCTTCATGACTTGTGCCATCTTTTACGAATACATTTTTGCAAATAAAAACTCAAAAGATATCAAGTTGCAAATAACTTCCGATTGCTTGCTTACACTTGATTGATGTGTTGAAACCCCAATAAAAATACAAGAAAATATCGGATCTCAAATGGCGGTTTTAACAGGATGTTAAAGCAAAGCAAGATCGAATCGCTAACTAACCTGTCGTTCATCGACGATTGCCGTGTTCGATTTGTGAGGTATAGCCGGTGCTGAGGTTGAGGTTTCTGATCCAGAATATATAAAAGAGAACAAAATTGACTAGTTTTTGCCTAGTGGTAATGATAATCAAGGTTAGCGTAGAAAACTTACTTGGAAAGCCTCCAAACTTTTTAAGTTACGAACATCTTTCATCATCTTGCGGCCGATCTTAAACTCTCTGCGATTGAGTATCGACATGGATAAAGAAAACTGTGTAACGTCCAACAAATCATCAGACACACTATGTTTTATACATTGAGCTCATAAACAATAAATCCGAATACAATATGAAGTATTGTTGAGACACAAAACAATAGCAATAGCAAAACTAGTATTGTTGAGACATAAAATAATAGTAAAAACTCAGAAAAAGGAACTTGATCCTTTAATACTTCATTTTGATTGCAAAAGATGAGATTCTTTTTCAAACAAGTTTGACTTAATCAAGCATATTCATTCAGGTAGCGTTAGAATATAAAACAATAGGCATATTAATTGGGAACTAGAATTACAAATTTTGAAGATCAAGAGACCATCTTTCAGATCAGATTTCTGTATTATTTTTAAGTTTTGAACATTATCCAAAGAAATCACCCTCATTCTTTTCTATGGGAATCAAATACCAGCATAAGATAAATAAAAAGCATGAAATTGCATTCCACTTAACAAAATAGCAGCAATTAAAGGTAGCACAGAGAAAAGAATCATGTTACAGAAGAAGTAAACAAAATCAAAGAAATTTTTTTAAGCAATTACAATACAACCCTTGCAAACATGAAACAAGAACATATCAAAATTTCAAAATTGAAGCATATGAACAGAAAAACATACTCTCGTGCGGTTTGAAGAGTCATCGTGTGAAATCAACTCTTCATGATCGAGAGCATATAGGACAGAACTGAGAGCATCATTATAGTGTTTTGCATTGATGTTCATTCCTTTGTATTGTTGATGTTTGGAAACAAAAAAACCATAGGACAGAAAAAAATCAAACAAAGATCGGGATCCAACAAAGAAAATCGAACAAAGATAAGATGGAAAAAAACGGAACAAACATCAAGTTGCAGATCGAGTTTGATGTTGTCAAAGCAAATCGATCGAGTGTGTTGTTGTCGACGAGTTCTACAAAGAGGGGAAGCGATCGATCGATTGAAGCATGCTATTTGATTTATTTGTAGAGTGAGGAAGAAGCAATTTTTGTGGGCTTCGATGGTGAAGGAGAACCATTAGTGGGTATGAATTTTACCCTATTCTAATATAGTGATTAATTATATTACTCATAACCAAACAACAACTTTCATTCCATTCATATTTCTTACTTGTTCCAAACGCCTACAATAAATATCACTATCATTCCCCATCTTCTATTACCCCCAACTAAACACCCCCTAATTTTTAGAGCATATGAGAAAATGAGATTTTGAGCTATAATTGTGTTCCAACAGCTTCTCTAAAATAAAATTATTCTCAAAATGGAGAAAGTAGGAGAGAGAAAAGTTTTTTCTCCAAATACGATTAATATGGGTATCTCCAATCCAACCACTAAAAATGATGTGTCCGTTAAACGCTAAAAAAAAGAAGAAAAAAAACAACTCCAACCACACACTACAAAAACAACACTAAAAACATATTTAATATTATAATAATATTAGCTAATGTATTAAACTACTAATCTATATATATATATATATATATATATATATATATATATATATATATATATATATATATTGTTGGTGATTTTAGTGTCACCAGACATTTAAGTGTAATTGGTTATAACACGAGTACTAATGGGTTTCAAACTATGATCTAATACAAGTTAGGTGGTGCGGAGTGCACACTTGTTATGAGACGAGTTTGATCCCGGACACGATGAAATGGCGGGGGGTCAAGGGGCAACGCCCCTAGCGGTGATCCAAGTGGCAGAGCCTCTGAAGGCATGGCAGAGCCTCTGAAGGCACGTTAGAGCCTCTGAGCCTCGTTGGCACGGCAGAGCCTCTGAGCCTCTTTGGCACGTCAGAGCCTCTTAAGGCACATCAGAGCCTCTGAGCCTCTTTGGCACGGCAGAGCCTCTGATGGGCGTCTCTGTACCAGAAGCTCTTGGTGTCTATTTTTGGACTAAATCTACATTTACTGAACATTTAATGGTCAGTTATTTTCTGCCCTTAATTTTAGCTAAATTGATTGTAATCGACTATAATGATAGTGATTTACAATCATTGCCATTTTCCGTTATTTCCTATTTTACGAATGGGACTAGTATATATACCGTATATACTTATGTTTTAGACTTACGATTTTAAACAATCATATATACTCTCCAACAAATTTGCTCTCGTTTTTGTGCCTAAAAACGTGAGTGTTCTTGAGTCTTATCCCATATTGGATTTCGTGCAACCCAGGCATAGGGTCGAAATACCAATTCGGAAAGTGACTTACACGATTCTCAAGAAATCCGGTCAACTGATCGACTAGTTTTCCCCTGATATCTAACAATCGAATTGGTATACTTGACATGCCGATCATGGCCGATTCTGTGAAAGAGATGACCTCAAAGTTTGGAAAGCTGGAGAAGTTTGAAGGCACTGATTTCAGACGTTGGCAGAAAAAGATGCACTTTCTGCTGACCGCTCTGAAGGTAGTGTATGTGCTGAGTACACCCATGCCAGAAGTAATAGAAGATGAGACGTTGGAGTACATAAGAAGAAGGAGCAAGTGGGAGAATGATGACTATATCTGCAGAGGACACATCTTAAACGGTATGTGTGATTCCCTTTTTGATATCTACCAAAACGTGGCAAGTGCGAAGGAATTATGGTATTCCCTCGAGTCCAAGTACATCGTTGAAGATGCTTCTAGTAAGAAGTTCTTGGTTAGCGATTTTAACAGTTATAAAACGGTGGACTCGAGGCCCGTAATGGAACAATATAATGAAATTCTTCGTATCTTGGGTCAATTTATACTACACAACATGCATATGGATGAATCTATTGTTGTGTCGAGTGTGATTGACAAACTACCACCTTCTTGGAAAGATTTTAAGCATAACTTGAAACATCAAAAAAAGGAACTGTCATTGGTTCAACTTGGGAGTCATTTGCGCATCGAAGAATCTCTTCGGGTGCAAGAAAATGACAAATCAAAGGGGAAAGTTGAATCTGGACAACCCTCTGTTCACATGGTTGAGGAGAAGAAAGTCCACTCCAACAACAACGGAAAAGGCAAGAAACGTAAGTTTGATGGACCCAACAAATCCGTTAAAAAGAAAAAGGATTTGGTGTGTTGGCGATGCAACAAGGTGGGTCATCACAAACGTGATTGTCGGGTAAAGTTGAACAATAATGGTGCTGGTTTGAGTGGAAGTGGATCGGGGTCTAATGATCGCGATCAAGTGAAAGGAGGTCAGTTTTTGACTAACTTTGATAATTCTGTCCAGAATTATGTTTCACTCATACCCGAGTCGTTTTATGTGCAGGATGATGATTGTGCATGGTGGATCGACTCGGGAGCGACAATCCATATTTGCAAGGATCGTCGGTGGTTCGAGAAATTGACACCGGTTGAAGACGGTTCGGTGTTGAATATGGGAAACGAGTCGAGTGCACAAGTTTGTGGAGTTGGAGTAGTTAATTTAGAATTTTTTTTTCTGGAAATACACTTAAATTGTTTGATGTTTTGTTTGTGCCTAGAATTCGTAAGAACTTAGTAAGTGGTAGTTGTTTGGATAATCTTGGATTTAAACAAGTATATGAATCGAATAGGTTTATCCTATCTCGAGGTGGACATTTTATTTGTTTTGGTTATTTGTGTAATCGCATGTTTCGCTTAAATGTGGTTAATAAAATTTTATGTTTTGAAAATTCTGCTTTTATATCGTCATCGTCTTCTTCTAAAATTGTTGATTCAATGTTATGGCATGCTAGATTGGGGCATGTGAATTTTAGAAGGATGCATGAAATGTCAAAAGATGGATTAATTTCAGCCTTTGACATTAATGCGGAGAGGTGCCAAACTTGCATGCTCACAAAAGTTACAAAACAACCTTTTCCGAACGTTAAACGGAATACGAATGTTTTTGAGCTTGTACACAGTGATCTGTGTGATTTCCACTTCACTCCTTCCTCGGGAAATAAGAAGTATGTTGTCACTTTTATTGACGACAATACTCGGTTTTCTTATGTATATCTTTTGCATGCAAAAGATGAAGCCTTAGAAAAGTTTAAAATTTACAAAACTGAAGTCGAACTTGTAACACCCCGAATTTTCGTTTGGTTTTGCGAGGTTGTTTTTGAAGAAAAGAGGATGACGTTTCTGTCTACAGGGCGCACGGGTCGTGCGCCATACTTCAGGAAATGCGCACGGGTCGTGCGCATGGAACAGGGTGCGAGGCAGTGGAAAACGCACGGGCCGTGCGCTGTGTTGGGTTTCGTGCATTTCCTTGCTGAAATATCTCATTTGGGTTGAATTCTTTGAAAACTCAGATTTTTTCTCTCTCTCTCTCTCTTCCATTTTCTCTCTTTTCTCTTTCAATCTTCAAGAGTTCATTTGGTTGCTAGTTTTCGGTGTTTCCAGCGAGGGGTCGGTGTTTTAAGCTTCACCTCTACGTAGTGATCGTTATCTGTTTTTTCGGGTTTTATTCTGAAAACCTACCAGTGAGTCCCTACTACCATTTTACAAACTTTATACATGTCAAAACTCTTATTTGCGAAATCTAAAGTATTTCTACGGTATGATTTTATGTTCTCTACATTTTGTTGTAAATGAAGTTTTTGGTGAATATCGGGGTTCCCGGTCAGATTTGACCAAAATGACAGGTTCCGCCTTATTGAAGTAAATTGATGTTTTACTTGTACATTAAGTGGTCGTTTGAAAAGAATGTTTATGAACTCATTTTAATGATTTTCATTCTTACCAGAAGTTGAACTGGAAATGGCATTTTGTTTATAAAATGTACTTATACCATATATTGATTTATGGTTGGTCACATATGTTGTTGTGACGAGTCCTTACCATTACTAGTGGATCTCTAGGTTTTGGAGTAGACTGTTTTGTTGAGAGGTTATATTCCCTAAATTGTAGTTATGGATCACATGTTCCTCGGGGGCAACTTGGTACGGTTATGTGAGGCCGGATACTAGCCATGGTTCATGGTGATCCTAGCGAAGGAGTATACATTGGTTTCCCTTGGGAGCGCGATCTCACCTCGTAGCACGGACTCTGGGTTCATTGCTGAGAACTCCAAGTGTTTAGCTCATAACTCGGATTTGTGGTCTACTTTGTGTTACACCACTATCCTTGGTAAATGGTCCTTTTATCACCGTTTAAGAGTTTTGGACCGAAGAGGCCCGGTTGTGGCAAAATGTTATCTTTACGAACTAAACCTTTATAAAAAGATTTCTTTATGATATTGATGTTTATATCTTTTGAGCTTTATAAACTGTATGTTCTCACCAGGCTTTATAGTCTGACACTTTTTCTCAAATGATGTGTATAACAGGTTTCCATTAGCAGTGGGTGCCGGGGTTTTTGGAGAGACGAGTTTTGAGTCTCGGGGTTTTTGGAGATGTTTTAAGTATTGTTGTTGGGCATTGTTAAGTCCCATTCTTTTGATGAAATCCTTGTATAGAATTGTATAGTCTTAAGGACTGATCCCATTTATGGGAAGTTAATGGAATTACTTTCGTCATATTGTTAGATTTCCAGGTTTTAATTTACTCTGATTTTTAGAGCGTTACAAGTTGGTATCAGAGCTCTAGTTTAAGCGAACTAGGCATGAATGTAAGATGTCTAGACTTAGACTGCGTATGCTAAGAATTGATCCGCGAGATTTGGGTAGAGCTCTTAAGATGGGTTAGTCTTAGAGTTGACGGAAAGTACGTTTATCAGGCGTTGTAGTAGTGGTGACAAGAACCGTTATGTTTTGTATGTTCATAATTTCACTTAGCTAATGTTATTATGAGGATACTGTACGTAAGAGTGCTTGAATTACTGTTAATATGACAATTGGTAATGTGGTAGTACGTTTTCCTTTCGTGTTTTCCTATCTCTCTCTTATCTCTTTCTTTGTTCTGTGAAGTTGTTCAGCATGGTGAATACGCGTGGTAGACCGCGTACTCATGTTGATGGTCTGGAAGCGACAACCTCTACAGCGGGTCAGCCGGAAGGAGTTGAGGTTATCGTTCGACCACCCGTTCAGCAAGTACTAGGTGGGGGGCCAGAGGTCATTCCGCGAGTAGACCTGACTTCGTCCCACCCAGTCATCAGGGATGTTAATCCCCAGTCAGAGTTGTTGGCCAGCGTGATGTTGGCGATGAGGGAAGAGATGGCGAAGCAGCAAGAGTTTCTGCTAAAAGCAATGGAGAACCGCGACGTAAACAACCGGAGAAGTGAGACGGTTGTGGAAAACGTCGTAGCAGGTTCTGGAGGCGATGGTATAAGGGTCACAGCGGTAGAGCGCAGGATTTCTGATGCTCCGGGGAATAGGAAAAGTTGTTCCTATAAGTCCTTTCTGAGCTGCGGACCGCCTGAATTCTTCGGTTCAGATGACCCGGCGGTGTGTGTAAAGTGGATCCGAGCGGTTGAGCAAGCTTTTGGCTCTTCCGAGTGTGGTGATGATCAGAGGGTACGGTTCGGTACCCAATTGCTGAGGGACACTGCACTCATCTGGTGGAATATCGTTCAATCCACTCTATCTCCTGAAGTGTTGGCCCAGTTGTCTTGGGCCGAGTTCAAAAAGAAGCTGCTAGAAGAGTTCTGCAACAAGAGGACCATGGACCGAATTGAGAAAGAATTCCGGTCCTTGGTGAAGGGAAGCCTGACGGTGAGGGAGTACACCCGTCAGTTTATGGAGAAGTTGGGTCTGGTGGGGCACGCTGCCCCAACAGAGAAAGATAAAATGAAAGCTTATCTCAACGGCTTGCCAGCGGACATGCAATCGATGGTCCATAATTTCAAGGCTTCTAACCTCCGAGAGATGGTGGAGGAAGCTCAATTCATGGAAGAGATGTTCGCGAAGAGCAAATCTGAGAATTCTGTGGTGGTGTCTGATAAGAGAAAGTGGGAGGGCAGTTCAGTACCTCCCAAGCGGACCCGACCTTTTGTTGGAAACCGCAACTTCGGCGGTTATCAGGAAGCAAGGTGGTGCTCGAAGTGTCGGACAAAGCATCACGGTAACTGTTACAACAATTCTCAAACTTGCTTCAAGTGTGGGAAGCCTGGTCATACTATCAAAGATTGCCCGGTCAGGGGATTCATCTGTTTTGAGTGCAAGGCACCGGGACACTCGAGGAAAGATTGCCCGAAGCTTGTGTCGGGTAGCGCGCCAGCAAGGAAGGAGAACCCTCCTAAGGTTCAGAGTCGATCTTTTCAGATGACGGCTGAAGAAGCTAGAGCATCCGCTGATGTGGTATCGGGTACTTTTCTTATAAACTCTATACCTGCTCGTATTTTGTTCGATACGGGTGCTAGTTTCTCTTTCGTATCTGAATTGTTCCGTCAGAAAATTGCTATGCCCACTACTAGTCTTGAGGATGCATTAGTGGTAGAAATAGCCGATGGTAGTCAAGTTCTGATCCGCGAAGTTCTGAGGCAGTGTACTCTTAGTATCGAAGGGAAAGAATTCCCGATCGATCTATTACCGATGTTAATCGGGGGTTTTGACGTGGTAATCGGTATGGATTGGTTGTCAAACAATCAGGCCGAGTTCGTGTGTTCCAAGAAGATGATTCGACTTCCCAACCCCTCTGGAGAGATCGTGGTCATCTATGGTGAAAAGAGGAAGGGTGAAGTGGCAATAATCACAATGGCAAGAGCACGCAAGTGTTTAGTAAAATGATGTTCGTCTTTCCTAGCCTATGTGATCGATGCTAAGTTAGAGAAGTCAAAGCTGGAAGATGTGAAGATCGTGCATGAGTATCCAGATGTCTTTCCGGACGACTTGCCCGGGTTGCCACCCGATCGTCAAGTAGAGTTTCGGATTGATCTTGTGTCTGGCGCTGCACCGATCGCTAAAGCACCTTATCGTTTAGCGCCATCGGAGATGCAAGAGATGGTAGCACAACTCCAAGAGCTATTAGAGAAAGGCTTTATAAGACCGAGTTCGTCACCTTGTGGAGCTCCGGTCTTATTTGTCAAGAAGAAGGATGGCACAATGAGAATGTGCATTGACTATCGTGAGTTGAACAAAGCTACAGTGAAGAACAGGTATCCGCTTCCGAGAATAGACGACTTATTCGATCAACTTCAAGGAGCGGGTTGTTTTTCCAAGGTCGACTTACGTTCAGGTTATCACCAAGTGAAGGTAAGAGAAGAAGATGTTCCGAAGACGGCTTTTAGAACGCGTTACGGCCATTACGAGTTCCTTGTAATGCCTTTTGGCCTGACGAAAGCACTAACAGTGTTTATGGACTTGATGAATAGAGTGTGCCGACCTTTCCTCGACAATTCGGTCATTGTATTCATTGATGACATACTAGTGTACTCCAAGAGTGAGTCGGAACACGAACAACATCTACGTGAGGTTCTGGAAGTGTTGAGAAGAGAAAGATTGTACGCCAAGTTTTCCAAGTGCGACTTTTGGCTTAAAGAAGTACAATTTCTGGGGCACATAGTCACTCGAGACGGAGTGAAAGTAGATCCCTCCAAGATTGAAGCTATGATGAATTGGGAGCCTCCTAAGAGTCCGTCAGAGATCAGAAGTTTCTTGGGTCTGGCGGGATACTACAGGAGATTCATTCAAGACTTTTCCAAGATCGTTTCTTCCTTGACAGTTCTGACTCGGAAGAATGTGAAGTTTGAATGGACCGAAACCCAAGAGAAGGCATTCCGGATCCTTCAAAAGAAGTTGTGTGAAGTTCCGATCTTGACATTACCTGAAGGGTCGGAAGATTTTGTGGTTTACAACGACGCTTCAAAGATGGGATTGGGTTGTGTGTTGATGCAACGAGGCAAGGTGATCGCTTATGCCTCGAGACAGCTCAAAATACACGAGCAGAATTATCCAACCCATGATCTGGAGTTAGCAGCGGTGGTGTTCGCTTTGAAGCTTTGGCGACATTACCTATACGACACGAAATGTACTCTGTACACGGATCACAAGAGCCTGAAGTATGTCTTTGATCAGAAAGAGCTGAATATGAGGCAAAGGAGGTGGCTCGAGTTGCTGAAAGATTACGACTTTGAATTGCTTTACCATCCCGGTAAGGCGAATGTGGTGGCCGATGCGCTAAGTCGGAAGGACTATAGCGGAAGCATTCGAGCTACCCATTCAAGAATCGAGCTTGTGTCTAGTCTTGTTGAGAAGATCAAGACATCTCAGATGGAAGCATTGTTGGAAGAGAATCTCAAAGAGGAAGTCATGACAAAACAGCGATTGCTCCTAACGGAAGATAGTCGTGGAGTGAAACTGTTCAGCGGTCGTGTGTGGGTGCCCAAGATTGGGGGAAACCGGGAGCTGTTGCTAGAAGATGCACACAAGTCCAAGTATTCCATACATCCGGGAAGCACAAAGATGTACAGGGACTTGAAGTTGCACTATTGGTGGCCGGTAATGAAGCTTGATGTGGCACGTTACGTTGAGCGTTGTGTGACGTGTTCGCAAGTTAAGGCCGAACATCAGAGACCGTACGGGAGTCTACAGTCTTTAGAGATTCCCGAATGGAAATGGGAGCATATCACCATGGACTTCGTGACGAAGTTGCCTAAAACTCTTCGAGGTCACGATACCATTTGGGTGATAGTTGATAGATTGACGAAGAGCGCTCATTTCTTGGCTATGCGCGAGACACTACCGATGGATAAGTTAGCAAAGCTTTACATCGATGAGGTGGTCTCGAGGCACGGCATACCATTGTCGATCGTGTCGGATCGCAACATTCGGTTCACTTCGAACTTCTGGGATGGATTTCAGAAAGAGCTTGGTACTCGAGTGAAGTTGAGTACGGCTTACCATCCGCAAACCGACGGGCAGAGCGAACGAACGATCCAAACCTTGGAGGACATGTTGAGGTCTTGTGTCATCGATTTCGAGGGTAGCTGGGACACTCACCTGCCTTTGGTGGAGTTTGCCTACAACAATAGCTACCACTCGAGTATCGGAATGGCACCCTTTGAGGCTTTGTATGGGCGAAAGTGTCGGACTCCCGTGTGCTGGCTTGAAGCGGGAGAAAAGCAGTTTGCCGGACCTGAAATCGTGCAAGAGACTGCCGATAAGGTCAAGTGCATTCGTGAAAGAATGAAAGCGGCTCAAGATCGTCAGATGAGCTATGCAGATAAGAAGAGGCGGCCGATGGAATTCCAAGTAGGCGACCGTGTTATGCTTAAAGTGTCGCCGTGGAAAGGCATTATACGGTTCGGAAAACGTGGGAAGTTGAGTCCCCGTTTCCTCGGACCTTTCAAAGTGCTTAAACGGGTGGGTTTGCAAGCCTACCAGTTGGAACTGCCACCGGAGTTGAGTAGAATACACAACACGTTTCATGTTTGCTAGCTCCGGAAATGTTTGGCGGTGGAAGACAGCGTCATTCCCCTTTCAGAGTTAAGGGTTGACGAAGGCAACCGTTGTGTGGAAGAACCCGACGCCATCTTAGAGAGAAAGTCTAAGAAGTTGCGTCATAAAGAAGTCACTTTGGTCAAGGTGCAGTGGAAGTATCACCGGGGAGCGAATGTGACGTGGGAAGCCGAGGAGGATATGAAGCGAAGATATCCTCACCTTTTTGTGTAGTTGGGATTTCGGGGACGAAATCATTCCCAAGTTGGGGAGGATTGTAACACTCCGAATTTTCGTTTGGTTTTGCGAGGTTGTTTTTGAAGAAAAGAGGATGATGTTTCTGTCTACAGGGCGCACGGGTCGTGCGCCATCCTTCAGGAAATGCGCACGGGTCGTGCGCATGGAACAGGGTGCGAGGCAGTGGAAAACGCACGGGTCGTGCGCTGTGTTGGGTTTCGTGCATTTCCTTGCTGAAATATCTCATTTGGGTTGAATTCTTTGAAAACTCAGATTTTTTCTCTCTCTCTCTTCCATTTTCTCTCTTTTCTCTTTCAATCTTCAAGAGTTCGTTTGGTTGCTAGTTTTCGGTGTTTCCAGCGAGGGGTCGGTGTTTTAAGCTTCACCTCTACGTAGTGATCGTTATCTGTTTTTCCGGGTTTTATTCTGAAAACCTACCAGTAAGTCCCTACTACCATTTTACAAACTTTATACATGTCAAAACTCTTATTTGCGAAATCTAAAGTATTTCTACGGTATGATTTTATGTTCTCTACATTTTGTTGTAAATGAAGTTTTTGGTGAATATCGGGGTTCCCGGTCAGATTTGACCAAAATGACGGGTTCCGCCTTATTGAAGTAAATTGATGTTTTACTTGTACATTAAGTGGTCGTTTGAAAAGAATGTTTATGAACTCATTTTAATGATTTTCATTCTTACCAGAAGTTGAACTGGAAATGGCATTTTATTTATAAAATGTACTTATACCATATATTGATTTATGGTTGGTCACATATGTTGTTGTGACGAGTCCTTACCATTACTAGTGGATCCCTAGGTTTTGGAGTAGACTGTTTTGTTGGGAGGTTATATTCCCCAAATTGTAGCTATGGATCACATGTTCCTCGGGGGCAACTTGGTACGGTTATGTGAGGTCGGATACTAGCCATGGTTCATGGTGATCCTAGCGAAGGAGTATACATTGGTTTCCCTTGGGAGCGCGATCTCACCTCGTAGTACGGACTCTGGGTTCATTGCTGAGGACTCTAAGTGTTTAGCTCATAACTCGGATTTATGGTCTACTTTGTGTTACACCACTATCCTTGGTAAATGGTCCTTTTATCACTGTTTGAGAGTTTTGGACCGAAGAGGCCCGGTTGTGGCAAAATGTTATCTTTACGAACTAAACCTTTATAAAAAGATTTCTTTATGATATTGATGTTTATATCTTTTGAGCTTTATAAACTGTATGTTCTCACCAGGCTTTATAGTCTGACACTTTTTTTCAAATGATGTGTATAACATGTTTCCATTAGCGGTGGGTGCCGGGGTTTTTGGAGAGACGAGTTTTGAGTCTCGGGGTTTTTGGAGATGTTTTAAGTATTGTTGATGGGCATTGTTAAGTCCCATTCTTTTGATGAAATCCTTGTATAGAATTGTATAGTCTTAAGGACTGATCCCATTTATGGGAAGTTAATGGAATTACTTTCGTCATATTGTCAGATTTCCAGGTTTTAATTTACTCTGATTTTTAGAGCATTACAGAACTACAATTGGGTAATTCGATTAAATGTCTTAGAACTGATCGTGGAGGGGAATATATGGATCCCCAATATTTTCAATCAGTTGGTATCATCCATGAGACAACGGCACCATACACACCTCAACAAAACGGGGTTTTCGAACGTAAAAATCGAGTTTTGAAGGAAATGGTAAACTCGATGCTTTCTTACTCGGGATTGAGTGAGGGATTTTGGGGAGAGGCCATGTTAACGGCCTGTTATGTTTTGAACAGAGTTCCAAATAAAAGGAACAAAAGAACCCCATATGAACTTTGGTTCAAGAAAACTCCGAATTTGAATTATTTTCGAATTTGGGGTTGTCGGGCTGTTGTAAAACTACCCGAACCCAAAAGGAAAGCTTTGGGTAAACGTGGAATTGATTGTATATTCATTGGATATGCAGAAAATTCCAAGGCTTATAGGTTCTACGTTATCGAGCCTAATGATTCGGTGTCGATTAACACCGTAATCGAGTCGCGTGATGCGATTTTTGATGAGATGCGATTTTCATCAAAGCAAAGGCCTAAGGACATGTTTCCTAGCACCAATAAAGTGCAAAATCCAGAAAGTTTGGATGGTGTTTCAAGTCTAGAAACACAGCAGGTCCGGAGAAGCCAAAGAGGTCGAATTGCCAAAAATTTCGGTCCCGAATTCCAACTGTATTTGGTGGAAGGTTCAAGGGATGAGCTTGGGATTTAATACTCTTATTGTTATAGTATTGAGGATGATCCAAAGAATTTCAAAGAAGTGATGGAGTCTCGAGATATCGCCTTTTGGAAGGAAGCAATTGATGACGAAATATCATCAATTCTTGAGAATAACACATGGGTGTTATCAGATTTGCCTCCAGGTTCTAAACCACTTGGATGCAAATGGATCTTCAAAAAGAAGATGAAAGTTGATGGGACGATTGATAAATTCAAGGCCCAGTTAGTAATTCAAGGGTTTCGGCAAAAACCCGGTATTGACTATTTCGATACGTATGCTCCGGTGGCACGTATTTCGACTATTAGATTGTTAATCGCCTTGTCGGCAATACACAATCTGATTATCCATCAAATGGATGTTAAAACAGCCTTCTTGAATAGTGATCTACAAGAGGAAGTTTACATGAAACAACCGGAAGGTTTCGTTATGCCCGGAAACGAACATAAGGTCTGTAAACTTGTGAAATCCTTGTACGGGCTGAAACAAGCACCAAAACAATGGCATCAAAAGTTTGATGAAGTTATTTTGTCATGTGGTTTTGCTTTAAACCAAAGTGACAAATGTGTTTATAGTAGATTTGATGCTACTGGTGCGGGCGTGATCATCTGCTTGTATGTAGATGACATGTTAATTTTTGGGACTGACCAAAATCATGTAGATGAGACTAAGAAATTGTTGTCATCTAAATTTTCCATGAAAGACATGGGAGAGGCTGATGTAATCCTTGGTATAAGGATTAAACGGGTTAACAAATGGATTGTTATGACGCAATCGCATTATATTGAGAAAAATCTCAATAAGTTTAATTACCGTGAGTGTTCTCCCGTAAGCACTCCCATGGATCCAAGTGTGAAATTAATGCCTAATACGGGCAAGGATATTTCACAACTTGAATACTCTAAGGCTATTGGTAGCTTACAAACTCAATAATGGAATCTGAGTTTGTTGCACTAGCCGCCGCCGGTAATGAAGCGGAGTGGGTAAGGAATTTAATTTATGAGATTCCATTGTGGCCAAAGCCAATTGTACCTATTTCAATCCATTGTGACAGTGCGGCCACTTTGGCTAAGGCTTATAGCCAAGTTTACAATGGTAAGTCTAGACACCTGGGTGTTAGACATAGTATGTGTAACACCCTGAATTTCGTTATATAATCTTGGTATTCTAGTGTTAAGCTTTTGTCGTTAGCACCGCGTTTGGTACCAAGTTTGAGTTTGGCTTTTGGTGGTTTTGGACAAACCACAGTGAACTGCGCGAGTTATGCCGCGGGTTGAGGTCGCGGCATAACCCGCGAAACCCTCTGGATGGGTTTGGTTTTGAGTAAGCGGGCGAGTTATGCCGAGGGTGGAGATCGCGGCATAACCCGCGAAATCAGTTGGCCGACTTAGTCTTATTTCAGCCAAAATATCTCATTGGGTTTTGGATCTGAAATATCTATTCTCTCAAATCTCTCTCAAGTTTCTCCCTCTCTTTTCTTCTTGGATCTTAAGAGCTCGTTTGATTGCTAGTATTCAGCATTTCTAGCAAGGGCCGGTATTAAAAAGCTTCGTCTTCTCCCCGCGGTCGATATCTGGTTTTTCGGGTTTTTTATCTAAAACCTATTTGGTGAGTTCCTACTACCTTTCTAAAACTTTATACATGTCAAAATGGTTACATTTTGAACTCCTATGTATCTCCATGATTTCAGATTTAAGATTTATACATTTTGATATAAGTTGAGTTTTGGGAGATTTTAGGGTTCCGATCATTTTATGATGGATTCTAATTTATTTGAAGTAAAAATATGTTTTACTTGCACATTATGTTGGATATGTGAAAGAAAGTTTATGAACTCATTTCAATGATTTTCATTCTTACCAGAAGTTGAACTGGATATAACATTTTGTTTATGAAAATGTTTTTATACCATATGATTGTTTATGGTTGGTCACATATGTTGTTGTGACGAGTCTGTACTATTAGTAGTGGATCCCTAGGTTTTGAGTCGACTATATTATTGGGATGTCATATTCCCCATTTTGTAGCTATGGATGCATATGATCCTCGGGGGCAACTTGGTACGGTTATGTGAGGCCGGATACTAGCCATGGTTCATAGTGATCCTAGTGAAGGAGTATACATTGGTTTTGCTTGCGGGCGCGATATCACATCGTAGCACGGACCTATGTGTTCGTATCCTTGGATTCCAAGTGTTTAGCTCATAACTCGTATTATGGCCTACTTTGTGTTACGCCACTATACTTGGTAAAATATTTTATCGTTGGTCATTTGATGACGAGTTTTATAACGGAAAAGCCCGATTGTGGCAAAGGTTTCATTTGTAAGATTTAACCTTTTTGGAAATATTATCTCATGATTCAAATGTTTATATCTTTTGAGCTTTATAAACTGTATGTTCTCACCAGGCTTTAAGTCTGACACTTTTTCTCAAATGATGTGTATAACAGGTTCCTTTAGCGGCGGGTCGCCGAGGGTTTGAGTGTCGAGTGTGGACTTGAGGCATTGTTGAGATGACTAGTATTTGGAGTTGGGCATTGTTAAAGTCTCATTCTTTTGGTGAAATATGGATCGTCAACTGATGTAATCTATATAGTTATGTTTAGATTAGTTGTTGATGAATTCTATATCCGTTCAGATTTTTGTATAGTCTTAAGGACTGATCCCCTTTATGGGAAGTTTATATCAATACGGATGTCTTGTTGCCATATTTCCAGGTTTTAATTTACTCTGAATTTTAGAGTGTTACAGTATGATTAGAGAATTAATCATGAATGGTGTAATCTTCGTTGAGTTTATTAGAACGCAACAAAATTTGGCAGATCATTTAACTAAAGGTCTGACAAGAGACTTAGTGCACAAGTCTGCGATTGGGATGGGATTAAAGTCCTTATAAATTTATAAAGGTGAGACACCCAATTCCCTTCTAATATGACATTAGAAGTTGAATTCAATGTGGAAAGCTCACACTTATAAATTGGAACACAAGTTGAATCATCCCAGGTATGTGTTCAGTCCTGCAGTGGTTAGGGTGAAGTTTATCTTCTTAATAATTCCTTTGATAAAGTGTATTTGCAGGTACACGAAGTAAAGGAATTACCTATGTGATTGTGAAGTGTAGCCGCATTTCAAAAGGTTGGGACTTGGCCTTTATACAATCATGAGAGGATTAGGACACACGGCTTTATAATTGTGTCAAGTTTTAATTTGCTGGACATATAAGGAATTTGTATGTATTTTATCTTCAGGTATTCAATTGAGTTGATGGGTTCAATCCTTGGGACACCTTGATTCTCGAATATTTTGAATGTGTAAAATACTAATGTGGAAATTCAATCGTTTCGATATTTTCATTTAGGTGCAAGTTTGGTTTGTTTAATTTAAATGTGTTATTTCATTGGTTACACTAAAATGGGGGAGGATTGTTGGTGATTTTAGTGTCACCAGGCATTTAAGTGTAATTGGTTATAACACGAGTACTAATGGGTTTTAAACTATGATCTAATACAAGTTAGGTGGTGCGGAGTGCACACTTGTTATAAGACGAGTTTGATCCCGGACACGATGAAATGACGGGGGGTCAAGGGGCAACGCCCCTAGCGGTGATCCAAGTGGCAGAGCCTCTGAAGGCATGGTAGAGCCTCTGAAGGCACGTCAGAGCCTCTGAGCCTCGTTGGCACGACAGAGCCTCTGAGCCTCTTTGGCACGTCAGAGCCTCTTAAGGCACATCAGAGCCTCTTAAGGCATGGCAGAGCCTCTGAAGGCACGTCAGAGCCTCTGAGCCTCGTTGGCACGGCAGAGCCTCTTAAGGCACGACAGAGCCTCTTTGGCACGTCAGAGCCTCTTAAGGCACATCAGAGCCTTTGAGCCTCTTTGGCACGGCAGAGCCTCTGATGGGCGTCTCTGGACCAGAAGCTCTTTGTGTCTATTTTTGGACTAAATCTACATTTACTGAACATTTAATGGTCAGTTATTTTCTGCCCTTAATTTTAGCTAAATTGATTGTAATCGACTATAATGATAGTGATTTACAATCATTGCCATTTTTTAGCTAAATTGATTGTAATCGACTAAAATTGATAGTGATTTACAATCATTGTCATTTTCCGTTAGTTCCTATTTTACGAATGGGACTAGTATATATACCGTATATACTTATGTTTTAGACTTACGATTTTAAACAATCATATATACTCTCTAGCAAATTTGCTCTCGTTTTTGTGCCTAAAAACGTGAGTGTTCTTGAGTCTTATCACATATTGGATTTTGTGCAACCTAGGCATAGGGTCGAAATACCAATTCGAAAAGACTTACACGATTCTCAAGAAATCTGGTCAATTGATCGACTACTTTTCCCCCTATATCTAACATATATATATATCATTATAAAAGTTGAATAAAAAATTAATATTTGATTTTATTGTTCTACTTTATTGGCCTCCAAATATAAATGTCTACTTCATTGACCTTCATTTTTTTTTGTGTGTGTGTTTTAGTGTTGGGTTAGAGATGAAAAAATCATATTTTTTGGTGTTTTTAGTGTTGGGTTGAAGATGGTATAAATGAGAGTACCAGTAGAAAACTTTGAAAGTAAATATTTAGACAGATAAATAATATTTTAATATTATAATCAATGTTGGATTCTCCAAAATGAGAATTTGATAGAGATGAATGTAAATTTTTTTTTTTTGAAAATTTTGACTTTTAGTTCTCCCGAAATTTTAAAGAATCTGTTCGAGATACTCTTAAAATTACCGAACTTGAGGACTGGTTTCTTTCAATTCATGATATATAATTGGTAATCATAACTATAAATTAGTAATAATTACTACTATAAAAATAATACTAATAATAAAATGGTTTCCTATTACACTCCATATTACAACTAACTAATGTCATATTCTTTACAACTTAATTATTGTCAATTGTTATATGGATTTTTAATGCACAAAACTACAAATTTCAAGTTGTATTTGTGTCACTTATCAAATCATTTTAAAAAGTTTTAATTTTCTTGAATAACATAATTTATTTTACCAACAAGAGCAATTGTCGTCTCGCTTCAACTATAAACAAACATTTACAAGTAATTTTCTTGTCTTTCTAACATATTTTTTTAAAACTACTTGTATCAATCAGGTTAAACCTAGCTATTTACACCTCTAATCTTTCTTTGTGATCCTAGCTAGCTAGCTAATCTTCACTGTACACCCAAATCTAAAACCATCATAAAGATCTATCTCCTCAAGAATTCATTCACCAACTTCGAAAATGCCGAACCGCCATCGTGTTGCAACCGTGCCGGAGAATCATACTCCGCTACTTTCCCTGCGTTTCCCACAAAATCGATGAATTCCGAGTTAGTTTGAGAACCAGATATTCATAATGAATACAATGATATTCGTATTGAATAATTGGTTCATGGATATCAAAATATTTACGGTTCGTAAATGGAATTTTCTTTGTTATTTGGATAAACGACTTTGAATAGTGTAAATTTTGTTACCTTGATCAAGAACGAGAACTAGATCGCTGTCAACGATGGTGGGTATCCGATGCGCTATGGTTATGACCGTACATCTGCTCGTTTCTTCTCTTATCGTCTTTTGCATCACGTTATCGGTTTCTGTATCGATGGAAGCAGTGGCCTCGTCTAGTACAAGTATCCTGCGTTTCTGTAGCAACGCCCTCGCTAAGCATACGAGTTGCCGTTGTCCAACGCTCCAGTTTTCGCCATCTTCAGCAACTGCATAGATTTCTTCACAACTTTAGTATCCCTATACCGAAAGTCCGAAACAATTGAAAAAAAATCCCCAAAAATCTGCGTTAACGATGGCAAAACGGAACCCGATCCATGAGTTTTTTTCCCACCTTTTTTTCCGATTATACCCCTCATATTTTACATAAATGACTAAAAACTCCTGTTTAGGTAATTTTATATTTTCATCTAGTTTATCAACTAATTTTTACCAAATGTGACTACTTTATCAACTAGCTTATCAGCTAACAGCTTTTTCAGCCTGCGGCCAACCATTTACGTTCTTACCTGGTGTATCGAGAAGCCGTTTGTCCTGCCTTACGATATCCGCAAGCCGACACTTGTTTAGTACCTGTTTTTATGTTAAAACAAACAAAGATCAATCACGATAATCAATATCACGCGATACGTAAATTTTCAAAAGCGATTAAACTCACTACCTCCCAAATTTCGTGATCCGAATGCTGTTCTAAAGGATCGAGATTAGTTCTCATGGTTCCTTGAAACAGAGTTGGATCTTGTGGGATTATCCCCAACTTAGACCTCAAATCATGCAACCCGATCTTCGAAATATCGAACCCATCGATCAAGATTTGACCTTTCGTGGGCTCGACCACCCTGAACAGAGCCTGGATCAGCGTCGATTTCCCGCACCCGGTTCTTCCCACCACCCCGATCTTTTTTCTAGCCGGAAAAGTACAAGTGATTCCTCTCAAAACCGTCGGAAGAGCCGGGTGGTATTGGACGTGTAGATCTTTGAGCTCGATTTCTCCTCTTGACGGCCAGTTGGTTTCCGGGATACAGTTTTCGATGATTGCAGGGGCTTCGCTCGGAATATTCGCAAACTGAAGAATTCTTTCGACCGAAATCATCTTGTTCTCGACGTTGCAGAGGTTCCATATCACCCAAGCTTGCAGTACGGTTAGGCTCAAACCGTACGTAACCGCTAGCCCGGCTAAGCCTGTTATTACATCAACGATCATAAGGTCTCGACCGTCACTACAACAAAATGGGTTTTTTAAAACGTCCAACCGTAGTTAACGGGGATTTTAGTTTATAAGACAGCAAGAACTGTCTCATATCAAAAGGCGTTACAATAAGAAACAAAAAAATCTATTTTTTGAGTAAATTACGTTTTTCGTCCTTGTGGTTTGTTATAAATTGCGGATTTTGTCCCTGTGGTTTCACAATTACGGTTTTTGTCCCTATAGTTTGCAATTCAATGCTATTTTCATCTGTAAGGCTAACTCATACGTCTAAGTATGAGGGATTAAAATAGCAATGAATGGTAAACCACATGGACGAAAACAACAATATATTTTAAATATTAAAGACCAAAACAAAAACGAGTTGTAAATCACCGGGATGAAAATCGTAATTTTAAAACCACATGGACGAAAATACCAATTTTCAACAAACCACAGGGACGAAAAACATAATTTACTCGATTTTTAGAGGACTAATATAGGTTGCCCAACTTCGTCTTTAACGCTGTGTTCTCGAAACTCATTTAACGAAGGAAAGGAAAGTGAGGGAAAGGGGAGGAAAGTAAAAAAAACTCGTGTTCGCGAAACTTTTTTAGGAGAGAAAGGAAAGGAAACGGAAGGAATTGTTAACTTTCCTCCCAAACCTTTCCTCCCAATTGTGGGAGGAAAGGAAAGGAAATAAATTAAAACAATTAAAAAAAATTACTGAAATTATTAAAATTACAAAATTATCCAATCTTTCATTATAAAGAATATATTTTTATAAGGGTATATTTGTAAAATTGACATCTTTCCTTTCCTTTCTATCATGTTCAAGAACATGAAAACTATTTCCTTTCCTTTCCTTTCCTTCGTTTTCCTTCCGTTCGTGAACACAAATGAAAAAATTATTTTCCTTTCCTTTCTTTTCTCTCCCTTTCTTTTCCATCCATTTCTTTTCTTTTCTTTTCTCTCCAGATTAGAGAACAGCGCAAAACTTGTTAGATTGTCTAACTTCGTCCTAACAACTTATTGTAACAACTTTACGTACAGATTTCGATACTATAAATTGAAAAGTCTCATAAGTAAAGAAGCTTACTAGGGTTTATGGACGATCGGGGGAGGTGCACCAAGGCGACTAGGAGGAGAAAAAAGACGAGGTTGAAGAGGAAATTGGTCCGAACACATAACCATTCCATCGTAGCGGTGTTGTGGAAAGTAACACGAGAGTAATCATCGATAACCCTTAAACATTTCGTCAAGAAACGAACTTCTTGATTGAAGCAACGGATCATCGAGGCCCCGGAAATCGACTCCGAAAAATGGTGTTGAATCGGAGACTTTTGAATCCCGATCATCCTCGCCAGTTCCCTCGCCGTAGTTATGTAGTACACCTTTTAAAAAAACGACCCGTTTTAGCAACAACAAAAAAAACGTCTAGAAATTCAAGATTCGTGTTTTGACCTTACCTGATACCATAACGATATGGCAACGATGACAACACAGAGCAAGAAGATCGGCCACGCAACGTGCGACATAAGTAAAATGATGAGTACAAGCTGAAGCATTGCGAAAACTAATCCCGCCAATCTGTACGGGATATCAACGTCCACTGTGCTTTGATCCGTTGAAGACTGTAAGATATGAATCATATAAAGCAAATCTAATCAGTACCCAATATATCGGGATAACAGTTACTCGACGAAAAAGTAAGGATAGATTACTAACACGGTTGAGGATCCGGCTCGAAGGAGTGGAGTCGAAAAACGAAATCGGTGCACGAAAAACCGAAGTTAACATTTGTAGGAAGAGGTTTTGGCTGGTCTCGAGAGCAATCGTCGACAGCAAAATCGCCCGTCCTAAGATGAAAATCGAGCTTCCACCGGATAAAAGCACGAAGACTCCAACAAGGGTCTTGCTGCTAACCCGATTCTCGTCTTCGGTAGCCCACGCCATCCAGTAATTGCTGCCCAGTTGCAGTAACAAAAAGAGCACGTGACAGATAATGATAACCGGAACTAGAGCTCCTTTATAAGCCGAAGAGATGAAAGTTATATAGACACTGGATTTCACCCGACCAGATTGCGATTCTTCTTGAAGTGACATTTCAAAAGACTTGCCGTTGGTCCTAGACGGCTCGTGTTTTAGTTCCAAGTTTGCACCCTGGCTAGCCTGTGGGTACGTGGTCGGGATCCGGGGATCGTTTGGCGGGTTCACCTGGTTCAAAGACTTGGAATGAGCGGCTATTTGTCGAGCGAATTCGCTAGCGGGATCTGCAATAAGCTCATCGTACTTTCCTGATTGAACGATACCGCCATCTTTGATTACCAGAATCAAGTCCGAAGCGCTTAAGAACTCCAATTGATGCGTTACGTAAACAACAGTCTTCTGATCTAAAAGATTTATCAAACATTTCTGTAATGGAAAAAAAGATTCATATTAAGAAACACCCATAAACCAACGATGAAAACCGAATGAAAAGTTCAAGGAAAGTTTGTACCTTGAACATATGAGCGCCGGTGTGAGCATCAACCGCGCTAAACGGATCATCGAGGATATAAACATCGGAAGCACTATACAAAGCTCTCGCTAATTGAATCCGTTGTTTTTGCCCTCCGCTCAAATTCAAGCCTCTTTCACCCACGATACTTAGATCACCTTCGATCCATGTCTCGAAATCACGATCCAGACCGCATCCATCAACAACTTCATCGTAAAACGACTTGTTCATTTGTCTCCCAAATAGTATGTTATCCCTTACGGTTCCCGTTTGAATCCAAGCACTTTGTGGCACAAACGCTTTCGATCCAAACACTTTGATACGCCCACCGGAAATCCTCGGGATTTCGCCGAGTATGCTACAAAGTAAGCTCGATTTCCCAGCTCCAACCGAACCACATATCGCTACTTTGAAACCTTTCGGGATTTTCATCTTCGAAGAAATCTTGATCGTGGGCTTTCGTTGATCAGCATAATTCGTGTCCCACGCATACTCTCCCGGTTCAATTTCTATCGCCACACTCGACGATGGCTCGAAAGATTGAGGTTCAACCGACGGTTTACAATCTTGATCCATTATAAATTCTTTGATTCGATCAAGTGACACCTTCGTTTGCGCCACCATCGAAACAAGCTCCGGAAGATTGTAAATGGGATCCTGCAAGATCCTGAAAGTAGCCAACGTCGAGAGCACGACACCCGGCGTCAACGGCGTCCTCAAGAAAATGCAAACGCCGAAAGTGGAAACCGAGACCACGGTAGGCGATGTCCAAAACAAGAAAGCAATCGCGGAGCACGTATAAAGATATTTCTTGAGCCAATTCCGCTCTTTTTCTCGTAAATCAATTAGCTTTTTCTTGAAGTTGGATTCCCACGAATGCAGTTTCAATACCCGCATGCTCTTCAAGATCTCCGCGGTTGCTTTGATCCTCGAGTCCCTCGACTCCATCACTTTCGTTTGATATTCTTTTTGCCGATTCGCCAACGGGGTGTTGCTGATCATAACTAGAATCGTGGAGATAAGTGCGGCCATCGAAGGAGCAAAACCAAGGTTTATATATAAAATGATCAACGCTAAAAGAACCTGAACCGGAAGCAACCAGATTCCGTGAATGTGCCAGAAAAACTCACCGATCTTTTCGACATCCACATTGATCAAATTTATGATCTTCCCGTTGCTCATTGTACCGTATTTGATCGATAAAGATTTCTTGTATATGAGAACCATAAGAGCAGCACGTATTCGAATGCCTATACGTTGAGCACCAAAATACCATTGTCTTTGAGACAAAGATTCCACCGTCTTCGATAAGAAGAAAACGGACGAAAGAATCAAACCCCTTTTGTAGCTTGAATCGTTACCATCTTCGGATAGGTAATTCACGAAGCTTGTGATCAAAATCGGCCCCATGTATGAAGCAAGTGTGTTAGCTCCTAAAATCACCCCCCCAAAAAAAAGTTAAATACACGAACTCGTGTTTCATTGGTTTTATGCGGTCTTCAGCACGGGTCCCACTTTAACTAAGTGGGACCTGCTACCGTATCTTGAAGATATTCATTGGTGATTGGTGAATATGAATTAGACCAGAATTTAAAGTCTTCAGCATGGGTCCCACTTTAACTAAGTGGGACCCGCTACCGTATCTTGAAGATATTCGTTGATGAATAGGAATTAGACCAGAGTTTAAAGTTTAAACCTTGTTCTATTCATAACATTTTTAGATGGTTTATAATGAACCTAACATCTACGACGTTTAGAACCGCTAATTCTACTAGGCTCGTTTGGTTTGGTTTTAAATGGTATTCTGATACCTATGATATAATCCTTACAACACCCACCCCCCCACCCCCCCAAAAAAAAAATGCATGTGCTTGCCAATTAGCTTCAACTTTAGTGTTTTTGTCCTATATGTCTGTGTGCTTATCTAGGGCTCTCTTGGATCATTTGTGGTTGTAAAGAACAGAGTTGGTTTTGGGGTTTTGTCTGGTGCAACTCAATAATAATCTTGTTGCCAGTAAGATATATATAATATTTGATGATAAAGGTAACAACTTTATGCAATAATCAATATTAAACTTCAAACACAAGCTGCATCCAAGATAAAGAAAAAAAGAATTGGGGAATTGTCTAAAATAGCCATTCCGGACTCCCCAATTCATTTTATAGCCGTTTTCTACTCAATTGACCAAAATAGCCAAGATTTGGCAAGTACCAGTTTAGTAATTCGCGAAGTCTACTTTCTATGGATTTAATATTCGTAAGGTGACTATTTTTTAGCAAGTTGCTAAAGTGCTACTCGCGAAATGCTGACGTGACAAGTACAACTTTAACAAGATGGGTAACTAACCAGCACCTTAACAACTCTTTAGTAAGCTGCGTAAGTGGCATTTCACGTCAGCATTTTGCAAATAGTACTTTAACAACTTGCAAATTTGCAACTTTATGAATATTATATTCATAAAAGGTATAGTTCGCAAGTTGCTAAAATGCTACTTCTGAAATCTAGGCTATTCCGGTCAATTATATAGAAAAGTGGGCTATATAATGAATTAAGGGGTCAAAAATAGCTATTTTGGACAATTTCCCTAACCGAAAGTCACAAAAGGGCAAGAATTTACCTGCAAAAACCGCGTTGATCGCTAAAGATCCCCGTATAGCATCAATAATGGACTTGGGCAATACCGAAACTCGAGTCTTTTGCTTCTGAAGAGCCTCTTCCAACAAAAATGCAGCTTCTCCCGCCGTTTCCGATTCCGGGATAGAAGGAACATGATTAAACTCGAGTTTTCGAGTTCGACCCAATACGAAAAGAGGGTTGAGCCAATTGAATGTAACCCTCTTCCAAACTCCTGCATTTGTGAAGGCACTAGTGTCTCCAAGATTTTCTTGACCATTTTCTTGAAGTAATGGCTCCTCTAATTCTTTGTGTTTCTTGGTGACACAAAAATGGACTCCATTGAAACACAAAATACTCAAGAATGGTAACGTGAATACATCGATGATATCGACAATAGAACCAAATAAATGCATGCTTTTCGATTCGAAATAGTTAAAGATAATGAAACTTACTAAAACCAAATCAAGAATCCCAGAAAACACCCAAAAAAGAACAAGAACCATACACCATCTTCTTGTTTGCCCAACCCTTCTATTCACTAATGAATACACAGTAACAACAGTTGCAAAACACCATGTGAATGCCAAGATCACAGACTCATAAGGCACAACCTCATGCTTCAAGAACATGTATAAACAAAAACCCATATGAGAAATCATGATTATGAAGCTTGACACAAGGGTAATTTTGGAAAAAGGTGGAAGATTTTCAAGAAATCTTGTTCTTTCACCACCTTCACCACCCCTTCTTTGCTTCAAAATGTCTGTAATACCCCATATGATAAACCACAACAAGAAACACACATTGCTTGTATTCAAAATGGCTGCCATTGAAACGAACTCCATAGCTCCGAAAAACCCTTTCTTGAACCCGAAATTAAACCCAAAATCGATTAAAGAAGAAAAACCCATATCAAAAATAGGAATTAAATTAAAGAAAAATCAAAAAAGGGGGTAAAAATAGGGTTATAAAAATCAAAGCAAGATGATTTATTTAATGGATATTATATATAGGATTGGATGAATGTAAAGAAATGTGGATCTGTAAAGGGGTTAGCGACTCACGTGGCGATTCTTGAAGCGATGGTGTTGGTGGAATGAATATGAGTTGAAGGTGGTTTCTATTGTCTTCATCCTTTCCCTTGTATATATAGAATTTTGAAGAATTTAAAAACATCCCTAAAGATTCCATCCCATGATTTATAATTTATATTCCCCTAGCTGATTGGTTAAGAATATAAAATTACTGTCGATTTTGTATATGTTTGGATGACCATAAGCTAACTTATTGAAACGTTATTCAAAGTAGTGTTTTGAAAAGCTAACTTATCAGCTACAAGCTAGCTTATAAGCTAGTTTGCCAAACAAAACCTTTGTTGATATATTTCTTTAATTTTGTGTTAATAAAATAAATATTTGAGTGCTCCAAATATTTTTAATAAAAGGGAATTTGGGGATTTGTTTTACTAACAGATTTTTAAACTATATTCGAGATGAAAAAAAGTAGGAGGAAGTGTTAAATTCTCTAAATTTTGAAAACTTCCAAAAAATAATTATTTAGAGCATCTTCAATAGCTATGCTAAAATGAAAAAAAAATGATATTTTAGCAATTTTTTTGCTCTAGCAGGTATGTTATCTCGTATGCTAAAATAGAAAAAAAATAAGAAAAAAAAATAAAAATCTCTAAATTTGAACAAATTTCTAAAAACCACCATTTAAGAAAGAAAAATAATAATTTAATTTTTTTATCAATAAGAGACATTGGAGTAAAATGTTTAAAAGATAAATAATATCTTATTAATGTATTGATTATTTTAATAATATAATCAATGTTACGATCTCTAAAATAAAATATATGTTGGAGTTAGAACTAAGTTTTTTAGAGATTTTTACTTTTGATACTCTCATTTATAATATATATATATATATATATATATATATATATATATAGCTGAGATGCTCTTATGAAATGATTTTTTTTATTATTCCAACCAATGAAAATTTTGAAATTAAATGTTTAGGAGAGATGAATAATATTTATTAATTGTATTGAATATTCTAATAATATAATTAATATTGTAATCTACAAATGGATAAGCTATTAGATATGAAAGTAATTTTTCTTTGAAAATTTAGCTTTTGATTATATATTTAGAAGCTTTAAAGCGGTCTACAACAGTTGTCAAATTTATATCGATCATAAATAATCAATATAGATATGAATACAATCAATTAAATTGGTATTATTATGTGGTAGGTTAAATGATCTATAATTGTTAAATACCCACCAACATATTAATGTCAAGAGTTTATTTTTACATTTTTAATGTATAATTTGACTCGATTTAAGGTATATATATGTGAATATAACAACATGCTTATTATGCATCATATTCTCGTGGCACTGATATGATGTTCTTAAATAAGTAAAAAATTGTAGTGGCTTATAAAGTTTATTGGAGAGAATCTTGATTTTTACATTGAATTTTGTGTAAAAAGGCAATTTATTGATGTTATATAGTATAATTTTTATATCCATATTATTGATGTTAAAATAATACATGAAACCACCAAAAGTATGTTCTTATTTTAATCATCATCGTTGTAGAGTTTTATGATGGTTCTTAATTTGTAGAGCTGGAAATTATGTAACAAAAAATTGCGAAAATATGGTTCCTACAAGTCACTCCATCTATCCCATTGCATTCCATTGTCTCTGTACTGTACCGTATTAGACCAGATGCATCTAAAATCATCATCGTTCCGATCTATAGTGTACGTTAAGAGCGAGTAATACTTTAGCAGCAGCAGCACATTGCGACCCAAGTTTATGGATCATGACAATAAAGGATAAAGATGAAGGAGATTCTTTGAGTGGGTACAAAAGTGTTGGTTTTGATAATGATTACATGTTTGTTTTACATGTGTTAAAAAGTAAATAAATATATTTTTTTCAAGATTTGTCATTTTTATGTCGGTACAAAATATGGAAAGTAAGACGAGGTACTAAAGATTCGATGTAGTTCAGTCGTATACAGTATTATTTTGTAGCCCGGATTTTATGGAATATCTTTTAAGGTGTTGCTATATGCACCTTAGTCTATATGCTTAGGTTGTAACTAGATCGGAAAACCAAATAGTAACTATCTCATCCCCTCCTTACAACCTTATTAGACTAGGATGTAAATGACACATAGACTATGGTGCATTTGGAATCACCCTATCTTTTATTATATGTATTAAATGCGCATTTGTATTTTCACATTTGAAATCTATATTTTTTAAGAATATTAATAAAAGTAATATTCCATTTTTGGACACAATCATTTATTATCTCCTAGAAGTGTTATAATAAGATATCATTTTTAACAATACTTATATATTATTTTCCTGGTTTAGAATCGTTACAGTCATTAGGACAATTTATTAATTTAATATTTCCCATAGATTTTGCTTGTTTAATGCCAAAAAGATTTAAAATATATTTTTGTAAATTTAAAACAATATCTTATACGTGTCCAACCAAATTTGACCTTAAATAGACCATATCTTTTTTTCTCTCTTTAAATGCTTTTATTTATTTATATTTTGTTATTAAATTAATTAACTTTAGCTATGAATAGTTTAAATGTGTGTATATATACATATATGGAAAAGTTCAATTGTAAATCGATTTTCGATTGTGAACCGAAAGACAAAGGAGAGCATGACTAGGGGGTGTAAATGAGACGAGACAACTCGCGAGCTACGCGAGATCAACTCGGTCAAAACTCGACTCGAATAGGCTCGACTCGAACTCGAACTCGACTCGATATACTAACGAGTCGAGTCGATAAGCTCGTGAGATACTCGATAAGCAAAATAATAATAATAATTAGTAATATTATTTTAATTTAATTGATAATAATAATAATAATAAACTCAAGTTTTTTTTTTGGAAAATGATGGTATAAAAGACATGGGTAAACTCTTGATGGTGTGTCTAATCCATCCCACATTGGCAGGATATAGAATTCAATGATTTGAATTCCACTATATATAGATATTTCCCTCCCTTGTTTTACATCTTTTGTCTTTGTTAAATGGCTTGAGCCTATGTAAGGGTGTAAATGAGACGAGACAACTCGTGAGCTACTCGAGATTGACTCACTTGAAATCGACTCGGTCAACACTCGACTCGAACTCGAGCTCAACTCGATATACTAACGAGTCGAGTCGAGTATAATGATACTTGAGCTCGACTCACATCATTTACACCCCTACGCGTGACACATGGCTCACATGTTCACGAGTTATTCACCATTAATAATGTATATTATTCATCATGAACGATGAATCAATTTAAGATGAATCATGATCATTGTATATTCTTACTTAACAATGTCTTGTATTTATTATGTTTGTATGGAATTATTTTAGCTATATTAATACCAATTATCATTTACATTGTTCTGAAATCACGAATTACTAACTGTTATCGATAGAAACCATACCCTAAAACAAGGGACGAGAATCATCATACCAAGCTTCATGTTATATACTGATTGACTCAATAATTTGTATGTTTACTAGACATTTTTTAATCAATAAACGAATCAATGAATTTCCCGAATGTCACCATGGAGACTTTAGAAAGCATTAACAGATTCAAGACCTTCACCGACACACACATTACTTGTAACACCCTAAAAATCAGAGTGAAATAAAACTTCGGAAATATAGGCAATAAGACTTCGCACTTGGTATAAAACTCCCAAAAAGGGGTATAGTACTAAACCTTTACAAAACCTGAGAACGGATATGGAAATCAACAACAAACTAATCTAAATACATCTATCTAGATTACATCGGTTGTCGATCCAAAATCACCAAAAGATGGGACTTAAACAATGTCCAACAACGACTACAAGTCATCTAAAAAAATGCCTCTAAGACATGCTCGTCACTCACGACCATGACACCCCACCGCTAAGGGAACCTGTTATACATATCATTTGAGAAAAAGTGTTAGGCTTAAAGCCTAGTGAGAACATACAGTTTATAGATTTCAAGAGATAGAAACAATTGTAACATAAGTAAATCTTTTCAAGAATTTTAGTTCACAAAGAAGATCTTTATCAAGAAAGGACAATCGGTCCAAAAGTTCATCTCGCGATGACGGGGGATACCCGATTTACCAAGGGTGGTGACGGAACACAAAAGTAGGCCACGACCCGAGTTGTGAGCTAAATACTTGGAATCCATGGCCACGAACACTTCGGAACGTACTAAGATGTGAGGGAGGGCCCCCGAGGAAACCAAGTCATACTCGTTCACTAGGACTACATTTGATCCATGACTAGTAATCGGTCTCACATAACCGTACCATAAAGGCCCCCGAGGATCAAATGCATCCATAGCTACAAAATGGGGAAAAAACATCCCAATAATATAAGTCGACTCAAAATCTAGGGATCCACTAGTAATAGTCTAAACTTGTCACAATAACACGTGTGACTAACCAAAGCTAAACGTATAGCTTCCAAAAACATTTATAACCAAAATGTCTTTTTCAAGTTTAACTGCTGATAAGAATGAAACCACAAAATGAGATTTATATACATTCATTCCGGTAAATCACATAAATGTGCAAGTAAATCTCCATTTTACTTTCAATAAGATCAAACCCTTTATATTTCAAGAAAATGATTAGGAACCCTAAAATATCCCAAAAACTCAAGTTAGGTCAAAATGCCATAAACTTAGATCCAAAACCATGGAGATATATAGGAGTTCAAAATGTAACATTTGATATGTATAAAGTTTGTAAAATGATAGTAGGAACTCACCAAGTAGGTTTTTAGAAGAAAACCCAAAAACTTAGACTTTAACACTTGGGGAAGATGAAGATCTTGAAGGATGCTTCAATGAAATCACTTGGAAGAACCTTCTATGATGATTTAATACTCTTATCAACCCAAAATCTAGAAAGTATAAGGTAGGAGACGAAAACCCCAAAATCAAGCTTTTGGATACTTGAAGAAGATGAAGATGGAGATGGTGATGAATCTTCCAAACCGAAACCTTGGATGATGTTCTTAACTCTAGCAATGAATGGTGATGATTTAGTGGTTGGAGAAACCCTAAAAGAGTAAATGAGGAGGGAGAGAAAAGAGAACTTGGAAAGAAAGAAATAAATGAGAATGAATGAGATTTGGGGAAAATATTTCATTAAAACCCACGCTGATGGAGCCCCTGACACGACGCACGACCCGTGCGTTTTTGCTGAAGGGCAACGCACGACCCGTGCGTAGCCCACTGTCGTCACCCCTGACCTTGCGCACGACCCGTGCGTTCTTTCTGAAGGAGGACGCACGACCCGTGCGCCCTATAGACCAGCGCAGGCAGCCCTTTTTCCTTCTTTCATCAACACAAAACCAAACGAAATTCGGGGTGTTACATTACGCATTAAAGACTAGGTTGTGATATTATATATATATATATATATATATATATAGGGAGAGGTTCATTTGAGAAATGGTAAATATATGAGAAATAGAGAAGTAATTTTAGCCATTCATCTGGTCAACATTTGCGGCTTTGACCGCGAAGCATCGGATAATTTCTTGTGTGGTCTATAGAAGGTAGAGGGGTAATTTCGTAAAATACACGGGATGAGTTCATATATGAATCTGTATGAATCACAAAGATTCATATATGAATATGTTATTAGTTCAACTGATTCATATATGAATCTTTGTGATTCATACAGGTTCATATATGAATCTTTGTGATTCACAAAGGTTCATATATGAATCACAAAGGTTCATATATGAATCTGTTATTAGTTCAACTGATTCATATATGAATCACAAAGGTTCATATATGAATCAGTTAAAAGAGTTCAGTTGTGAATTGCACTGGTTCATATATGAACATATAGTTCATATGTGAATTATGCATGTTCATATATGAACACAGTCCGTGTGTTTTGTAAAATTTACGAAATTGTCCTTCTATTTTTTGGATAGCCGTAACTTTTGACCGGTCAAAGCCGCAACTTTTGACCGGTCAAAGCCGCAATATTTGACTAGTCAAATCTGATCTTGACCATATAAATGTCTAGGATTACTTCTCTATTTCTCATATATTTATCATTTCTCAAATGAACCAAACACTATATATATATATATATATATATATTTATTTATTTATTTTGAATTATACTATATTTATATACGGCAAATGAAATTATACGTCTTTTCTTCTCTTTTATGAAATTTGAACCATTCATCTCTTAGAAATCTAGGATTTACAGATAATTCAAATACTGCTAAACCAAAAACTCCATGTTTTTTTATTTTATTATGATTGAAATGACTATGAGCATCCCCCTTTAATAATCCACCAATATTAGAAAGACCCACGAACTTTCCACGTATTTGATGCAAATCACTGAAGTTGGAAAGCAATTTTGATTCTATCTACTTTTTGGTTCTTCAATTCAATATCTGGGTAAACGATTGATTATCGACAACTTCAATCAATTTCATATAACACTCATCTTTAAAGACATGGGTATTTTTTTCCATGGACGGACTTGTATGGGTGGCTATGGTGGCACGTGTCATCGGAAAAAAAAAACGAAAAAAATCTTCGAAGTCGATAAAAAAAACTTCTCAAAATCAAACAAAAAACTTTAAAAATCACTCGAAATGGTGGAATTATACTAAAAACACATCATACAATATTGAACGTCGGAAAAAGATAAAGACGCGTCGATAAAAGTCATGTTTTTTGTAATATTATTTTTGTCTATATTATATGGTGTCAACGTAAGAAAAAAAAATTGGGTCCGTCCCTGATCTTTTGGCACACTCAACGACTGAGGTTAGCCCACCGAAAGGGGGTCGAACCCAGGGGATGTCTTGTATTTGGGTAAGCCACTCTACACTCTTATCAACCAACCGCTTGGGTTGTGGCGCACTGGTAACCCTTTGGGGGATATAGTGAAAAATATCATCTACCCAGAGTTCAAATCCAGACGTTGCCAAAAGTCCTTGTGGCCATGGAGGCTCACCTGCGACGACTACAGACTATTCATGGTCGTCTGGGAATTAATCTATGTGCGTAAGCTGACCTGGAAACTCACGTATAAAAAAAGACCCTTTTATTTTGAATATTATAAAAGCATAAATTTTTAAATAAGACTTGAAGATGATTTGGTAATCATGTTGTACGGGTCAAATTATGTACACTTCCATGAATCTAAAGAGATATTGAGGTTGACAGCTATATAAATTATCTAGTGACCTTGAAAGCTACATCTTCAACAAATTCTTTAAATTTTATCTAGAATATATAGATATTGTTTGGCAAAAAAAAAAAAAAATAGCTTATAAGCTAACTTTTTTTGTACATGTTTGGATGACCATAAATTAACTTATAAACTAGTTTATTGTAAAGTTACTCATAGTAGCGTTTTGAAACATAGCCATAATCAGTTTTAAAATCTTTAAAATATATTGTATTCAACTCTAACAATTTATCAAACATTGATTATATAATTAAAATATTTCGTACATTTAATAAATTATAATTATTTTTTCTAAACAATTATTTTAAGATTTATTAATGATAATAATAATAAAAACATTCTTTATGGTAATCATTTTTGGGAGTTTTCCAAAATTATAGAATTTGAGTCTCTCTCTCTCTCGATTTCTCGAAAAGGTTTTAAATAATCTGTTGGAGTAAAAAACTTGCCTAAAATTTTCACAATTCTCAGTTTTAGAAAAATTATTGAAAATACTCTAGGATTTGAAGATAACTTGTGGTAGTTTAAAATATTGTATACCACTCTAGAATATCCTAAAGTTAATTAACGCATCTCTAAGAGATTCTCTAAAATGGATTATTGAATGTCAAAAAAAAAAAATATATATATATATATATATATATATAGGTTCATCTCATTTTCGAGATTGTAATATTATTTATATAATGAAAAATATTCAATACAATTCAAAAAATATTACTCATCTCTTCTAAATATACATTTCAATGATTCTCATTAGTATGAAGAATAAAAAATCATTTATCTGTCCTAAATAATCATTTTTTGAGACTTCTCAAATTTTGAAAATTTTCATCAGTTCTCTCATATTTTATCCATTTTTAATAAAGTTTTAGAGAATTTGTTAGAATAAAAATCTCCAATTTTAAATAATTTGTTGCAAAATTGCTCATACGTTTTTTTATCTATTTCTGATTTATTTTATCATATAATTTTTTGTTGACTAAGAGCATCTCCAACAGCTTCTCCATTTTGGAGAAGTAAAAAGTAAAAATCTCCAAAAAAAATCACCTTCATCTCCAACAGATTCTCCATTTTAGAGATTACACAATTAATTATAATATTAAAATATTCAATACAACTCATAAAATATTATTTCTTTCTCCTAAACATTTATTTTAAACCAATCTCATTGGTAGAATGAATAAAAAATAATTTATCTCTCATGTGTAATCATTTTTGGAGATATTTTCAAATTTGTAGATTTTCATCTTCTCTCTTATTTTTTCTCCATTTTGGAGAAGGTTTTGGGGAAACTGTTGGAGCAAAAAATCCCCAAAATCTTCATTTTGTTGGAGATGCTCTACAGATTTCCCAAAACATTCTCCAAAATGAAAAGAGTATGAGAGAGATGATGAAAATCTCTAAATTTGGAGATATCTTCAAAAATGATTATTTATAAAAGAGAAATAGTTTTTTATTCATTATTTCAATGAAATTGTTTTAAATTAAATGTTTATGAGAGAAAAACAATATTTTATAAGTTATATTGAATATTTTAATAATATAATTAATTGAGAATCTGTTGGAGATATGGGTTTTTTTTTTTTGAGATTTTGACTTTTTACTACTCCATTTTGGAGAAATTATTAGAGCATCTCCAACAACTTTTTCAAAATGGAGAAAGTGGAGAAAATGATGATTTTGAGCTATAATATTGCTCCAACAGCTTCTCCAAAACTATCCCCAAAATGGAGAAAGTAGGAGAGAGAATGAGTTTTTCTCCAAATATGGAGATCGTCCCAAAAATTATTACTAAATGGAAACACCAATAGAAAACTTGGAAATTAGATATTTAAGAGAGAAAATACTATTTTAATAGATGAATATAATCTTTTAATATTATAATCAATGTTGGATTCTTTAAAATGGGAAATTTGTTGGAAATGAATGTAGTTTTTTTTTGGAGATTTTGACTTTTGATTCTCTATTTTGGAGAAAATTTGGAGAATTTGTTGGAAATGCTCTTAAAGATCCTCTTATATAATTAAAAATATATTTTTTTTATTGAATTTTTTTCTTTGAAATGATGACGACCATAAGGATTTCTTCCTCGACCTTTGAGATAGATTGTCTCCCTCGTGTTTTTTTTAAGGTTTTCCAATTGAAATAATCAACCTTTTTTTTTATAATTAAAATTGAATATAATTATTATTAAAAGTCATAAAATGAGTTGGATAATGTATCTATACTATATTATAAAGATGACATAAAAAACTCTTAAAAAACAAATCTTAAAGCTTAATGTACCGCTATTTAATGTTAATTACTTAAAAAACAACCATTAAAACTGTATGTACTACATTTAATGCTATTTATTAATTTTCAATAATTATCTCTAACCATTTTAACTCTCCTAAAATCATTTCCCAATTTAACTCCCCTAAAATAACTCTCAGCATAATTAAATATATAATAAAAATCAAATTTTAAATATAAAATATAATTAAAAAAATCTAACAAAATATTTTATAAAAAAATTATATTATTAAACCCCTAAAATAACTCTCAGCATAATTAAATATATAATAAAAATCAAAATTTAAATATAAAATTATAAAATATAATTAAAAAATCTAACAAAATATTTTATAAAAAAATTATATTATTAAACCAAAATAAATTACATTATATTATTAAGTATAAATTAAATAAATTTATACAGAAAAAATCATTATCACTCTCTCACAACCAACCAAAATCGTAATGTAAATCGACAAAAAATAAAAAAATAAAATGAAACATTAAAATCATGATGTATCTAGCGACATTGCACGAGTACACTTCTAGTCAAACAGATTAAAAACAAAATAGATATTTGATATTATTTGTTAAAACGAGTCTAGATAGTTTTTTTATGAGAATATTTTATGAGTAATTAAGATAAATAAAAACTATATTACTAAATAAAGTAGTTAGAGCATGAGCATCTACATCAGTTTCTTCAAAATAGAGATTTTAAGAATTTTTGCTCTAACAGATTTTCCAAAATATTCTTCAAAATGAAAAAAGTATGAGAGATGATTTAAATCTCTAAGTTTGAAAATATCTCTAAAATGATTACTTATATAAGATAAATAATTTTTTTATTTTTCTACCAATAAAGTTGCTTTAAATTAAATGTTTACCAGAAAAAAAAAACACAATATTTTATGAGTGTATTGAATATTTAAGTAAGAGTAAATTACTTTTTTAGTCCCTATGGTTTGTTGAACTTTTCTATTTTCATTCTTATGGTTTTGAAATTACAATTTTCATCCCTATGGTTTTTTATTCATTAACTTTTTCGTCCTTGTGATATAAATATTATTGTTTTCTTCATCCCTATAGTTTACAATTTATTTCTATTTTAGTTCTTCATAGTTAAAAGGTCTCAGAGACGAAAATAAAAATGAATTGTAAATCATAGGGACGAAAACCGAAATTTTAAAACCATAGAGACAAAATCCATAATTTTCAACAAACAATAGGGACAAAAAAGTTAATTTACTCTTTTAGTAATATAATTAATTATTAAATTTTCAAATTGAGAATATGTTACAGATGAAGGTGAATATTTTTTGAAAATTTTGACTTTTTACTTCTCTGTTTTATATAGAAGCTATTATAATGTTAAACAAAATTAATAAAAGGAAAAATAAATTACTTTTTATAAATATGTTTTTTTAAATGAAAAAGTAAGAAAGTAATGGGAGTTTAGACTTTAGAGTGGTGGTCCACTGGTCCCTAAAGGTAAATTTACAAAAAAAAAAAGGAAGTCACGTGTCAAATAGTTGTGGGCGCGTGAGGCATGAAAGCAGACCTCACTGTAGCACGAGTTGCCATTGCTGACTCATCAACAAAACGATATCGTGAATACAAACATGAGGCTACTGCAGACTGCATATTGCATCTTGTCCTCGTGAACGCAAACAAATATTTAGGCTATCTTTGACAAACTAGCTTGTAGCTGATAAGCTAGTTTTTTAAAACGCTACTTTGAGTATCATTTCAATAAGCTAGCTTATGATCATCCGAACGTATACCAGGAAAAAAAGCTAGCTTATAAGCTAACGTTTTTATAAACGAGTAAATTACGTTTTTAGTCCCTATGGTTTGTTAAAACTTTATATTTTCGTCTTTATAGTTTTGAAATTATGATTTTCATTCTTATGATTTATAATTATCACCTTTTCAATCCTTATGGTTTAAATTTGATTGATTTTTTCATGAGTAAATTACACCAAGGGTCCCTGTGTTTTACTCATAATCTAGATATGGTTCCTATTTTGAAATAATTACACCAGAGATCCATGTGTTTTGCATTTCATTTAACCCTGAGTCCCTGGGGGACCTAGAGTGCAACGAAATGCGGGGACCCATAATGCAATTTTCAACAAACCACATGGACCCAGAGTGCAACAAAATTCAAACCACAGGACCCAGAGTGAAACGAAATGCAAACCACAGGGATTCCTGATGTAATTATTTCAAAATAGAGACCATATCCAGATTTTAAGTAATCCACAGGGACCTACGGTGTAATTTACTCTTTTTTCATTCATATGATTTATATTAAATTACCATTTTAGTTCTTCACACTTAAAAGTAGTGTTTTCGTCATATGGACGAAAATAAAAATGAATTGCAAACCATAAAGACCAAAACTAAAATTTCAAAACCACAAAGACAAAATTTGCAATTTTTAACAAACTATAAGGATTATAAACGTAATTTACTCTTTAAGAACCAATAAAATTATCATAACTTTATTAGTTAATTTTATATAAAATTATGCTCCAAAAATATTGGTAGTTAATTTTACAAAAAAAATACTCCCTCCGTCCCAAAATAGGTGTCTACATTTCTATTTATGTTTGTCCCAAAATAAGTGTCCACTTTCAAAAAGTAGATAGCTAAATTCTCACATTTACCCTTAATTAATGCACAAATACATAAGAGTTGTGAAGAAAGAGAAAAATATTAAATAAGGGTAAAGATGTCATTTGATACAAAAAAGGGGTAATAATTATGCATGTCTAAAACTGTGTGCCAAGTCAATTGTGGACACTTATTTTGGGACGGAGGGAGTACAAGATTAGTGCACATTTCAAATGTAATTTATCTCATTTCTATAATTAATGCAATCCAATTAATTAAGATATTTATGAAAATGATAAGGGTTCCATTTATTATAATTTGGATATTTATCGAAGATGATTGAAGTTTATTAATTATGATCAATATTTTATATTAAAAAATAATTATGATATTTATGAAACCACATATTCACTAGATTAATGGGTTGTTTACTAAACGCTTACCGATATCATTATCTTATTGATTGAGTATGACAAGAACCGGGAAGCTTATCCGATAAGAGATAGGAGATAGAACAAGTACCCAGAGCGGAGAGTCTTACCATATAAGTGTGGGAAACGACTTTTACCCGGTAAGCGCATACCGAGTTTAAGATGTTTACCAACAATTTATTTTCATAGTCATAGATGTTATACAATAAGGTAAATGAAAAAAAAAATTCTTGCCGGTAATATTTTGGTAAACGACCCCTAAACAAATGTTTGAGATTGAATTGCAATGGTTGTACAAGTGGGATATATTGTATAATATTAATAAAGCACCTCTACAAGAATATCCTTAACTAATGATCAATATAAAAATAAAAAATAAAAGTTAAAAAAATCTTGTAGATCATAATTTATTTCATCGGTTTATTCAATATTTATGTTTTTTAGCAGTTATTTAGGGTGTCAAAAATAACCGAAACTAAATAACTCATTTGAACTTAATGCGATTTGGGTTATTTGGTTTTAGCGTTAAACGATTCGGTTAATCGAATAAGGATCTTTTTTCGGTTCAATTTTTCGTTAACTTTGCTTTAATCCGGTTAAATAGAATTAACCGAATAACACATTCTACTTATATTTTACATATTTCATTTTTATAAAAATAAAAGAAAATACATATTATGTTATTATTATTTTATTGTTATATAATGTTTTTTTGCTTGATGACGAATATTGTTTTTTTTTGTTATATTATGTTTTTTACTTGATGTCACTCATCGCATGAAAGAAAATAATGTCTTTTGTTATATATTAAGTTTTTGGTAGATGTTGTTTTTTAATGTATGATACAATTATATATTAGAAGCAATGGACATTAAATTTGGGAAAACTATTTGAGAAAGTCTCCAATGAAAAATATGAATTTTTATTCGGTTTAATCAATTATATATCGAACCGAATAACCCAAAACCGATTAAACTGAATCTATTGAGATGTCATAATAGAGATAAACAAAAGTTTTGACCATACTTAGGTATGTTTAATAAAATATAACATTTAAAAAATGAAAAAATACTTGTTTTAATTTTCCTCCTTGTGTCTAACTTGGCTAGAGTAACTTCAATGGAAGGTTCTTAGAAGTAAAAGGTTATAACATCATACCATATATTGTCCATTTTGTCCATATTTGAACTTGTGGTTCTAAAAAATGAGTTTAATATATGAGGTATTCAGTCCCTTATAAGACAACTTTGATTACCTCCCAATGTGGGATCTTATAATCCAACCCCCTGGGACTCTGGGAGCCCAACCTCCTCGCTAGTACACCAGTCTGGTTCCTAGCTCTAATATCATTCGTAGCATCGTAGGGCAACTGTACTATATATTGTTCATTTTGTCCACACATAGACTCGCGGTTTTAAAACACGTCTGATAAATGAGGTATTCATTCTCCTTTAAGACAACCTTAGTTCTCCTCCTCAACCGATGTGGGATCTTACAAAAGTGGAAAATCTTATAAGAACTATCATTGGAAATAGTTATTATAAGACACTTACATCATTTTGGTTCTTATATTAAACTTTGTGTGAAATGATATTTTAATAGTATTTTTCATTTTTATTTTTCTGACATTTTAATATTTTTTTAAAGAATTACTGATGTTGAAAAATAAATAGGATCTACAAAATGATTTCTTATAAAAATTATCACTAAGGAGTTTTATCTAGATTTTTAATTTAATGAGTTAGAAATGTGTAAAAAATTATAAAAAATAAGTTCTTAAAAAAACTCCTAAAGATGCTTTTGCCATAAAAAAAGACCAAGACAAGAATATCTCAATTAATGGTTTTCAAGATGGAATTTTCCACAAAGTTAGGGGTGTGCTTTTGGCCACAAAAAAAAGACCACTAATGTAATTCAACAACTACTCTATTTTAGCAGTTATAATATTAACTGTATCGTAAAAATATTTAATACATTTACTAAAATATTATTTATCGCCCATGTACATTTATTTCCAATACATCTTATTCGTGGGAAAGAATTAAAATATTGTTTTCTCTCTCCTAAATCACCAAAATTTATATTATGACCTCTGATAAACGTTATTGAAGACACGCGATTAGAGTTGTCGACTATGGGGGTTCATAGCTTGTGTAATCGAGATAAATGAGTTGAACTAGTAAATGGTAGGAGGGGAGGAATATTGAGTCGTTAAATACTGTACACGTCCTACAATATGCTAATGCGGGGAATATTTCAAGCCGTTACTCTATTCCTCGAACAGACTTATACTTCTATGTCGAGCTTGATATCTTTTAGCCTTATTGTTTTTCTTAATAGCTTCTTTTGAACTATTTTATATTAATTTTCCTAATACATTTTTCGAATGTGAGGAATGTTTAAGAGCATCTCCAGAGTCTTCATATGTCTTATACAAACGTGACTAAACCACCAGAGATAGCTTTCTCACAATTTATATGTACTGAGTGCAACTCTCAACTCCTCTTGAAATAACTCACTCTATGTCATGTCATGTCCAACATGGTACGACACAGGTCCATTTAAGCATCCTCATTTTCGTAACTTCTAGCTTTCTTTCATGGGAATTTCTTATCACCAAACACCCTCACACATACAACATAAGTAGTATGATAACTATTTTGTAGAAGTTGCCCTTTCAGTTAACCAGTCAATTAGTTAAAATAATGTCGTTCCTCATTTACGTTATTTCGTCTTGAATTAATGACTTCTCCTATCTTTCTATGGGTAATTTACCACTTGTGTTTCTTTTCAGAAAGTTATTAATCAACCTGATCTCCTCCCTAAACATCATGTGTACCGCAAAAAACAACCAATAGCAAAAAAAATTAAACAAACAAATCCACATTTCAAATATTTATACACATAATTAAAAAAAATCACAAATACAATTATTTTATATTTTTATTTCACATGGTTTATTTATTCATGTTTCTAGTACATATAACTTTAATGGTGTATGAATTTAAAAAAAAATAAACCATCAATATAACATGAGATACCCATGTAAAAAACTTTAAAGTTTTTGTGCCCAATTAGAAAAAAAAGACAAGTTTGTGGATCAAATAATAAGGTTCTTCCTCCACTAGTTGATACTTCAAGGGGTTTTTTACCTGGAATGAAAGAACAAAAATGGATTCATAAAGGTTTAATTACTAAATCGTTACCAACGGCATCATTCGGGTCAGAATTGAACGACGGAATTTCGGTCTATACCGACGACATAATACCATATTGTGGAAGAAGTTTAGAATTAGAGATTGATAGAAAAGCAAGGATGTGGGTATAAAACCTAAATAGACAGGTTATTGCCTAGAATGCAAATTTATGAATATGACTGTCTTTTTCCCTAAGTTTTATCTTTTTGAACCCAATAGGAAAAAAGACAAGTTTGTGGCTCAAAAAAGTAAAACTTGGGAAAAAGAAAGTCATATTCGTATACAATAGGCGTCTCTTTATTGAATATTGTATAATTAATTATATAAACAAAAAAGTTATTTTTTAACATTATATTAATAAACAAGAAATTGGAAATCATATTTATTTTAAAACAACAAATTACTACCCTTGTTTTGTTATTCTCCTAATTAGAAAAATAATATGTATAACTTTTTTTTCCAATTACAGATAAACCTTTTATTTGGTTGACCATATATTTTCAATATTGGTGTTGGTTTTCTTGATCGAGATTCAAGTGTAACATGTAAGACTCGTTCTGCCATAAATTTTTATAAGCAACAAGTCAGACAAAAATGTGGTCCAAATGATGTAAGCATACGGAAACAAGTCCGAATTTGCATAACCAATTTTTCTCCAGATAAATACATAATCAAGTAGTCCTTGAACTAGACTTAGTGACAAAAAATGACAACATAATGAAGAAATCCATGAGGACATCATGTTGATATGCATATGCCTAATATAGTCATCCTTATAGTCATCCTAAAGATTTCGATTTTCCAAAACACATACATGTGTATATACATATGGCATAAAATACAAACCCAATATTTGTTACAATCATACACACCGATTTTTTATATGTTGTATATATATATGAAACAACACATATAAAACATGTAGTATTCATACAATGTTGTTTTATATTTGGAACGTTCATAACTGTTTTATGTGTGGAAAAAAAATCAATATACAATTTTTACATAGAAACACACACACAAACACACACACACATATATATATATATATATACAAGAATAAGATATATGAAAGAATATTATTCATAGTTTTAACCCAATTTTATTATATGATTTGGATTGTTTTGTACGGATTTATAATAAATATTGGGTATATATCTATGTGTATATATTTTTTTTTTGAAGGAAATATCTATGTGTATATATATATATATATGTGTGTGTGTGAGAGAGAGAGAGAGAGAGAGAGAGAAATATTTAAAATGTAATATGCCCTATAAAATGTACCTCATACAATGGAGTGTTGTAGAAAGAGGACCATCCTCTCCTCTTTTGGTCCCTTTTTGTTCTCCATTTGCTAAAATCACAAAGAGTCAAATAATGTTTTTTATTTATTAAATTATTTCAACTTCGAAAACAATTTGTTTAACAATAATCGATCAAATATAACATTATCTATATGATTGTGAAAATATAAGTATATGATTAATATCGTTTTATAGGCATATTGTGATATTACATATTTGTATCCAAGGAGTGTCCAAAACAATGATACAAAGAAAATACAACTATTAAAGTAGTATTGTTTGGATGATGTTGCACGTCAATAATAAATTCAACGTCACTAAAAATATTTGTTAATAAAACTTGAAGTTAATACAGATGGTACAAGTGGGTAACGAATAGAGGAGGTCGAGATGAGTTGATGTATGAGAATTGACAGTGTAATTCGTAGTTGTTTTGTGATGTTTAAGTGACAATGTATGGATGTTTTCAGTGGTAGTTCTACATTTTGTTATTATGGTAACTTAAAATGATTTCAATAGTGACACCAGTTATGTAAACGTCTTTATATTGTTATGTTTTATGTGAGAGTGTGGGTAATAGTTTATGGTTGAAAACCTTAACATACCAACTGAGAGTGTGGATAATAGTTTATGGTTGGAAACCTCAAAATACCAAACAAGTATGTATTGATTCAGATAAGTTTTGACTGGACTAACCTTAGAGTATATTTATGGTTTTGATTCATCATATGTATTTGGTTTGAAGTCTTTTCTCAATTCAAAAATATTAAGTTTCCAGAAGGTCAATATTACTGTATTATCTAATCTTTTAACTCATTTTTTCATGATTTATTACTCATCTAAGTATGACGACATCTTGTGACAAACTTTTGTGGTTTGTTTGCAACTATTCATCACTTATGGGTCAATCTTGTCATTATTTATTTGCTTGTTTGATGGATGGATGGCGGTAATGTATGGTGTGTCAACACCCAATTTCACATATGTTTGGTATATGTGGATCTGCATGTCTATTTTTATTTATGTGCCATACACTGGTAAAGATGTTGAAATATCATTCGATGGGTCGTGCCGAAGGGGGTTCCAATGTGTCATATGAAACACGGCCCCCAACATTTTGTGGCCCAAATTTACATGTTTTAACATTTACCCAGTTATATCCAATAAAAGAACGATTTTATTCGATTGATCTTTTATATTTTGTTTTATTTATTACTCGTCTCGTTGATCTATAGTCTTGGTATATATGTAACATGGCCTCCAAAAAAATATGGCTAGATCATGAACCCGCTTTCCATCTTTCGAACACATATAACTTGTTGCCACTGCTCTTTATTTCCTATTTAATGTAAAGGTAAATTTCATCAAAATGCAATGTATATTGATCTGATTTTAATTTTGTGTTACATATTTTTAGAACCTTTATTTGGTACCTTAAGTGTGATATATGGTTTACATATGAGAATGCATGAAAATACATCATACATTTGCCTACCCTATGTTGTGCAACATATCTATACTATATTATAAAACACGAATAAAAAATCTTAAAAACAATTATTAAAACTTAATGTACCGTTATTTAATGTTAATTACTTAAAATCTCTTAAAAACAATCATTAAAACTTTATGTACTACATTTAATGTTATTTATTAACTTTCAGTCATTATCTTTTCCCATTTTAACTCCCCTAAAATCATTCCTCACTTTAATCCCTAAAATCATTCTCCTGCATAATTAAATAATGATAAAAATCAAATTTTAAATATAAAAAATCTAAAATATAATTAAGAAAATCTAACATAATATTTAATGTTTATTTTAAAAAAACATTATAGTATTAAATCTAAAATATATACTATATTATAAAAACGACATAAAACACTCTTAATTACAACATTTTAAGCACATGGTACAACTAATTAAAGACAATTACTTAATTTACAATTTCTTAATGTTTTGGTACAACCTTTTCAAGCACAATATCTCACATAATAATCTATTTGTGGAATTTATACTCATTTATTAATATAAATATTTGTTTTTTTGGTTGAGAATTTTATAAAATAGATTTTATATTAGTATAATCTATTTTAAATGTAGATTTTACATTTAAATCTATATTAATGAGATATAATATAAAATCTTTTTTTTCTTCCATATTTTTTTATATTACATCTCATAATGATTTTTCCATATTTTATTTTATAAAATATTTTTCCATATTTTATTTTATAAAATCTTTTTACATAATGAGATGTAATATAAACTCTTTTTTCTTCCGTATTTTTTTTGTTAATATAAAATCTATTTTATTTTATAAAATCTACACGTATTTTATATTAGCATAATATAAAATCTACACTTGCTTTTTTTGCTAATATAAAATCTACACGTATTTTTTTCACGAGTATTAAAAGAAGAAAAATAAGGTTGATATGAATTAAAAATAAAAAATAACGAGATACACTAATAAATTATCGTATTCTTTAAAATAAAAATATTCCGCAAAACTTTCCAAATTAACCAAGTGTAAAGAAAAAATAAAATAGAAACGATGTAGATATAAAAATATTCTTCCATATTTTTAATATATTTAAAAATATTCTTCCATATCTATATTATATTATAAAAATGACATAAAAAACTCTTAAAAACAAGTCTTAAAGTTTAATGTACCGCTATTTAATGTTAATTACTTAAAAACAACCATAAAAGCTGTATGTATTACATTTAATGATATTCATTAATTTTCAATCATTATCTCTAACCATTTTAACTCCCCTAAAATCATTTCTCACTTTAACTCCCCTAAAATAACTCTCAGCATATTTTACATATAAAAAATCTAAAATATAATTAAAAAATCTTACAGAATATTTTATAAAATCATAATGTAAATCGACAAAAGACAGAAAATAAAATGAAACATTAAAATCGTGATGTATCTAGCTGCATTGCGCGAGTACACTTCTAGTTTTTAATATATTTACATTTAAATGTAAAATCGAAAATGAAAATAAAAGATTTTAAAATATTCTCTATATTCACTATAAATATATATATAGTTTCTCTATGTATCATCCGAGTACAAGAAGAAGACGAACGGTCGAGTGTCAATGGCGGAATCTGCAACTGAACAAAAGGTATTCCACTATATTTTTGTTTCTTTGAAAAACTATTTTTTTATATTTTATTTTATTTACTGAGAATTTGTTTATATTTTTCAAAACACACAATCATATTTTTCGAAGTAGGGGAATAAGATATATATACATATCTTTATTTTTATCGACTAATACTATGAGGTCTTGAAGTCAATAGTCAGATAAATTTTCAAGTGGTACTGAGTGAATTTGAACTATACCAGTTGAGTTGCCGGTTACAAAAAATAGAAATCATTTATTTTCTTTGTCATATTTGATGTGGGTTGAATGTTGTTAATTAATCTACAGATTTATACGTTCAAAGTGATTGTCAAGTGTTGTCGAGGAGGTTTCAGAAAAATTGCAAAATCTGTAAAAACGTATGTTCATATTTATAATTATTTCAATAATAGTGATATGTTGTGAGACATGTCGTTTGAGTTTTAAATAATATAATACAAAACTATTATCAATATTATTGCACAAACTCATAACAACAAACGATTAAGAATATATGCAAGTTAACCACTTATGAAAATACATTCGTTTTTCACATTGTATTTCATTAATTGTTAATAGAAAATTTTCATTTTAACTCGATTCAATATTCCAACAAAAAATTTATCCTCCAGTGCAATGCACAGGCCCAACACTAGTAAATTATAAAGCACAGATAAAAAACTCTTAAATACAAATTATTAGGCACAAGGTACCATCATTTTATGCAAGATTTTAAAAATCTCTTAATTTACAAGTATCAAAGCAGAAGATACATATTACTACTGCAAACTTCTAACACCCACCAATTTAGTATGTGCAGTGCCTTTCTTTTATGCAGACATTTCCATTTATCACTATTAATTAATATACTATATTACTATAAATTTGTTTTAATTATATTATTAAATATGTAATTGGTTATTTTTTTTCTAGATATCATTAAAATATATAAGATAATCATTAGATTATAACAAAATACTTAATTGTTTTATATAAAAAAACATTATATTATTAACCCTAATTACAAATTTATAAAAAAAACATTATCACTTTCTCAAAATCATCCAAAATCGTACTGTAAATCGACAAAAAAACAAAAAATAAAATGAAACATTAAAATCGTGATGTACCTCGCTGCATTGCGCGAGTACGGTACTAGTCTAAAATAAATTACATTATTATTAAACTATCTAATAAACTATTAAAAACAAGTTTTTATACATTAAGTACTGTTTATTGATACAAATACTTAAATTCAAGCTTACAAGTAATGATGCATGAGTACAACCTTTTAAAGTTGTATGCTTGAATTCATAATTAACTAATAAACATAATCAAAACAAGATAAAAATCTCAATTTAAATATAAAGAATACAAAATATATAAGATAATCATTGAATTCTAACAAAATACTTAATTCTTTATATAAAAAATATTATATTATTAAGCCTAAATTAAACAAATTTATAAGAAAAAACTCATTATCACTTTCTCAAAATCGTATCGTAAATCGACAAAAAATAAAAGAAAACATTAAAATCATGATGTATCTCGCTGTATTGTGCGAGTACGCTACAATTCTGAAACATTAGTTTAGCCTTGAATCATGGTTCCTATCACTTATATTAGAAGTTGTAGGTGTTGTAGTTATCCAAACTTAGGTAACCTTACCCTAAATAATGCTAAAACTTCAACAAACTATCAATAAGTAAACAATTGTGTATGACCAACATAACAAACTAATCAACCGACTTCAACAACTTCCATATATGTTCTCTATTCTGCTAGTTTCACATTATATACACAAATTCGTTTGTTTAAAATACTGAGTCAGTTACATGATTTTCCTTAATAAGGCAGTTCTAAAGATTTTAGCTGATTTATAACTTGAAGTGACGCTTCATCCATCTCCCAATCTACGAACACCTTTTTCTGCAAGTTTTATTAAAAAACAATAAATCTTTTAAAAAATCCTATACAAGTTTTATTGCTTTCTGCAGCTCCATTCAACCACTATGAATCGTTGAATATTGGTTGGACAGATTCTAGTCCAGCACTCCAAGTGGCCTTGAAGTATTAAAAAGATTACACGGAAATAAAGGGAGAGATGAAAGTAAACATAAAAAAGAACACATAGTAGGATTGCATTTCAACAAATAACAAAAAGTAAAGATAAAAAGGAACACACAAAGATGCAAAGATGGATACCAAAATCAATTAAAAGAATATGAATTGCGTTGAATCAGGAGCAAGTGAAAGATGTAGATCTAAAGATGTGATCCAATTTGAAAAATGGGTAAGTAGACACCAAAATCACAACACCCTAACATGTTAAAAGATGGTTTACCTCTTTGCTCCATTGGGTTTTCATCAAAAGCTTACCATGGTGAACATGGCAGAATATCTCAAATAGCTTTGAAAATCCAAGAAACTACAATATGTGAATCCCTTGATGAATGCAAAAACCCTTGTATCTATCATTCTAAATAAACATGGACAAAAGTGACCAGACCTACATCACAACCGTTTATAAACTGACCGATCAGTCCGGTCATTTAACTTATTAGTTAAACCAGATATTGGTTTTTAAAAGAAATTGGTATTCAATGAACCTGCATCCCTCCTCAGATCATCTCTCTCTCAAACTTGAGAAAAGAACACACAAGAAGGTATTTAAAGCAATTGATGGGAAAGTAAACATTTCATGAAAGGCAATATTCAAATGGCATGTAGTAATTTTCCATATTGTTGTGGTGATGTGGCAATTGGACAGAAACCAAGGGAGGTTAGCTAACAAATATGTTCAGAATTTTGTTCAAAATATAGCTAACAAATATTTGACAGAAACCATGTGGGGTTCAGAATCGAGCAGATCAAAATCAATCCCTAAATAGAACGAAGGTGGTTCAAAATCCGCCATTGACACAGATGCAGATATCTCAGAGACTTGCATTTTATGAACAATTATTAGGAACAAATTAAAGTGAACTAAATCAAACATTATTCGAACAAAACTTGGAAAATCAACAAAACTTAAAGTGTACATACAGATGAATCAAGAAAATGTAGTTCAGAGAAAAGATTGCATCACTGCTAATATGAGAAATTGGCAACATACAAAGCAAAAAAGCTTAATGAACAAAACACCAAGACCATCCCACAAACGAGGAGACTGCAAATCAAGAAAAACAAAAGGTCAAGTAACCCGTTAATGGACAAATCTTAAATTAAACACACATCCACAAAAGAACAATGATAACAGAAAATGATTTGCGCCAACTGTAACACCCTCAAATTTTGGTAAGAGCAACTAATTAAAGTTTCAATATTACATCAAGTAAAAGGTAAATCTCCAAAATAAGACTTTCTATTTAATCTCAAACAAATTCAAACTCCATTAATACCCAAAGACTAAACCAAGTCGGGTGCTACTTAATCCTCAAACACAAGTTGCTCTTCCCGAAACAAGTGCGGAAGACTTCACTAAGATAACCACTTCTCGAGCACACATCTAGCACTCCTCTCAGCACAGTGTTAATAGAGCTATTCCCAACCGATACTTGTTGCACATGCCGATAAATAAAAAGGGTTAGGCTAACTCCTAGTGAGTTCAAGAGTTTTCATCATGATTATAAAAACCATTAAACGGAAATAATGCAACTTAAATCATGATCCTTTAAAATGAATTACTTTAAATATGAGAGCGGTCCGTTTCCAATATTATGCAATTTATAAATGGACGTCTCAACGCCAAACGTTATTTCATGAAGTAAAACAATCCAACACTTACTCAAAACGTGAATAGAAATCGAACTCTCCATTTATGAAAATGCGGTTAAAACTTTATATCCCGAAACACCCAAAACACGGGCGGGGCACAATACTCAACCCATAACTCAAGAATAAAATCCACTTATATAAAACGTCACCGAAAACTTGGATAATAAAACTCAATACCTAAAAACAACACCTTTCGGTGACGGGGGATACCCGAATTCCATCGAAAGTGGCGGACACACAAAGTTAAGCCACTTATCAATGTTCTTGAGCTTCACATAAGACCATGGTTCCCCGTATACGACTCATCTGAGCTACCACCGCAAGAGACCACTGGTCCTAGTGTCTACTCAACCTCTAATGAGTCTCACCACAAAGTCACAAGTCCCCGTATCCGGCTCACCATGGGCACCACTGCAAGACTTAGCTCCGTATACGGCTCTGCAGAGCACCACCGCAAGCTTACATAAAAACATGACTTGGGGACCACTCACTAGACTTCAAACGCGGACACTAAATTCCATGATGAGTAACCATACTGGATTACAAACGGGCATCAAGTTCAACCACCCATGATCTATACCTCGAGCCCTTCAATAAAGGTTACGCGATTATCGAGTTCAACCACCCACGATCTATACCTCGAGCTCCCGCTAGCCATAAATAATGTCTAGTCCCGAAACGGGGATAAAGTCCCCACTAACCAACTGACTCATATGCCTATGGATCCATGCATTACAGTCTAAACGTTACATGACTCAAAAGAATAAACTAACGCATTCAAAACATGTAACTCTCAATTAAGATGCAACTAAGTACACCGTACGTCCAAGGCTCCTTAACGAGCTACCAAAACTGAACAAATGTCCCAAAGACTCAACCGAGTACAGATCAAGCCCCAAAAGGCTTAATAGATGTTTGGCTAAAACACGAGAGCCAATGTGGTTACGTAAACCAAAGTACATCTTTCCCCAAACTTTGTTTCTGAAAATACAATTTGTAACACCCCTAAATCTGAAGATAGCAACTTATTAAATTTTTTTAAATACATCAATAAATACTTCGAACTACGACATAAATTGAGAATTAGCTTCAACGCTCACGTTCATCCTATACATACACTCAATGAAAAGGACGGGTGTTACTAAACCCAATAACAGTTACTAACTCCAACCTGCGGAAGACTTCACCGACTACTCACTCTTGTATGGCTAAAGCTCAACTCTTCAAAGCACTGCTAGAACCGAACCCCCGAAAGGAACCTAATGCACATGCCAACAAATAAAAAGGTTAAGCTTAACGCTTAGTGAGCTCAAGAGTTTTAACATGAATGAATATATCTTTAAAAGAAAGGAATTCAGTTTAAAGCAAGATCCTTCGAAATATTATACTTCAAAATGGAAACGTCACATTTTCCCATAATATGCACTTTTAAATATAATGCTCCCAAACACACATTTCTTATAAAACGATGCAACCCGTAACTCACCCATAACGGGGTCATGGTTCGATACTCAAATTTGTGAAAATGTAAATAATACTTCATATCCCAAAACACCCAAAACTTGGGTGGGACATAATACTCGACCCTTAAATAACGGAAAACAATCCATATAAATATGTTACGCCATTAAAACATGAAACTGAAGCTTAATACTCACGCGACCATAAAATGGAATGAAATCCAAGTATTAAAGCATGGACAATTAAATATCCAAAATACCGCGGGCCGACAACGGGGGATACCCGTATCCGTTGAGAGCGGAGGAACACAAAAGTATGTCACTCAAACAACGTTGTCGCATGACATTTCACAACACACTAGCCCAAGTGTTCCTACGACTCTTTGACAAGTTTCACCCAAGAGACAGCTGACCTTAACGAATACCACCAGAAATTGTCGCCAAAGGCTCGACACACGGGGGATACAACGAAGGCATTGCCCCACACGGCGACCAAACGCCCATCAGAGGACCCCCTTAGTCATGATAGCTCAACCGGGCTCAACCCTCCTAGTGCCTACTTGCAAGGACAAGATCATAAACCATGAGTCCCGGAGTCCAACCCCGTACTACTCAATTGACCATCAAACAAGACTGACTTACGTGCCTATGGATCCAATGCAACACAATCTAGGATTACACGACTATACCTGAATGACTAAAGCACTCGTGTCTGTAATTATCAATAACATGCACTAAAATGCATCAAGAGGTAAATCATAAATTGGACTCTACATCGAGCCATTAAAACCGGACAAACGTCCTCAAGACTCTTTTAAGCCAACATCGAGCTAAATGCTCAAAATCCATTTTACCAACAATTACCGGTCCCCCAAATAATGAAATGTCTTTAAACAACGTTTATGAAGACACATATCTCAAAGACGAGATTAACCCAAAACTCCATACGAGATGGGACTAACAATTTTCCAAAGGGTTTATGAATGCATATGTACCAAAATGCATATAACATGAAATAGACTTCATTTGTACAAGATCATCAATGATGCATAATTCATGAGAATAGATTTTACTTGTACAAAATCACCATGAATGTGAAAACCATGCTATTTACTCGTTAGAACATTCAAAACCCAAATATGAGCATTTTATGAGGTTAACACAACCCAAGTTCACCAAATAAGAAAACTTGTTAAAATACTCACTCTTTGACAAATAACCAAGTAAAACATATTTTACTTCAAAACATTCAAAACTTATCAGCAGTTAACCATTTCATGTAAAACACTTTAAAATAAACATTTTGGCATGTACACCGTTTTCACAAATCAACTTGAACTCACCTTGCTAGATTTAGGCTAAATCTAGGTTTTACCCAACGAGCTCTTTTGAAAGGCGCTTGAATCCTCAAGCCAAAAACTTCCAAAACGTAGATCCAAACACTCCAAACCATAAATATCCATAATCAACCACATAGAAACATTCCCCAACATAATATACCAAAATCCCTAAACGAGATCCAAAACCCTAGTTTCTCCAAAACTAACAAATCTGAGATCTGATAAACCAAACAATAGGGAAACATTCAAAGAACATTTATAACCTTAAATCAAAGAAGCTTACCATTAAAGATGACGAGACTTTTCGAGGACACCTAATCCAACTCTTCAACCCGAGCTCCCACACTTTGTACTTGATGAGGAAGATGAAGATGGAGGTTTTGTGGTTCAAGATCCCACTAGCTAGGTGGTGAAGAATCATGTGTTTCAAGGGGGGAAAACCCTCAAAATGGGTTAGGGTTCGGCATTTGGGTTTTGGGAGAGAAAAGGGAAGAAATTTAGGGTTTGGGTTTGAGAGAAATGAGGCTAATGACTGAAAATTCGGCTTTTAGCTCAACCAGTGCGTTACGCGGGTTATGTCGCGACCTCAAGTCGCGGCATAAGTCGCCCGTTTCTGCCCAGAACTCACTTCCAGTGAGTTACGCGGCTTGTGCCGCGACCCCAAGTCGCGCCACAACTCGCGGCAGCCCAAATCTCGGTTTTCTCGCGTCTTCTCTCCTGATTCGATCCTCGATGATTCTATAGCAAATCTCATCTGATTTCCCAACACCTTTATATTCCGCTAGCCAAACGACTCCCGAATTGTTACTAAAGGAAATCTCCAATTTACGGGTGTTACACAATTGGCCTTCGGCCCTTGAGGTGGAACTCGTGTCCGTAAGCCCTTGAGGTGGAACTCGACGGGGTATGGCTAGAGGCAATAAACGGTTTGAAGTTGTGATGTCTGGTATGGCATGGGAACTAAGACCGGGATACGTGGTGAAATCCAATAACATCACGGGTGGCCCCATTCATTTGTTCTCGCCACCCAAGATGGAAACGTTTAGAGGTCATGCGAGAAAGTTGTATGGGCGGCCTACTTGCGTGTCCTTCTATTCTCTTTGTGTACGGGTCTCTCCGTCGTAGACCCGGGGTATTTTAAACTCTAATGTTATATTTTTACCTGCTTTGGTTATGTGGAGTCGACGGTAAATGATGGCTTTAATATTTGGTTCTCCCCACATATACTAAGGTTTGAAGGAAATGTGTTATTCCTGCATGTTGATATTTAGTTTTCTTTCGTTTCTGGTCGTGTGACTATTGGGCTTAGTGTCCATGTTTTCGGACGTACAAAGTGGATGATGTTACTAATGTTTCATACTTCAAGTTAGTACAAGTCGTGTCAATTTATAAAGCAATGTTGAAATGAAGGATCCATCTTTGAAATTGCATAACTTTGAAAAGGAGTTGTTCCATGTTTTAGGTTCATTATTTGAAAGGTTCTGTTTTAAAGAGAAGTTCATCAAATTAAATGCTTTTACTTATGTAAAACTCTTGAGCTCTCTAGGCGTTAAGCTTGAACTTTTATTTATTTATTTATCTTCATGTGCATCATTCCTGTTGGGAGTTCGGTTCTAGCAGTGCTTTGAGGAGTCGGGCCTTAGCCTTGAGCTAGAGTAAGTGGTTGGTGAAATCTTCCACAGGTTGGAGTTAGTGGCTACGCATGAGTTTCTGTAGCGCCCGTCCTTTATAGTCCGATGTATAGATTGGTGGTATGTTTAGAGGTTAATCTTTATAATATGTTTGTAGACGAAGTATTTATGGAAGTATTAAGAATTTGAATAAGAGTTAATTCCAGATTTGGGGTCAGATCGGAGTAAGTGATAACAGAATCGGTGTTAACCGTTTACCGGAAAGACGCCTTAGTGCGCCTTGTAAGAATATCTTTATTGATAATAGGATTGGATCAGTGAAATCTGAGAGTTGTGGGAAGATTAGCGTCGACCGTTGGCTTTGAGTTCGGAATCGTGCAGTTCGAAAGAACTGGTAGATGGGAAGTTAAGGTCGCTAATTTTCTGGAGATTGTAATTGTCACCTAAGGTTGGAAGGCAACCGTAACCTTATGAGTAAAGGTTACTTTAGAGTGTTGAGTGTTGAGTGTTCGTTCGGTTATGAGTGATTTTGTGCTCAAGAAGGGTGGCTCATATGGATTTCGGTATTAGGACCTCGTTAAGGATTCTGGCTGTTGGGTTTGTGGCGATATTCTCTGCGAAAAGTGTTCCATAGAGAAGAGTAGATTTCGAGGACGAAATCATTCTAAGGTTGGGAGTATTGTAACACCCTGATTTTCGTTATGTAACCTTGGTATTCTTGTGTTAAGCTTTTGTCGTTAGCACCGCGGTTGTTACCAAGTTTGAGTTTGGCTTTTGTTGGTTTTGGACAAACCTCAGTGAGCTACGCGAGTTATGCCGCGGGTTGAGGTCGCGACATATCCCGCGAAACCCTCTGGATGGGTTTGGTTTTGGGAAAACGGGCGAGTTATGCCGCGAGTGGAAGTCGCGGCATAACCCGCGAGATGGCCTAGCCGACTTATACCCTTTTCAGTTTAAATATCTCTCACTTATCTCATATCTCTCTCTCTCTTCAAATCCCATTCTCTCTCTAGAAATCTCTCTCTCTCTCTCTCTAATAGTTGGTTGGTAACTTTTGGTGGCTAGAATCTAGTTTATGATCCAAGGTTTCGGTGTGAAAAGCTTCGTCTTATCAAGAGGGTCGATATCTGGTTCTTCGGGTTTTCGTATAAACCTATTGGGTGAGTTCCTACTACCTTTCTAAAACTTTATACATGTCAAAAGGGTTACATTTTGAACTCCTATGTATCTCCATGATTTCAGATTTAAGATTTATACATTTTGGATATAAGTTTAACTTTTGGGAGATTTTAGGGTTCCGATCATTTTATGATGGATTCTATAGTATTTGAAGTAAAATGATGTTTTACTTACACATTATGTGGACATGTGAAAGAATGTTTATGGACTCATTTTGATGATTTTCATTCTTACCGGAAGTTGAACTTGAGAAGGCATTTTGTTTATAAAATGTTTTATACCATATGACTACCTATGGTTGTTTACAAAGTTATTGGGATGTCTATTCCCCATCAAAGGAAAGACATTTTGTTTATAAAATGTTTGATACCATATGACTATCTATGGTTGGTCACATAAATTGTTGTGACAAGTTTGTACCATTACTAGCGGATCCCTAGGTTTTGAGTCGACTTATATTTCATTATTTGAGATTACCAAGTAATGTAAATATAGAGCTACATGTGCATTAAATTGTGAGGCTCTGGCCGTTAACAAATATAGAGCTACATGTGCATTAAATTGTGAGGCTCTGGCTGTTAACAAATATAGAACTACATGTGCATTAAATTGTGAGGTTCTGGCCGTTAATAAATTATGGAACTACATGTGCATTAAATTGTGAGGTTCCATAAGGTAATCAAAACGAAGAACTACATGTGCATTAAATTGTGAGGTTCTGGAAAGAAGGTTTATGACCTTATTTTAATGGATTTTATTCCTAATATCAGTTAACTTGGAAATGCTTGTTTGAAAGGTTTCCTTTTTGGATGTAAATGTTATATCCCTTGAAATTTATAAACTGTATGTTCTCACTAGGCTTTTAAGCCTAACACTTTTTCTCAAATGATATGTATATCAGGTTCTCGTTAGCGGCGGGTTGCTAAGGGCTTGAGTGTCGGGATTGATCTCGAGGGTTTTTGAGATTGTGTAGTATTGGATTGTTGGGCGTTGTTAAGTCCCACATTTTTAGATAATTCTGGATCAACAACTTATGTAATCTAGATAGTATATGTTTAGATTAGTTGGTTGATGAATTCTATATCCGTTCAGATTTTGTATAGTCTTAAGGACTGATCCCCTTTATGGGAAATTTATATCAATACGGATGTCTTGTTGCCATATTTCCAGGTTTTAATTTACTCTGAATTTTAGAGTGTTACAATATCAAAATGTAGTAAACTTATATCTGAAACCATGGAGATATATAGAAGTTCAAAATGTAAGTTTTGACATGTATAAAGTTTAGAAAAAGGTAGTAGGAACTCACCCAATAGGTTTATACGAAAACCCGAAAAACCAGATATCGACCACGACAAAGAGGTGAAGCTTTTAACACCGAACCCTTGCTAGTAACACGGAATCTAGAAACCAAACGGCAACCGAAGAAACCAAACACGGAAACCAAGAAAAAGAGAGAAATGAGATTTTGATATTTGATTTACCAACCAAATGAGATATTTTTTAAGATCACTTTTAAGTCGGCCAGGCAACCTCGCGGGTTATGCCGCGACTTCAACTCGCGGCATAACTCGCCCATGTCCCTCAAACCCAAAAAATCTAGTGGGTTTGGCGGGTTGTGTCGCGACCTCAAGTCGCGGTGCAACTCGCGTAGCTCCATAAAACCCAAACAAATAGAGGGTTACGCGGGTTGTGCCGCGACCTCAAGTCGCGGTGCAACTCGCGTGGTTCACTGTGGTTAATCCAAAACCATAAAAATCCAAACTCAAACTCCAAAATAAACGTGGTGTTAATGACAACGCTTAAATACAAGAGTAACAAGATTACATAACGGAAATCCGGGGTGCTACAGAAGAAGATGAAGAGGGAGAGATGAGGAGCTTACCACCAAAAAATACTCTTATATACTCCAATAGACTTCCAATCTCTTGATAGATCCTTGAATATCTCTCAAAAACGAAACCGTGGCAACTTGAATCACCCAAATCGGAGTTGTGGATCAAAAGTTATGAGGAAATGAAGTTCTAGGGCTGAAAATCGGGTTTTATGCCCGACCAGTGGGTTTCGCGAGTTATGCCGCGACTTCAAGTTGCGGCATAAGTCGCCCGCTTACCCCTAAGTCGCGGCATTGGTCATACATCCTAAGTCGCGGCGTAAGTCGCGAGATGCACTGTTCGCCCGGTTTTCTTCTCTTTCACTGTTTTGGTCGTAACTTCTTCGTTATAGCTCCGTTTTTGCTCCGGAAAGGACTGTTGGACTCGTAATTGAATCCTTAATCTATTAAGACTATAAAATATATGATTCAAGTCCAAAATAAAATATATTATTTTTCCTTGATATATCGGTTTCTGTAATAACTTAAAATGTTACCCTTGAAAAAATCGGGGTGTTACACCAACACATGATCATTCTGTTATTCACACTTAAAGGTTAGAAACCCAATAGTGTAGAAATATTTAAGAGCTAACAAACATAATTCCACCTGAAACTATTCACTTGGCATATGGCATGCAAACTGATCATAAGGCCTAGATGAATTCACATGTGAATGAATGTCAATCCAAAAAGACCAAAAGCAATCTCAAAAAACAGTCAAATACAGACTTTAAAAAGGATTTAACTTTTTGAATCGTCATGCGGGTCATCGTTCCTAATGAAATTGCAAAAAGCACAGTAAAACCATATGTCGAAGAGCTCTTAGAAACCATCATGATCACTAAATCTCCATCAGCAACAGCCAACCCACTGATAAGTACTCACTTTTGAGTACTTAAGCACATTGTTTTTGTCTTTTTAGATTATATTTTTCACTTTATAATCCCAATCTTGAGTCATTTTGGTTATTAATTTCCACTTTTTTGATTTGGAGCTTAAGATATGGATTTGTGTGCTTACATGGGTTGTATAGGCTACAGTTGATGTATTTTGAAAAATCTTTGTGAAACAGGTCATGCTTGAAGCACTACAACAACATTGAACCTGCAGGAGAATTGGAAGTTGATTTAAGTGGAGTGGATTTAGCCATTCTTTGGGACCAGTGGATAATAGTTTTTGCCAGTTGATTTGCAGATCTTAGCTGTGATATTTCTTTTGGATTGTACTCTTTAATTAAAAATTTAATCTTGGTACCTTAACTAGGGTAGATTAATGTTTTTGGCCCCTCTCTATTTCTTATAAATAGAGTGTTCTTGGGGCATTAATTGTATCCCTCATCATCACAAACTCATCACAAGATCATCATATCATCCCCCCCCCCTTAGATACTTTTGTTAGCTGATTTTAATCAGCCCCAATTCTCCTTTTATATTAAGTAATTTTTTGTTTAAATTATCTTGTTCTTCATATTCTCTTTAATTTCTACAAGTTCTTCTTTAATTTCTTTAATTTCTTCATGTTCGTTATGTTGTTTGTAATCATTTACTTAGAGTAATCTTTTCATTTTCGTTCATATTGGAACTGGACCATACATCAGTTCTGTTGTCATCTGCACTTTTCCAGAAATCATGCATTTGTTCTTATGGTGTTCTTCATTTGTTCATCTTAAACCCAGGCTATGAATGCTTCCAGCATTGGAACAACATTCACCTGCAGATTTTCTTCATGTATTTTCTTTACTTTCATCTTGCATCTCTAGCCTTTCCATTTACTTTATGTCTTTAATTTCCTGCATTTAATTTCAGTATCTTACATTATTGTACTTACATTCCATTTTACTTTCTTGTCATTTACATTTATTGTCTTTACATTCCAAGTCTTATATATATATATATATATATATAATTTCAAGTCAATTACATTTCAAGAGCAATTTACATTATGTCTACTTTTGTTGTTCTCAGTAGTTGTTTTATTTTATTTATTGTAATGAGTAGTTAAGCATATTAGCTTGGGTGTGAGGCAAATGGTGATGATGTTAACCTAAAGAAAGTGGACTTTTGTGATTTTAACAAAGTTTTAATATTCCAACTCAAGTTTTATCAAGATAATACAACTCCTTGACAAATGGATCACTTTGATAGTGTCATAGTGTCATTGACCTAGAGATAGGCCATTGAATAACACATCACTTTAAATAACATGGGAGGTAATATCGAAAGAGTTACTTGCAACGAGAGTTGTTACTTGTGTTATTTAAAATGATCCATTCTTGATAAGTTGTCACTTTTTCAAAGGGTTAAAATGGATTTGACATTAGAGATAAGCTATTTAGATTACACCAACTTGGGAGGTATGGGGGTTATTTCGAAAGAGTAGCTTTTAACAAAGAGAATTTGTTTTGCCATATATTTTAAGAACTCCACTCACATCATTCCTTTATCTTGAACATTGCTCAGAGATGAGATTGTTTATAGCTACTGGAATAATGGGATGATGAGAGTCCGAGAGGAACGTGTCTTGAAATAGATAATAAAATCAGTTTCTGTCACAAGCTTGTTGCAGCATCCCTGCAGCATTGGTCCACTGGAATTTGGGTTAACATATCACCACAAGTCTTACACCCCAACTTCTCTTTTAATACTGTTAAATTAAATATGTGTTCACCAACCAATCAAAATATTGCTTCAAATTCGTCATCTGAAATCATATCTTTCATCATACTTTTATCACACTTTTTAATCCAATCTCTGTGGGACGCTATCTGGTATTTTACCACTTTATTACTTGAAAGGCGACATAGTACCAATTTGTATACTTGCTTTTTGGTATTATTTCTCTCACCCTAAGGTATACAAAAGGGCCTGTCAACCACTCAGTGCTTAACATTCCTCATCTCTTTTCTATTGTAAAGCTGTTGTTGTTGTTGTGGAAGTGAGTGGTACTTGACCCTGGTTATCATAAATATGCCAACATTGAGGAAAACAATGAATAAAATGAAACTTTTATGTTTAACTTCACAAACCTTTTAACCTAAACTGAAATTCATAATTCTTGTTTAGGTCAAATTTGGGATAAGCGTAGTGTTTTAGACATCAAAATCAAATTGTAGCTTTTTAGGGTATTGAAAACGGATTGGTAATATCAAAAGCTTACCTCGATCTCAAGTAGAACTTTCATATTTTCCACCTGCGTTAAAAATCACAATTCAAATTCAATTATGGGGTTTTGAGAAGGGATTTAAATTCGAAAGAAATTGGGCAGAATCAATCGATTTTATCCAAATAAAAAGACGAAAAAGATGGAAAAAGATGAAGAAACGATGCATACTTGCGACCCACAGAAAACTATGGTGTTGATTTTCTGTAGGTTTTCTTATTAGAAAATCGTCTCTGTTTATTTGCGACCTAATATTACTGAGCTTCATCTATGTTGGCAGCCTAGTTATTATTACATCAAACATCAAGATTTCTTGAAATATAATTAAACCACTTTGACCTACCTACCATATCTTTAAATCAACATTCAATTCCTCCATTAATTACCAGATTGAACCACATTCATTCCACTAAGAAATAAATGGAAATTAATAATCAATATTCAAGACCCCCAATTGTATAAATGAAAGTTTTTTAGTAATTAATTACAAATGAATGAATGAATGAAAAAAATGGTACCTTTTTTAGAGTCAAAGCAAGGGTTTTGGCAGTGAACTTTTCCAAGCTATCATAGGTTTTTCTTGTAACATCCACAACATGAATTTGCATATAAGGAAGCATATCAGCAGAAACCACTTTGACACCATTACAAGCAAAGAAATTAGACAACTCAGCTTGTGAGCTACCCCCAAATGACCTCCTCCTCCTCCTGCCCCCCTTAACCATTCCTAGTAAAGATTGTTGCTGCTTTTTAACATCATAAAGAACTTGTAACTTTTTCACTTCATCATCATCACCACTTTTTTCTTCATCTTTTGACATCAAATCCACATACCCTTTAACTTCTTCTTGTTGTTGTTTGTTGGTGGGCATTTTGTTTCTAACAACAATGGCTCTTTTGATGTTGTCTTCTGGTTCTTGATCATCATCACATCATCATCAAGGGTTTGAGGGTGTTCCTGAACTGGTTTATTGGTGTAATAGTAATGGGGGTTTCCTCTATTTCTGGTTCTTTGACTCTGTGATTTGGTCAAAGAAGCGGTGGTGGAGCTATCGGAGATAGGTTGAGTTAAAGAAGAGCGAGCTTTATGATTAAAGTACAATCTTGAGAAATGATTGGATATGGTGGTGATGGATGGATCTATGGGTGTTTGTTAAGGGTTAGGAACCGAAAAGTTTCGTCGGTGAGTGGTGTTGTGTGACATTTTAACAATGGTTGGTGGTGGTTACTGAACTTCTATGCTTCATGGGCCTCTTATTACAGAAATACAAGCAGGCATTAGAGATTAATCGAGCAAGATGCTCCATGGCAGGAACGCTTGGAATTAAGGGAAGAGTGGATTTGAAGAAAGATTTTGTAAATTAAATTTGAAATTCAAAACCTACATCTGGACTCTGCAGAATTGTTGAGCGGGAGCCTAAACAGGCAACAACAACTTTGTATTCAATAAAGTAGCGTCTCAGTTGTGCATTTAGGATAGTTATGCATTTAAGAGTTGTAGGTCTTGACTCTTGAAGGTGATTGAAATTTGAATATAAGGTTATATTTGAAAATGCAGAGTTTATTTTGGCAAGTCAGATTTTGTGGAAGAAAAAGCCATAAAGCATATACATAAAAGTGAAATGTACAACACTCTGCAGTCTGCATTGATACTGTCTTTTAAGGGTTGTACTTTTAAAGAAGAAATCTGAATTTATAAAAAGAGAATAATGGAGTAGCCCAATTAAGTGGTGGTAGTGGTTGCATTAAAAGTTTGTACCTTATGCATATAGAGTAGTAATTCATAGTTTTCAGACTTTTATGCATAAAATGGTAGTACCATATGCATCATGGCTTGTGATTAAGAGTTATGCATGAATGCATTATAAGGTAGTATATATATATATATATATATATATATATATATATATAAATGTTTGAGATATCACATTTGAATTACCAAGATTAATGCTTTAAAAGTATGTTACATTAAAAAGGAATCATATAAAAGTACGTTCACTTTCATTCAATTTGCCATGTAGGCTGAAAACTAGTTTATCAATAGATAACTTTTTTCTAGAGTAAATTTCACTGTTGGTCCCTGACGTTTGTTAATTTCAACGATCGTCCCTAAACTTCAAAAACTCATACTTAATCTCTCACGTTTGTCATTACATAACGGGGTTGATCCATCATCCTTACAACCGTTAATTTTTCCGTTAAGTTTAGTTAAATGAGGGATATTTTAGTCATTTTACACATTTTTTGATGACTAAAACACCCCTTATTTAACACGATGGTAATGAACTTAATAGAAAAATATTTAAAATGTCTAAATTGCCACTCATTTGTGACAAATTTAATAGAAAAAATTAACAACCGTTAGGAGGAGGGAGCAAAACCGTTATCAAATGACAAACATCAGGGACCAAGTCCATATTTTCAATGTTAGGGACGACATCTGTTGAAATTAACAAACGTTATAGATCAAATGAAGTTTACCTTCTTCTTTTTTTGGAAAAAGTGCACGGATAGCCACAAACTTAATATGAAAATATTTAAAATGACTTAAATACCCCTCATGTATGACAAACTTAACGAAAAAAAAGTTAACAACCATTAGGAAGATGGACCAAGACCATTATGAAACGACAAATCTAAAGGACGAAATCAAAGTTTTCAAAATTTACGGAGATATTCGTTAAAATTAACAAACATCAGGGATCAAAAAGTAAAGCTTACTCATTTTTTTAATAAAAAATAAAAAATGCAAAGGATGTTAAGGGATTTGAACCCGACGTGAATCGAACACGCAACCTTCTGATCTGGAGTCAGACGCGCTACCATTGCGCCACGGATCCTTTTGTTCAACATCCTATCATTTTTCCACATATACAAATCTCACATTTCTCCCTTACATGTTATGAAATCAGTGATTCACAACAAACCCTAGCAATTCTGGAGCATGAAGAATCGGAGGATTACAAATTGAACACGGCAATCGTCGATTGGCCATTAACGACTGGTTAGTTAGCGATTCAATTCTGCTTTAACACCCTGTTAAAACCGCCATTGGAGATCGGGTATTTTCTTGTGTTTTAATTGATCTTTATTGGGGTTTTGTCGTTTCAACACTTCAATCAAGTGTAAGCTAGCAATCGGAAGTTATTTCAGTTGTGCAACTTGATATCTTTTGGGGGTTTTATATGCATTGATGTATTCATTGATTGTACTTGAGTTATTGTAGATTTATATCGACTAATTTTCTCATATTTTTTGCTTCTGTATTTCAGTTCCAATGTCCATTTGCTAGTTTGAGTTGGTTTTCTGTGTTCGTAAATTGATCCGATGAAATGATCAATACAATAGAATCACTTTGTATATTGATTGTTCATAAATGAAATGAAGTGTGGATTATAATGGTTTGAAATAATGATATCTTAATGATTGATTCATAATTTTATATAATTACTTGGCATAAGAATTCCGGAGTTGGGAATGGCATTGAAGCTCATTTAGTTAAAATTCTAAGAACATAAAGATTGATGTTTCTAAATTTCATGCCATAAAGTTATTGTAAAATTTGTTTGATTCCATAGCATGTTAAAGAAATGAACTACCTTTTGATGAAATCAGAGACTATTTTAAGAGTATTTCGAGTTGAGAGTAATTGACCGAATGAGGAATGCAAAACTAATGTAGCATGGTTCTTAAGGGTTTAGGGCTTAGGGTAATTATCCCCGTTCTTGTTTCAAATTAATAGCATAGGTTCCAACAAGTGGTTGACAACCATGCTTTTAGGATGCAGTTCTTGAAGGTGAGGCAGGATGTCGACTACGTTTAATGTTGATCATATTCTTGAATAATTGACCTAGAATACAGGGAGATCGATGAGGAGAAATTTTTGTTCTTTTTTTTTAAAGGAAAGATGGAAAATCATAAATTAGAAATTGGGGGTAGGAATAGCTCAATAATGATAAACCAAATGAAACAAATCCAGTATATCCCACTTGAAAGTAGCTTATGGTAGGGGTAGGATGTATGCAGATTTTACCTCAACCACTAGGATAGAGAGGTTGTTTCTATGAAAACCCCATGAAACAAAGGTGTATGCAAGTAGGCAATAAGATAGGTAATATAACAGGTAGAATAATAGTTCAACGGGGTGCAAGCAGATAATGTAATAATATAGTACAAGTAGAAGTTGATGTATATTGCAACTTAAACATGTCGGTAAGACCAGTAAGAGAGACGGGCAAGAAACATTTAGTTCAATATCGGATTATTGATGCACCAAGTAGAAGCAATGAGATAATTTATTTCTTTTATTGATTGGTTTTAAACCAATATTATGAATCTATGATGCACCCGCTTTTGGCATGTAGCTCAGGTGGCAAAGGGGAGGGATGACTTTGTCCAAATACAAGACAGGCCCAAGTTCAATCCTCCCCCCCCCCCCCCCGGCGGGGGCGCTAGCCTTAGCTGCCAGGGGTGCTCATCTAAACTGCCAAACCGCCCAGACGACACCGCAAAGCGCGGTTTAGAACTTCTGCAATGCGGTTTGCATTTTTATCATACCACACTATGCGGTGTGGTTTGCGCTTTTGAGTTATCAAACCGTGGTTCGAACCGCACCGCACCACATATTATATATGTATATATCTTAAATTTTATATATTACATACACACACACATGTTTATATATATATATATTGAATAATTGCAATATTTATGTAATATGTATTTGGGAAATAGACATGTTGAAACTTTTTTTTTGGACTACGGTCACGTTTTCGTTTATTTTATAATGAAGTTTTAATCTTATAGTTATTGGATTGTAGGCGTAAAGTGCGTTAGGCACAAACCGCTACAATTTTTTGCGGTTTGAGGTATGGGAAAATGCTCAAACCGTATATGCGATGCGGTTTGCGGTTTTTGCCCCAAACCGCACCGCGAACACCCCTATCAGCCGCTGAGTGAGCCAAAAAAATGCCCCTCACATTGGTGTCATTGGAGGCCATTTCCAGTTCCATGTGGGGCCGGTAACCAACTTTTGCGCAAATATTATGATGCACACCATATCCTCATTTCTCTTTTAACATCATTGATGAAAAAATCTTCAATTTATTGATCTGCTTTCGCCTTTGTAGGCTTCAACGATGACGAATGCCTGCTTCGTTAGTCTCCGCAGTTTTCACCTTAAAGCACAGCCAATTCACCTTCCAAAACGAAAGAAGTTTCAAGTCGACCTTTTCAGACCCTTCTCAGCCTGCACATCACCACAACATAACACTCCATTGACCTCGCTACTTCACCGCTCCCATCCATTGACTTTGACTAGTCAACTCTCCCCGTCAGACGCTCCCGCCCAACGCTCAGAGGAATGGTTCGCCCTTCGTAGGGATAGATTGACCACTAGCACCTTCAGTACCGCACTTGGTTTCTGGAAAGGTCGGCGAAGGTACGAACTCTGGCACGAAAAGGTGTTTTATCCGGAAGGTTCCACGATCACGTTCACACCTGCCGCAGCGCGTGCCATGGAATGGGGCGTACGTAAGGAATCAGAAGCAATCGAGAAATACAAAACCATCACTGGCCGTGAAGTAAGTTCATTGGGGTTCGCTACGCATTCAGAAAACAAATTTGATTGGATTGGTGCATCTCCAGACGGGCTTCTCGGGTGTTTCCCGAATGCGGGGATTCTTGAAGTGAAATGTCCGTTTAACAAAGGTAAACCCGAGTTGGCTTTGCCTTGGACCAATATGCCCTTCTATTATATGCCTCAAGTTCAGGGTCAAATGGAAGTTATGAACAGAGACTGGGTTGATTTGTATTGTTGGACACTGAACGGGAGCACCATATTCCGTGTTTGTAGGGATCGAGAATATTGGGGGTTGATTCATGGGATTTTACGCGAATTTTGGTGGGAAAATGTGGTCCCTGCTCGAGAAGCGTTGTCGATGGGAAGTGAGGAGGAAGCTAAGAAGTACGAACCAACGTCGACACATGATCAAACAGAATTAGCGATCCGCAAGAGTAAAAAGTTGGCAAGCAAGGCGAAGCTTCTATGTCGAGAAATTGCGGGGCACGTTGAGTTCTTCAGGTAACGCTATTGCTTCCTTTTACGCTATTCGTGCCAAAATAAATGTCCACAATGAAAAATGCACATAGGTTGTAGAGACGTGTAATTGTTACGCTTTTTAATTAACTAAATGGCAATTTTACTCTTAATTACAAAGAGAGTAATGGTTTTCCCCATCTCATAAGCAATGGCAGAATTGAAAAGTAGACCCTTATTTTAGGATAGAAGGAGTAATTACTTATTTGTTAAGTATCTAATTACCCTTCAGCAAGAGAAGTTTGACTCGTTTTGACCTTCGAAATTGCATCAAGACCATGTCAAAATCCTTTAGCATTGTGCGTTTGGCATGCAGGATGTGACAAAACAAGAACTTGTCCCACTTTTGGCAAGACAATAGACCGGGGTGTGACTGAAATGACCAAAATATGTTGAACAAAAATAAGGGATGTGTGACAATATTGGTTAATTACTAAACTACCCATGTCAAGTTAAAACCCTAAAACTTTCCATAATTCTTTCATCTGCCTACCTCACCTTCTAGTCCGGTTCGATCAGTGTACCAAACGCACCCTTATTCATCTATTCATTATTTTTGTGTCCCGTGAATTTTTCTAAATTAGAGTACTAGAAGTCTAAAAAAAATTACATCCAATTCCAGCTACTCTATTTTAGCAATTTTTGCATTAACTATATTATTAAAGTATTCATTATATTTAATAAAATATGATTTCTCTCTCCTAAGTCCTAAACGTTTATTTTCAATACCTCTTATTAATGGGAAATGATTAAAATATGATTTCTCTCTCCTATACATAGTTTTAGAAATTTCTCCATATTTGGAGATTTTCACCTTCCCTTTTATCTTTTCTCTATATTAGCATACGTTATTGCATAGCTGTTAGAGAAAAAAAATATGTCAAATCTTCAAAATCTCTATTTTAGCATAGTTGTTTAATGCATTATCCACATAACCACATTGAGAAACTGCCATATAATTTTTGAGTCCCATCATGTGTTTAGATCTCAATAAGTTTGATCAAATCAAAATCCATTGATTCATAATAGCCAACAATGGAATGATGGGAGTAGATTTTTTAAGGATTTTTAACCACAAAATGAGATTATAATCCTAAAACCATTGCTTGAAATCATGCAAATTTTGTCAGGTAAAGAAAGAAGAGGTAGAGAAAGATGGAAGTTTTTGACTCGAAGGGAACCTCGTGGGCCGAACAATGGGACCCAGTGCAAGATCCTCCGGCTAACGAGAAGGAGAATAACAAGAAGACGAAAAATAAGGAGGAGGAGGAGGAGAAGAAGAAGGGAAAAGGCACGATGAAGTCGATTTTAAGCCTTTCATGGATGAAGAATTTGGGAAAGAAATCTGATAAATGATCAAACAAATATGATTGATTCTTGTAATGCCCAGCCAGTTTCTGGGTTTCTATTGAATATAAATTGTGTTTCTTGATTCATTTATTATATATGAAACTTTTTTCTTTAGAGGATTTCATATGATCAACAAATATTTATTTATTTGTGTTTTATTATTAAATTTCTATGAAAAAGTCTTGTTAAAGAAACTGGCATTTTGTTGAAGATGTTAAGATGGAGCCAATTTGTGTAGTTTATATTTGTTAAACTGTTGGGTTCTCCTGAAAATAAGAGTTATCGTGAGAATATTTCTAAAGTGTTGGATGAGTTGACTTTTTGATCCAACGGCTAAAATCGTGAAACTTCAATTAGCTTCAATTGATTGCCAACCGAAAACATAGACCTTCAACTCACTTTCACTCCCTTTTATAACGCTTACATATCTTCAACCACTTTCACATGCATGAATTTATTAAAGTTGCAATAACGACGATAGAAATAAGTCAATAAAGGTAGATGAATGTTTTGTTTTTGCATTCTCACAATAACTCTTATTCTCATGATCTCTAAACAAGCATACTAATTCAAGTTGAGTTTAGTAATTCTCGAATCCGGGTCTATCTCGAACACAAATTAAAGTTTATTTAACTTTTGAAACACTAATGTTTGAATCGATTAAAAATTTTCTATATCAACAATAAATTATTCATTTGTTGGAGTTTTCTGGAAGCCTTCATGAAAGTATTATATGATTAGAAATATACAGCTTACCAAGTTTAATAAATGTAACAAGACTCATAGCTTATTCGTAACAGTGGTTTAATAATATAAAAACTCGCTTATAAAAAATGGCTGTACAAATGAAAAACCAACAAAAACAAGATTATACCACTAAAACCACATTTATAAATGAACATTTGAGTAAAAAGACAAATTTGAACATCAACATATAAAATTAAAACGAAACATGATCAACCAACACTCAAAAACATTAAAAAGGGTCTAAAACCATCAAATATAGGACGAGACACGAGTCCACATGCATAACCCGATAATGAACCGGGCGAGCACAATCTTGAACCAGCAAGAATCAAGCCAGTCCCATAATGGTCTCACAAATGGTTTCGAAAATCAAACCAACTCGCTCTAGCCGCTAAGAAGGTTGAATCATCATGACCGCCATCGGCTAGACAACTAAAGAAAACCCATCCTTTCCGACATTCCAACGCTTTAACAATCTTCTCCAAATCCGAACTCGAAGCTGCAGCCATTAAGTGATCGCCCCCTTCCTTTACGCAATTTCTTTTATATGTTTTTTTCACCTTTTTTTCTTCGTTTTTCTCATCTTTAGAACGACGCCCATCAGGGGCTTCTTTTCTTTAACCATTGAAACGTTCGGCCACAACTTTACTCACCCGAAAGATCCATCAACCAAATGTGGAATATACCACTTAGCCATGAAGACAATTAGCATCACTCACCTTCATCTCCTGTGCAACCTCTTGACACCTCGGCAACTGTTTCAAACATTCCGAGCAAAGATACTCCAACGAGAAGGTTTCTTCGTATTCGCTGTTGTGCACACACCGCCCACATTCAGCACACCGAGGTATGCAGATTATGCAGGCCCTACATTCATCTTTCGCTTGACAACCGTCAGCTGGACAGTCGTATACAAGCCTCAAGTTCTGACATCTCGGGCATACTTCAACATCTATAGCACGATCATCGTCAGATGGCAAATATAAGTTTCCGCGATGATAATAATGCGGACTGCAATCACTTTTCTGAATTCCCAACAAGTATTTCAACTGTTCAAAGTGCTCAAGTGTTATACCGTAGAACCCACCAGTTCTTATATGCTTAATACCAGCAGTTTCCGTACTCGACTTGAAAGCCTTTAGGTTATTCAAAATACCTTCAATACTGAGCCTCGTGCATCCAGGAACAGATAACTACATTAAAGACGAAACATTATTAGCTTAATAAGTAATCAACATGACATCAAAGAAAGTATAGTTCTTTACAAAAAGCACAACAAGAGAAACAGAAAGTAATTATCTTGCAAACGTACGCAACACCCTCTTCTCAATAAATGGCATTTGCATTTGTAATTTCGGGTAAAGACCTTAGATGATTAAGAAACTAGAAGGTTAATAATAGGCATTGCAACAAGTTAAAACCCATTTAAGAGGCCGAATTGAATTAAAAAACATACTTTGCAAAATATAAACATTATATATAACAAACATATACCAATGTAAGAGGGTGTTGCGTACATTTGCAAGATAAACAATCTTTTTAAAACACCTTACACCCTCTTCTCAATAAATGGCATTTGCATTTGAAATTTCGGGTAAAGACCTTGGATGATTAAGAAACTAGTGGTTAATTATAGGCATTGCAACAAGTTAATACCCATTTAAGAGGTCGAATTGAATTAAAAAACTTTACTTTGCAAAATATAAACATTATATATGACAAACATTTACCAATGTAAACCACAAGGGCTGTGGCGTGGTGGCAAAGGCTTGGGGAGTTCATAGCGCTCAACCTGGGTTCGAGCCCCACTAGCAGCACTTGTGGCCACTGAGGATAATCTCAGGGCTGCACGCTTTAGCAGCTGGGCCATAGGCCCTAATTGCCAGGGATTAGTCTGGGCCATACGATTAGTCTGGGCCTATGGCCCAGGATACCCTTTCCAAAAAAAAACATTTACCAATGTAATCGATACACTCATAACAAGATCAAAATGTTGAAAAAGATTGTTTACCTTGGTCAATTTCGGATTGGTTTCAAGCACACGCCTCAGACCATCGTCAGTGATCTTCGGGCATTTTATTAGGCTCAGACACTGGAGATTACCTTCAGCCCTGCTAGTTAACTGAACAAGAACATCATCAGTAATCCTCTCATTCAACGGCTGATCAATGAGAAGGTTCCTCCACAAAAGAGAGTCGTTACGGATAGTAGAACACAAAGACCTACAAACACGCTCCACCACAAGAAGATCTCTAGTTCCCAGATAACTAAGCGCTAGAACGAAAGCCTCATGAGGTTCTCCTCCAACAACATCAGGACAAGAAGCAATTTCATTTAGAAATTCTTCTCCTTCCATGCCAAGATCATCGGCACTTGCACAATTATAACCGAGCATCGCCACTGCATTTTGAGCAGGGTTAACCACAAGGTCCACATCGTTGCCCATATCTCCAAACTCACCCACTTTCGTGTGTAGATCAACTATACACGTCGCACCACCTTTATCATGACACATCAAATTACTAGGAAACGATTGGAACTTCATAGCACTATTCCAAATGAAATTAAAACCAGCAAACAACCCATAATCTCCTTTGTGATTCACAGTTTTGTTCCTCGTATATTCCCCGTAATCCAATTCCAAATCCCCAAGCCATCCCGTGATGGCGGTAAACGTAGTACTAATATCAATATCCATCCCAAACGGATCCGACGGCAACAAGTCAATAATGTCTTTCGACGCAGAATCCGCTGACCCACTCTTGTCAACTATCTCTCTTCCATGACCAAACCGATCATGCAGTTCACCATGACCATGCCTTGGCTTAACAAAACCCTCCCCCCCTTTCTCAGACATGCCTTCCACAGCATACCCACCATTCACAATTCTCAATGGGGAAACCAAATTGTCTTCCGACGTATGAGCAGGGAAAATCGGGTATTGCGAATAATTCAATGCCATTATCTATAAACCCTAAGAAGAAATAGTTTTTTTTCCCTTTTCCAGATACGAATTCGACGAAACCCTAGACAAACTAAATGACAAACTGCAAACAAGAAGATTGAAGAACTCCTTGATATTTTCTTTTTTCTTTTTTAACCTTTTTTTCTTTGGTTTTTTAACGATTATCTGAACCTAAAAATAACAAAAGAAGAACACACGCAAGACTTTTTCAACAACCAACAAGAAAACCCTCAATTTTGGGGGCAAACTAAAAAAACGCGCCGAAAATTTCAGAGTTTTTCTTGTATCAGCTATAATACAAAATATAAACCGTGTGATATAATAAAAACGAAAAGAAAAACGATATACAGATAAAGAATCAACGAATAAAACGCCCTAACGTTCAAAACCAATAACCTAAATTCACCAAAATCAATCATAACAAAAACGAATCGGAATTCGAAAACAGAACAAGGAGTGGAAGAATACGACCTGATTGAAACCAAAATCGAAAAAAACCCAAACTTTTTTCACTCAAACGGGAACGCCAATCGACATATTCGTTCGACGATAAACTCTCTCCGTGAATCGAAACAACGAAATTGATCAATCGCGAGTGAATGCAGATGGCATGGATGGAGAAATCGATCGGAAAATCGTTCCGATTTGACGGAATCGGTGAACGGAGTCGGAAGATTTGTAGAGAGAGAAAAGGGGGGTAATTTGTAGAGAGAGAAAGAGTGTGGGAAAGAAGATGAATGAGAATTGTGTTGTATGTAAGGGAAGTATTACTATGAGGTGGAAACCGACACGTGTCTGGTTGGTAGGGTTTTACTGGTTATTTGGTATAAGAGGTGGCGGGAGCCCAAATACATCTGGTTTTGCGCTTGACCGTTTGTGATTGATTTTTTACCGGTTACCGGTAAATATATATATATACGTATGGTAATTAATTAATATGGTCAATAATTTGACCCTTTATTTTTGTTGGCCCTATTTTTGCTCCATACCACCCATTTTGATAATTTTTTAAGAGAGAATCATAGTTTTGGTCATGAGGTTTCATATATCTTTGAAAGTGGGGTCTATATTTCAGTATCTTAAATAATGGTCCCTGGTATTTATTCTGAAATGAGGACCCCCTCACTAACCCCGTTTAAAAAATTCAGTTAGTGGGAGGGGTCTTTTGGTCATATCACTTTTTTTTCTCTCTTTTGCATTTCTTTTTGTTTTTTCTTATGGACCAATGTTTTAATTAACTCATACATATATATATATATATATACACTTCCCTGATATATATAGGGGCAGGTTCAAACGAGAGGCTAAACATTTTGCGAGAAGGCGATAAGTGTTTAATCATATATGATATACAAGTTTAATTATATATGATTAAACACATGTTATATTGACAATACATAAACGTTTAATCATACATGATTAAACACACCTACAAGCCGTGTAATCATATATGATTAAACACTTATCGTCTTCTCGTAAAATGTTTAACTTATCGCATGATCCTCCCTCTCTCTCTCTCTCTCTCTCTCTCTCTATATATATATATATATATATATATATATATATATATCCACACCCTTATTCACCATTCCCCCTGATATATAGACAGAGGACCAAATCATCGATAAGTTGAATGGTGGTATCTCCAACTTCAGTTCCGGGGATGATGAGTTTGGTGGGTTATGATGAGAGATTGTAAGTTTGATGGGTTTTGATGAAGATGGAGGTTGGGGGCCGCTTGGTTTAGGAAAGAAGATGGGTTTGGGGAGTAATGTTGGAAAAGGAGGTGGTGTCGGCGGACTTCACCTCCGAGGATGATTATCGGTCTTCAAATCATGGTTACCCCTTCCTCTTCTGCCCTCTCACACTTCTCTCTACCACAAGGACCAAATCGCAGGGATTAATGGTGTGTGAAGTTGGGTCTTTGGATGGTGGGGTGCCGATGGTGATGGGTCACGGTGGAGTTTCACCACAGGGACCGTGGTTTTTGATCGATATCACCACAGGTATGATCCACGGGACCATGGTGTATATGTGTGTGTGTGTGTGTGTGTGTAAAACACAAGGACAATATCATTATCTTGCTTCACCGTGAGGGAGACTAAACAGATTCTCAGGGACTATATATCACAGGGACCAAGTAATATATGTGCCTTTAATAGAGTAAGTAAAAGTTGGGACCTTCATTTCTACATGCTTGTTTTTAGTATATGGATTAAACACTCCCTGCTTTCATGTTTCCAACCACAGAGACGATATAGACACCACGTCGATGGTTCCTCCCAAATATGCAGTACTCCTTTTAATTCTGAATTTGGGTATGCATCTAATAATGTTTTAATTGTAGTTATAATTATGGTTCCTCTGTTATATATGTATATATACAAGTTGGCCCCTATAATTTCATATGTTTTACAAAAACAAGGAAAAACAACAAGAATTGAAACGTTAGATAGAAATATAAATGAACGAAAATACCCCTGACACTAACGATTGGAATAGATGAAGTTAGTGAGGAGGTCCTCCTTTCAGAGCAAAATCCAAACCTCAAGAACTACTATTTGAGATATTGAAGTATAGGTCCCACTTTCAAAGAAAATACAAAACCTTAGGGACCAAAACTATAATTCTATCATTTTCTAATGATTTATAATGTGATTTATATTTTTGTTTGACTTAGGGGATGTTTGGGATTGCTTGTTTGAGGTGTTTTATAGCTTATTGTGGTGTGACACCAGAGATAAACACTTTTTAGTGTTTGGATGGAGAAAAAAATCAAAGTACTTATAGCGGTGTCAAACCGGAGATAAACATTTTTTCGTAAGTCATTTTGTTATAACTTATCGACTTATTTGAAAAGTGTTTATGACTTTTTTGGTTATTTTATATGTATAAGCAATTCAAAACACCTTTAAATAACAACTTAATAGTTTATTACGTTTTGGTACCACAATAAGTTAATTCAAACACTTTTTATAAAACTCCGGTTTAGCACCGCATAAGCTGATAAACATTTTTCAAAATAAACATAAGTTGTTTTAAATAAGCAATCCCAAACACCCCCTTAGTAAAATATAATTTTAGGATAAGTTCAGTAAAAATGGATTTGTTCAATTGTAATTTGGATAAGATGTATTGGAAGTGTGTTTGGGCTGCTTGGTTGATTTTTTTTATTAAAATATGTTATGGATAAAGTTGATTGTATGAATTAATCTGTTTATATAAATCGAGGTATGAAGTTTTTTTTATAGATGGAAGTAACGTGTTTTAAAATATGAAAAAAAAAACTTTAAAACATGAGGGTAGGTTTTTTTTATAGATGAAATGAATGTGTTTTAAAGTTGAATGTTTGAACTCATAACAAACTGATAAATATAATCATATATATGATAAATATGACATTTTAAATATAAAAAATCTAAAATATAATTAGGATAATCATTGAATTTTAACATAATACTCAATTGTTTTTTTTTAATAAAAAACTATTGTATTAATAGACCTAAAAACATTACATCATTATTAAACCTAAATTAAATTAAAATAAAAAATAAATTTATGAAGAAAAAAAAACTATTGATTTTTCAAAACCACATAAAATCGTATTATAAGGTTGACAAAGACAAAAGATAAAATGAGACGCTAAAATCGAGATATACCGCGTTGCATTGTGCCAGTACACTTCCAATTATATATAGGGTATCAAATTAAAACGAATAAAACACTCGAGTTTTTATATATTTTGTTTGATTAAAATATAATTAAATTTAAGATAATTTAGAGTATTAGAAAAATTAAGATAAATATGTGAGTTTTCAAAACTTGATTTGTTCATATGAAAATGGTAAGATGAATTTCAAAAACCTTCAAGCTTCCATTTTTTATTATTTATACAATGGATAAAAAATATAAATAAATAAATATATATATATATATATATATATATATATATATATATATAGGGTTAAATCATGTGATAATCAAAAAAAGATTGAGAATTGTGGAAACCAATCTAAACCATTGATTAATTTTAATACATGGTCATTAAAGGCAATGTGTAACACTCTAAAAATAGGGATAACAAAAATTCGAAAAAAATGGACATGCGGTATATAAAATTTTCAAAGCAAGAGCCTCCCAACAATGGGGACAATACACAAATCTATTTAAATACAGTCGTAATTAAACGGACAATAAATAACAACTAACTAATCTAATTTCCATTACTAGAAAATAGATTACAAATAAGGGTGTCGTTTATAGACCCAAAGGTTCTCCTACCAAAAGTAATTCCAAATGCAATATTCCCAAATCTCTCACTCAAGCACTATGTCAGCTTAGAATCGATGCCGCTAAAACCTGAGATACACATCGACACCAAACAAGTGTTAGGCCAAAAAACCTAGTGAGTTGAACAATAATAAGCATGCATGAACAGTTACAATTCTTATCAGCAGTTAACCAATGTTCAATATATGTGGAGTCATTAGGGGAGACCCAAAGCACCAATCAAGTCCCACCCAATAGTCGATATACCTGGATGCCCTTAACAAGGAACACCCCAAAGGTCCGGCACACCCGAAGACTATCGCTAAGAAAATTCCCCGAGTGGCGGAGGTCTAGCCACATACCATCACAGTGGCGCCCAAGACTACATCCTCCTAGTGTACTGACTTGGTTCGTCCACATAACGCATATAGGAGGTCCTTTAGGTGTATTTCAACCCAACATATTTCAATACCAACTACGGGTACAATCAGGGCCGGTCCTGAGGTTTCGGATGCCCATGGCGAAAGGCCAAAAAAATGCCCCTGATCTATTTGATCTTTCTTAACTCATGAAACCCAAATACATTTCACGGTAGCAATTATTCTAACTAAAACTTCATTCCAGTTATCAGTATATTTTTTTTTATTAATTCTTGCAACTCTCTATCAAATGTTTGATCAATATCTTTTTTTTTCCTCCCTAAATTCGATAACACAACCTAATGACATGAAAGTTGTGAGTTGTTCACTTACCGGAAGGGAAACATATGGTAGGGTTGATATATATATATATATATATATATCAAACCAAAAACAAGTTCTACACTCAAACTGTAGATAAGATGAGGTGCACTGCTGATCATATTTATTGAAGTTAATTAAACCAGCCTCACTTATGCAAAGCACGGTCGAGAAAGGGTTGGTCCAAAAATCGCAGATGATTCAAAAGGCGAATCCAAGGTTTAATGAGTAGTAAAGTCATGATTTCTTGATGAATTTATGCACAATGACAACAGAGTAGCATTCAACAGGAAGTGGTCAAACGGTTTAAAGTTATTGTTCTATCCATATGAGCATATATATTACTTGTTCTGCACTTTGGAAAGCAACATTTCATTGATGAAATTATCCCATAAGGAACCCAATTGGATCCATCAAAAGACCAAAAGCATGTGTGATTTGGAATAACTTGGGATGATTTATTCAACAAAGTATACTTAAAAGTTAGAAAGAGAACACCTGAAATTGATTAACAAGCCACTGTTCACTGAAGCCGGTAGTCAATTTAGGGGTAGCAAGTCGGCAAGACAGCAACAAGTAGTCGATTAATCGATTTAGGGGTAGCAAACAGTAGGCAAGTAGTCGTTTTAGGTGAAGAACCATAAATCAATTAGAAGCCGCAGAACCATTAGTCGTTTTAGGGCAGAACCAGAAATCAATTAGAAGCCACAGAACCATTAGTCGTTTTAGGGCAGCAACCACCGAACCACGACTCCACTCTCTGGTAGTCGATTTAAGGCGACCAATCGATTGAGAATTTGAGAGATACAGAGTCACAGAGAGTAACGAGATCTGGGAGGCGATAGACTGAGTTTACTGTTCGTGAATGTGAGTTCGTCGTGAGGGTGAGAGGCGTAAGAAAACGTAGCTTCGATCGATGACAGCTTCCGTGTGCTAAGCATGCGCCGTATTCAAGACAACGCTATTTTTTCTTGGGCCGCCAAATGAGAAATTAAGCCTACCCAGCTAAAATTCCAAAATAAATGTGATGCCCTTGTAGCCCTGCTGCCCATGGCCCAAGCCACGATTGCCATGGGTCAGGGTCGGGCCTGGGTACAATATTACCATCCTATCCTCATGCAGTCCAACAAAAGACCCAAATGACACTTATATTCATCATGCATATAAATATGTCATCAAAGTGGAATTTCAACTAAACCATCATAACACACATATATGCATAGATTTAACATATCAAGGTACCCACATTATGTATCCATGAGAAACGCCCCAAACAATGGTACATATAACATAAATCATGGCACATCACCAATATCCACCTTTCCAACTATTTTCACCAAGAAATCCCAAATAATTACACAAAATA